>JAXFYN010000286.1:0-369659 GCA_036172215.1 Camellia granthamiana | reverse complement strand
TTTAGAGTAAGTGGGTGTTTGGGAAGTGGAATTTTTTAAGATTTTTTTAATTATAAGATATTTATTAGAGAAAAAAAAATTATGCTTGGAAAAATAGTTAGGTTTTTTTGTGGTTAAATGTGATGTTTATGAGAAAAAAAATAAAATAATTATGGAGTTTGATGTGATATTTTGTTTGGATTTATTTTTTTTAGTTTTGTAATAAATTTGTCTTTTAGTGGAAAAAAATCAAGAAAAACTAAAAATTCATCTTTCCAAAAATTCATTTTTTTCTTTCGGCTCAACGGTAAGAGTGTACAGACTAATTTACACGTATCTTAACTAATTATTTTTTTGTCTAGTTAAAAGTAAGCCATTTAGGTTGGAATTAGAAAAATTCATAAAAAAATTCTTTCTTCTAATTTGGCCTCAACAGTTAAACCTTAAATAATTATGTAGCAAACATATCGATGAAGTGATGTTTTTCTTTTTAAATAATAAAATGGACTTTTTTAACCAATAAATTAATTTTCAAAACAAAACCTTAATATTATTTCTTTTGAAATAACAAAATAAACTTTTTTAACCAATAAGCTAGTTTTTCAAAACAAAAACCTTACTATAATGCACATGATATTGGTTAAAAGAGGACAAGTCAACAATATATGGGCACTTTTACTTCATAATCTATTATGAACTTTTTTTAAATTTTGAGTCAGATTGTTTTTATTTTTTAAGGCCTATTTCTTTCAGATGATTCTTTAAAAGAAAATTGAATTAATTTTGAAAAAAAAAAAAACTACAAAAAAAGTCAAATTTGATTCCCCAGAAAAAAAGTTACTATTATTATTTTTTTTTTTTATATATTTTTCCAAGCTTTTCTTTTTAAAAATCAATTTTATAAAAAAAATTAGAGATCGTCAAGTCAAGTCTAAATGTGAAAGAAAAATATTAACACAATTTTATTTTTTTTTTTAAATCTCTTAAAGATGAAGGCAAGCCAAATTAAAACAAATCGCCAAAAAAAGTAAAAAACTCACGCTGAAGAAAACCTAATAAGAACTTGAGAAAATATTTCAATCCAGTGTAAGTTCTAACAAAATTACGAATCAGTTGTAAACTTTACCCAATATTTGTAATTAAATTTCTTAAATATTTTCTATGAATCTATAATAAGCTTCTAAAAGTAACTATTAAATAGTAAAAATTCCCTAAAAAGCTAAAAAACAAAAAAATTTGAAACTTTCATAAACTGCATACACAAGGTAAGGTTATTAAAAGAGGAAGGGATGAGACATAATTAAAACCACCACTTTGCTTTACATGCTATTAAGATAATCACTTGTTTTTAGTAAAGAAAGAGTACAAAGAAATAGATATAAAGTTTTTACTCTGGGTAAATGCCATGTGTTTAGCACTTTTCACTAAGTATTTTTAAAGTACAAGTTGGATGGCATATGAAACATGGATTAGCATGAGAAATTATACTGACTCCTTTGTTCCAACAACTAGTACTATTATTAGACATATTAAAAGCTAAAACTTTTTTTTTTTTGTATGCCTGCATGAAGTCCATTTTCAAATTGATCCAAACAAACTCCAAATATATATATATATATAAATATAATACAAAATAAACCCCAGAATTGGATCCCAATAACAAATTAAATCTTTATTTTTTAATTATTTTAATTTTAACTCAATTTTTTAAAATAGTATCAATTCTAACCATCTGTTAGTTATAACGAATGGAATATGGACAATTTAGACAATTTAATTACTTTTTGTTGGTGGTGTTGGATGGTGGTAGTGGGTTATGGATTGAAAAAGGAAAAAGAGGGGTGCCCAGTGAATTAGGAAAGGGGGAGAAGTAACAATGAATTGAGGAAGATGAAGGGTGGTGATGAACCACGATAAGATTGGGAAGTGACTGTCAACATTAATGAAGGGAAAAAAAAAAAAAATTTTTGATTAACTTGTTTAATTTGCCCATTCTTACATTAGTTATAACTAACAAACATAAACGGATAGTTTAAATTTGAACCACTTTAAAAATTGATAATTAAAATTAAAATTTTAATTTATTATTGAGATTAAAATCATTTTATTTTTTTGTGTGGAGAATTTCTCCTAAAACATATGAAGGGGTCACAACAACCAAGTTCTCACAAAAAATCTCAAATATTTGTACTTTTTTTTATCATGCATGGATGTGGTGTTTGGTGGTTGACAGAAACAACTCGAGTGGTTATCTTATTCAATGTTAATGCCCCATTATATTAGGTTTAGAATACTCGTGATTGGGAAAGTTGATCAAACAACTTCCTTTGTGGGAGCTAAGCGAAAATACTTTTGGAAAAATGTTCAATTTTCATGAAAAAGAATTTGAAAAGGTTTAGTTATTTATAGGAAAACATTTTCACAAATTATTTTTTATTTTTTTCACTTGACATAAAGTCATGAGTCTCGTATTTATTTGCTATGAGTCCCTATTTATTTATTAATATAAATTGTTATTATCTTTATGAGTAATTATTCAATAATCTTAAAATACCGTTTGTGCCTTTAATTTTTTGTCATACAAGTCATATTTCTCTAATCTTGTTATTGAAGACAATTTTTTTTTTTTTTTTTTTTTTTGAGGATTAGTATTGAAATCAAAATAATGCAACGTAAATATATTTTTTTATAAAAATACAAGTAGAAGCAAGATATACTTGTGTCTTAATTTTGAGTTATTCTGTTCGGATATTATATTACTTTTTTCTTTTTGGAAGGTGAACTTTTACAGTTAAGTTTTCAAAATAAGTGAGACTCGTAGTGTTTTGTAAAGTTGGTAAAAAGTTAGTTTTTGATTTTTTACCAAACTTTTTAACTTTTTGAAAAGTGATTTAAGAAGTTGGTAAAAAGCTGGCTTTTGGCTTTTTAGTTTAATATTTGTTTATGGTGTCAAATCAAATTAGAATGACCAAAATATCCCTCTACCCCCATACATAACGAAATTTATTTTTTTATTTTTTTGTCATAGGCCCCAATTTGTAATTTCACACTTGCATTTTTGGCACTTCCCAAACCAATTTTGTTACGTTTTTGCCACTTGCGTTTTTGGACATTTTGACAAAAACGTGGCCTTTTATTTTGGTTTCCAAAACGGTGTATTATCAAAATTATTGAAAAAATTATAAATAATAATAATAATAATAATAATAATTTGATCCTTATAACAAAATAAATTATGAGTTTTAATTTTTCCAATTTAGATCATAAACTTTTGGTTGTTAATTAAAATTGATAATACAGTTCGTCCTCGTGAATGGGCTAGACCGGTCCAAGCTCCTCAGGCCCACAGGATAACCTGCAAACAAGTTCAACGGGGAACGGGGTAGTCCCCTGGCGAACCCTCTGGTGTATGAATTAGAATAGGTGGTAGACAATGTAGCCAGAGAGAGAGAGAGAGAGAGAGATAGAAAAACTTAACCTTCATCTTGTCTTCAAACTTCGCTTATATCTCTTGGTAATCATTTTGCTGTCTCTGTCGTTCTGACCTTCCCGCCAAAAGCTCGTGCCGTGGTTCGCCTTGTTCAGGATGAAGGGGAGCCCTTCCGGCTGAGAGGTGTTGTCCCAATAAATGCTGTGATGGATTGCATTAATGGTGATGTGCTGTGGCAATAACTTTGCAGATCTTTGTCTGCTGACATGGCCTGCTCTGCATCTGCCACGTGTCCGAGCATCATTGGCGTTCCCTGATCAGTTGGCCTCCAGCTCTGCTGGGTTTTACTAACCGGGTTGTGCAATGGGGTTTACATGGTGGGCCTAGGTTTACCCACGGTGGGTTGTGGTCCATGTGGGCCTATCCCTGTCAGTAGTCCCACATTTCCGAGTGCAGCTTTAGTCCAACGAAGGGAATAATAACAAGGAAGACGGGTCCGACCGGTGGGGGGGAGCGTGAGATGCCGACCGTGAGGGTGACCGAGCGGGTGAGGCCGACCGAGTGGAAAAGGCCGACCACGGGGGCGGCCGAGCGGGTGAGGCCGACCGAGTGGGAGAGGCCGACCACGGGGGCGGCCGAGTGGGTGAGGCCAACCGAGTGGGAGAAGCCGACCGCGGGGGCGGCCGAGCGGGTGAGGCCGATCGAGTGGGGGAGGCCGACCGCGGGGGCGGCCGAGTAGGAGATGCCGACCGTGAGGGCAGCCGAGCGGGTGAGGCCGGCCGAGTGGGAGAGGCCGACCGCGGGGGTGACCGAGCGGGTGAGGCCGACCGAGTGGGAGAGGCCGACCGCGTGGGAGAAGCCGACCGCGGGGGCGACCGAGCGGGTGAGGCCGACCGAGTGGGGGAGGCCGACCGCGGGGGGGGGCCGAGCAGGAGAGCACGGGGCTCAAGAGGCGGCGTGTCACGTGATGATTTGAAGTGGAAAAGACAAGGTAAGGGCAGGAGTCAGTGTATCAAGGCCCTACACGTGGCAGAATTTGGAGGGAGGAGAAAGGTCAAGCGTTAGATTAGAAGTGAAACGTCAGGGCATTATTATGGGCATTTGGGGAGATAGTTTTGGCGGATGATTTGAAAAGTTTTCAAACTGGCGAAAATTAATTTGGATCCTTGGAATACGGGTAAATCGTGGGCTTTTGGTATCGTACGATTCACCTACTTCTTTACAAAAACTCAAAATATTCGAAGTATCAGTTCCTTCGTTGCCGACGATACCCCTTTACAACATTTTTGCAACTTTCTTGCACCTGCATCAAAAGCAATACGCAGACACGCCAGAGACATGGCTCAAGAAGAAGCTGGGGATGTGAGGGTGGATCCTCTTGGAGAGGACGATGCTGTGGAGTTGGCGCAGCAGTATAGGTTAGGAAGGGTGGAGGGACCAGTGGTGCGATCCTACGATTCCACCGTGATAGCAGCGCCGCAACCAATCAGCCAGGTGGAACTAGATCACTGGCATTCGAGGGCTGACAGGTCCATTATTACTGCGGCGGAATTGGAGGCTATCCGTGAAAGGTACCAGATTCCGGCGGAGGTGGAGTTGGTGCTGCCAACATCAACAGAGAGGCCGTCTGACGTCAGGCCAGGGGAGTTCTCCCTCTATGAGGAGGCGCTGAAGGGTGGGTTGAGATTGCCACTGCCGCAGATTGTGGTGGATGTGCTCAACCGCTTGGAAGTAACACCAGGACAGCTAATGCCCAACGCGTGGAAGATTTTGCTATCTTGCGCAAGCGCCTGGCCAAAGGCGACTGACGGGCAGGCGATGACAGTGGATGAATTCTTTTGTTGCTATAAAGCCTCAGGGCAGCATGAGACGTGGCGGGTAAGGGCTTAGTGGCGGGGTTGCCAACTTCGATTAAAGGTTGGAGACCAAGGTGGTTCTTCGTGTCCAATTCTGGAGGGGTTGGGGTGCGCACGACGTGGAAGGTGCCGACCAAGTTTGTGGAGCCAAGGGTGGGTGCGTCGGTGGAGGAGAGGGTAAAGAAGGTGAAGGAGTGGAGGGAGAGGGAAAAAGTTAAGTGGGACGAGCTTGTTCAGCCGTCCGCACTGTTTCAAGCGGGGTTGGGTCCACAGCCAATCGGTGGGGACCTCGACCGGTCGGAGTTGGAGGCTAGAAGAAGAGCACAGGAGGCAGAGGATCAGGCCATCCTGGTAAAGGCTCAGAAGTTCACAGAAGCTCAAGCTGACCGACCGCCTCAACCGCTTGTGAGGGAGAGGATTCGACCTCGTCCCAAGCCCCTGGGAGAGAAGAACTTGAGCGAGTTTGTACCGCGACCGCTCCCGAAAGACCCTCTAAAGGAGAGGTCGCTGAAGGAGATGGAGGAACTAGGTGTGGGGAAGAAAAAGAAGAGGTTGAGGCGGGAGGAGGGAGAGCCAGCCCAAAGGAGAAGGAAGGAGTTCCGGGTGGAGGAGGCCAGTCTAGCCAAACAGATGGAGGGTGGTGAGGTGGAGGGGACGACAGAAAAGGTGGTCGTCCCAGAGATGGTGGAGGCGTCTGTTGCGAAAGATGCCCCAAGGGTGATAGAAGTCAGTCCAGCGCCAGAGACTGTGGAGAGGACCCCAGCAGCACAAGGAAGGGTTGGGGTAACAGGGGCAGAGCCAAGTGTGGGACAACAGACCCAAAGGGGTCTGGGTGGAGCAATTTGTCATGTGCGTGCTGTAGCTGGGAGGTTGGAGGCAGAAGAAATCCCAGCCAGGACGGGGGCAGACCGCCTAGTGAAGATCATAGAGGAGGCAGGTCTGCGCTCGGCTTCTGCATTCAACGAGGCCGACCTGTTCAGAGGGTTATGCTCCGCTCAAATGGAGGTAACTACCCTGGCAGGGGCCCTGCTGAGGAAAGCTGGGGCAGCCAAAATCAAGGCTGAAGAGGCCAAGGCAGAGTTGGCAAAGCTGAAGAAGGGGAGTGCTGAATGGAAGACCGCCCATACTGAGTTGCAGTCAGTCAAGTTGGAGCTGGAGGGGGCACGCCGCCAGGTGGTGTCGCTCGAGTTCCAACTTTCTGGCGAGCAGCAGAAGTTGGAAGAAGCCAAGAATGCTTGTGCTGTGGCGGTCGAGCGGCATGAGGAGGCCATGATCAATAATGAAGATCTCGTCAGGCAGAGAGATGATGCAGATGCTAAGTTAGAGGCTCTTCAAAAGGAGATGGAAGGCGATCGTGCTAGAGCGGCAGAGCAGAGGGAGAGCCTGCATAAGGAGTTGGAGGAAGAGCGCAGCAAGGTGACTGTGGAGAGGGAGACTCTGCAGAAGCAGTTTGAGGCAGAGAGGGCGAAGTTGATTGCTGAGGGAGAGGCCTGGAAGAGGGAGCTGGAGGCTGAGAGGGCCAGGGCTGCAGCTGAAAAGGAGATCCTTCAAAAAGAGCTGAACGAAGAGAAGGCGAAGGCGGCCTCGGAAAGGGCAGCCTACCCCGATCTTTGTGTTGCAGCAGTTGCTCAATTCAAAGGGTCTCCTGAATTTCAGATGGCAATTGATGCTGCAGTAGCTAGCAGCTTAGCAAGGGAGGAATCTGGGGGGGCTGGCGCATCAAGGACGGCTGCTGAAGGGAGGTCTGAGTCTAAAGTGATTGCCAGCTTCCAGCAGTCGGACTATTATAAGCATGAAATGTCAGAGTACTGGGACAGTGGGTGGAAAATGTTCAAAAGGATGGCAGAGGAGCTGTTTCCAGAACTTGACTTTAGTGGCGTAACCATTGGAGAAGATGATGTGGCCCAGACCCCTCTGGATGAGGGTGTGGAAGAGGAGGATCTGATCTCCAGCGAAGAGGGAGAGTGAACTGAAGACATGCACTGAAGAATTTTTTTTTTTTTTTTTTTTTTGTAGTATTATAGTAGACTGAGGTACACATTTTTGAATGAATAAAACTCAATTTATGACTTGTAATTGATTGTATTTGGTTGTTTGATGGGTTTGAAATGAACAAATGCTTGTAATAGGAACGAGTGATGCACTTAGGAAAAATTCTATTTTATGACAGAGTGAACTTGAGCTAAGTGACCCAAGTGAATTTGAACTTGTGATGGTGGTGAGTAGAGGTCAATTTGTAATGAAAACTTCGTGCAGAGTTAAATCAGAAATTCCATCACGCAGAGTGAGAGTGGACTGATAAAATTCCTTCATGCAGAGTGAGGTTGGACTTGTGTAAAGATTCAACGGATGAGTGATTAAATGATGTTTATGAAAGGTCCATGAACAAGTATGAGTGAAGGATCCATGAATGAGGGCAGGAAAGTGAGTTTTAAATGATAACTAAAAGGTCAATGGTAAACCTGTGGGGGAGAAATTGGGGAATACCGTTGAAATTTGAATAAGTAAAAATGTTGTAAAAATTTGTGACCTCAACTTGTGACTAAGTGTTCTTCCCAGGCTATGGGGGTACTTGTTTCGCTGGGTCTTCTGGTGTTCGAAGGGGTTCGGTCGGACTGAGGCTTTTGAACGTGCTCAGTTTGCCCGAGGCTTTTGGTGGTGCTCCGGTGGAACGGAGGCTTTTGGAAGTGCTCAGGTCGGACTGAGGCTGTTGAGAATGCTCAGGTCGGACGGAGGCTTTTGAGAGTGCTCAGGCCGGACTGAGGCTTTTGAAAGTGCTCAGGTCTGACTGAGGCTTTTGAAAGTGCTCGGTCTGGCCGAGGCTTTTGAGAGTGCTCAGGTCGGACTGAGGCTTTTGAAAGTGCTCAGGTCTGACTGAGGCTTTTGAAAGTGCTCGGTCTGGCCGAGGCTTTTGAGAGTGCTCAGGTCGGACTGAGGCTTTTGAAAGTGCACGGTCTGGCCGAGGCTTTTGAGAGTGCTCAGGTCAGACTGAGGCTTTTGAAAGTGCTCAGGTCTGACTGAGGCTTTTGAAAGTGCTCGGTCTGGCCGAGGCTTTTGAGAGTGCTCAGGTCTGACTGAGGCTTTTGAGAGTGCTCAGGTCGGACTGAGGCTTTCGAAAGTGCTCGGTCTGGCCGAGGCTTTTGAGAGTGCTCAGGTCGGACTGAGGCTTTTGAAAGTGCTCGGTCTGGCCGAGGCTTTTGACAGTGCTCGGTCTGGCCGAGGCTTTTGACAGTGCTCAGGTCGGACTGAGGCTTTTGAAAGTGCTCAGGTCTGACTGAGGCTTTGAATGCTGCAAAAGAAAGTTTCATGGAAGCGACATTCAGACAGTTAAATCATAGAAGGTTGGAACTCCAGTCGATATTTGTATTGAGTACTGAAAGGAAAATACAACAAGTTTGACAATACAAAAGTAGGAATTCATTGATAGTAACGCTTCAGATGTTCAGCATTCCAGGGATGGGGAAGGTCTCGGCCATCCATGTCTTGAAGTCGGTAAGTGCCTGGCCGTGGGCGGGCCTTCACAATGTACGGTCCCTCCCATTTGGCGGCTAGTTTGCCCTCGGTCGGATTCCTTGTGGCAAGAGTTGCCTCCTTCAAGACAAGGTCCCCTACAGAGAACTCCCGGGGTCGGACTCGGCGGTTGTAGTGTGCTCTCATTTTCTGCTGGTACGAAGACAACCTGACAGCAGCAGTCTCTCTGAGCTCTTCGATGAGGTCCAGGTCTGCTCGCCGGAGTTCTTCGGTTGAGGCGAGATCCGGATGTAAGACCCTGGGGGTGGACAGACCGACTTCTACTGGAATGACCGCCTCAGCGCCATACGTTAAACGAAAAGGGGTTTCCCCAGTAGGAGTCCGGGCAGTGGTTCGGTAAGCCCAGAGTACATTCGGAAGTTCTTCGGCCCACTGTCCCTTGGCGGCTTCCAACTTAGTCTTGATGATCTTCAGGAGAGAACGGTTGGTGACCTCAACCTGGCCATTGGCTTGGGGATGACCGGGAGAAGAGAAACAAGGTTGAATCTGGAGGTCTACGCAGAACTGCCTGTACTTGGCGTTGTCGAATTGCTTGCCGTTGTCGGTGACGATGGCCTGAGGGATGCCAAATCTGCAAACGATCGACTGCCAGATGAACTTGGTTGTGTTCCGCTCGGTGATGGTGGCCAGGGGCTCGGCCTCTACCCACTTGGTAAAGTAATCAATGGCGACGATGGCAAACTTGGTCTGGCCCCGACCCGTGGGAAGCGGACCGACCAGGTCGATCCCCCATTTGGCGAAAGGGTAGGGGCTGCAGAGCGTGATCAATTCTGTGGGGGGTGCATGGGGGATGTTGGCGAAGCGTTGACACTTATCGCACTTGAGCACTAAGTCGACCGCATCTTGATTAAGAGTTGGCCAGAAATATCCAGTGCGGAGTATCTTGTGGGCTAGGGCCCTTCCACCTAAATGGTTGCCACAAATTCCCTGATGGATCTCCTGCAGTACATAGGTTGCTTGAGTTGAGTTGAGGCACCGTAGGTAAGGCCGCGAAAAACCACGCTTGTATAATATGTCTGCGATGATTACGTAATTGGACGCTCGGGCCCTAACCTTGGCTGCCTGCTGCTGGTCATCTGGGAGTGCCCCTGCGGTCAAGAAGAGGGAAATGTCTGATGCCCAAGGGATGGGCTCATCCTGGATGGACTGTACTTCTTGTCGGTCGGGCGAAATGGCTGGGTGGTGCAGATATTCGAGGCGGACATCATGACTGAGGTTGGAATGGTCGGCAGAGGCTAGCTGAGCCATCTCATCTGCTTTGGAGTTTGCCTCTCGTGGGATATGCTTTATGTGGAAGGTGTTGAAAAGGCGGGCGAGGGGTAGTGCCATATCCCTGTATTTCCTCATTGTTTCATCCTTGGCGTCGAATTCCCCAGTAATCTGCCCGACGATGAGCTGTGAGTCACTGAATACCTGGATGTGACTGACACCAATGTCCTTGGCAAGGTGGAGTCCTGCTATCAAAGCTTCATATTCGGCCTCGTTATTACTAGCCTCAAACAAGAAACGAAGAGCACATTTGAAGTAGCCACCCTCAGGAGAGGTAAGGATGATGCCAGCCCCACTGCCTTCCCTGCGGGATGACCCGTCGACATTTAGAGTCCAAGAATGAGGATCTTCAGGGTCGGCAAGAGCTGGTGGGGCTGTTGGGGTAATGGCTGGTGTAGGATTGGTGAATTCCAAGATGAAGTCGGCCACAGCTTGTCCCTTGATCGCTGTTCGAGGGCGGTAGGAGATATCAAACTAGCTGAGTTCTACTGACCACTGCATCAGCCGGCCGGAAAGCTCTGGTTGTTGCATAACCTTCTTCAGGGGTTGGTCTGTCAGGACCACTATGGAGTGGGCCTGAAAGTAAGGACGGAGTCGTCTAGAGGCGGTGACCAAAGCCAAGGACAATTTTTCTAACAATGGGTAATTCTGCTCTGCTCCCCTCAGAGCTCGACTGATGTAGTAGACCGGTCGTTGGACCGAGCCGTCTTCTCTGATAAGGGTTGCACTGATGGCGGTGCTTGAAACTGCTAGGTATAGGAAGAGAGGTTCGCCTGGGATTGCCTGCGAAAGAAGGGGGGGTTGGCCATGCATCGTTTTAGCTGCTGGAAAGCCTCTTCGGATTTAGTCGTCCATTCGAAAGTCTGCCGAAGAACTTTGAAGAATGGTAGGCACTTATCTGTTGCGCGGGAAACGAACCGGTTGAGGGCTGCCACTCTGCCAGCGAGTCTCTGAACTTCCTTAACGGTTTTGGGCGACTGCATCTCAATTAAGGCCTTGATCTTCTCGGGGTTGGCCTCAATTCCGCGCTGACTGACCATAAAGCCCAAGAATTTTCCGGATCCCACGCCAAAGGCGCACGTCTCCGGGTTGAGCTTTATCTGGTACTTACGAAGGGTGGCAAAGGTCTCCCGGAGGTCGGTCAGGTGGTCGGCGGAAAGTTTGCTTTTGACCAGCATGTCGTCCACATACACTTCCATGTTTCGACCGATCTGGTGTTGGAAGACGGCGTTGACCAACCGTTGGTAAGTAGCCCCCGCGTTCTTTAGTCCGAACGGCATGACACGGTAGTGGTAGGTGCCCCGGTCGGTGATAAATGATGTGTGTTCCTGGTCAAATGAGTGCATCATGATTTGGTTGTACCCGGATAAGGCATCCATGAAGCTGAGCATTTGGTGACCGGCCGTGGCGTCGACCAGTAGATCAATCCGGGGGAGTGGATAGCTATCTTTGGGGCAAGCTCGGTTCAAGTCAGAGTAGTCAACGCACAGACGCCACTTGCCGTTGTTTTTGCGGACTAGCACCACATTGGAAAGCCATCTAGGATAATCCACATTTTGGATAAACTGAGCCTCGAGGAGTTTGTCAACCTCCGCAGCTATGAGATTGTTGCGCTCGGGGTGAAATATACGCTGCTTTTGTCGGTAAGGTCGGAAGTGAGGTTCGATGCTGAGGCGATGAGTGATGAAGAAGGGGTCAATGCCTGGCATGTCTGAGTGGGTCCAAGCAAAGACGTCGTTGTGTTCGGTCAAAAGGGCAGTGAGGTCGGCTTTTGCTTGGAGGGATAATTGGCTGCCGATCTTGGCCGTTTTCAGTGGGTTGGTGGGGTCAATAGGAACCTCAACGAGCTCTTCCACCGGTTCTCCTCTGATTAGCTCGTCCTCATCCCGGACGTCAAGTCCTTCAATGATCATCGTCTCCTTCAGCTTGACCTCTTTAAGTGAGGCAACATAACATTCCCTGGCCACGGTTTGTTCTCCCCTGACTGTTCCGACCCTGAGATCGGTGGGAAACTTGAGGGCAAGATGATAGGTGGATGTGATGGCTTGGAAGGCGTTGAGGGCGGTACGGCCGAGGATGATGTTGTAGGTAGATGGGCAGTCAACCACCAGGAAGGTGAGTAACTTTGTGGCTTGCCGCGGGTACTCACCAATCGTGATGGGAAGATCGATGGAACCAATCGAGGTCACGCGGTCGCCGGTGAAGCCGACGAGAGGGGTTTGGAGCGGGGAAAGGCTTTCCTCCCCAATCTTAAGTTGGCGGAAGCAGTTTAGAAAGATGATGTCCGAAGAGCTGCCATTGTCGATGAGAACTCGTCTGACCTTATAATTGGAGAGGATGGCGGAAACGACGAGAGGGTCATCATGAGGATAACGGATGCCTGCACAGTCGGCGTCCGTGAAGGTGATGGGCTCTGTCCACTGCTTGGGCTGTTTGGGGGGTCGGTCTATCATGGCGACTGCCTTGTCTGAGCCCTGTCGTATTTTTCTGAGTTCTGCCCTCTGAGCTGAGCGAGACGATTCCCCACAAGTAAGACCGCCTGAAATAACTCTGATTTCACCAACTGGTGGGGGTGGATTACCTTGAGGTCGAGGCTGTTGGGGGGGTCGGTCATGACCCTGGTTTGGTTGGGCTGGCTGCCGCGGTGGGGTATGTCGGCGATTATCTCTGTGGGGCTCAGTTCTTGGCCTCTGCTGAGGGTGGGTGTCTGTGAATCGGCTTAGGCGCCCCTGACGGATGAAGGCCTCCACCTGATCCTTGAGATTGATGCAATCGTCTGTGTTATGGCCATGGTCCTGGTGGAAGCGGCAATATTTAGATTGGTCTTTCCGGCTGGAAGGGTTCCGTGGAGGGGGAGGCCACTTGAGCGGGTAGTCCCGCTGGATCTGGTTGAGGACGTGTTCCATGGGAGAATTGAGAGGCGTATGCCGCTCGAACAGATCGGGGGGTCGGGCTGGTGCTGACCGGTCGGGACGAGGGGGCCAGTCGGTATAGCGGGGTGTTTGGCTATGATATTGGGTGGTACTGGGTTCTTGGTCTTTTCTCTTTTCTCTGGAGGTTGGGTTTTTAGTTGGCGGATCTTGCCGAGCGGCTAGTGAATCCTCGGCATTCATGTATTTTTGGGCTTTGGCGAGTAGGGCTGCCATGGAGGTCGGGGGGTTCTTGAAGAGTGAGAAAACGAAGTCAGATGACCGCAAGCCGGCCATGAAGGCTGTGAGGATGACCTTGTCGTCATTTTCGGCAACTTGCAGAGCTTCGGCATTGAAGCGAGTGACGAAGCTGCGTAGTGATTCCCCCTCGGTCTGACGGATGTTGAGCAGCTGGGTGGCCGGGCGTCGCTGGCGCTGGGCACCGATGAAGTGGCTCAAGAAAGAGTCACTGAGATGCTGGAAAGTGGATACCGAGTCCGGTGGTAACTGACTAAACCATAGCCGAGCCGACCCCTTTAGTGTCACGGGGAAGGCTCGGCACGTGATTTCGTTAGGGAAGGCATGGAGGATCATGAAGGTGCGGTAAGTCTCCAGATGGTCGATCGGGTCAGTTGTACCATCGAAGGAGTCAATGGTGGGCATTTTGAATTTGGCAGGCAGGGGTTTGTCTCGGATGGAGGCGACAAATGGCGAGTTTGCAGTGGTGGAGGGCTTATGCTGGATGTTCTGCATGACCCCTTGTAGCTGGAACTTCATGGCTCGGAGCTCAGCGTCCCAGAGGGGGGTGTTATCACCACCAGAGGGAGAAAGGTGTTGGATGCTGCTGGCTTCCCCCTCGGGGGCTGGTGCTATAACCGATGGGTGTGGGGGTGGAGGCGGTGGATGTATATGTGGGTGAGGGGGTTGCAAGCCCTCCGAGTTGGGAGGATTGGGTTGTGGGATGGCATGGCCCGGAATTTGTTCTGGATGGGGTGGAATATCTGGAGGTGGTGGAGGAGTAGGAAGGTTTCGTTGGAGTAGAGCATTGATTAAGGCCTGGTTCTGTTCGGCCATACGGTTGATGCTATTGGTGAGCTCAATGAAGTATTGTGGTGGGTTGTTTGGATTGGGAGGATCTGTTTGGTGATCGGTAGCATTGTGGTGAGAGGCCATAGATCTAGTCGTGACCATACACTTGACGGGTGAGAAATAGAAGTTACTGGAACAGGGTCTCCGGCGACAATGAACACAACTGGCGCACGGATCAACCAGGTTCCCACAGACGGCGCCAACTGATAATACAGTTCGTCCTCGTGAATGGGCTAGACCGGTCCAAGCTCCTCGGGCCCACAGGATAACCTGCAAACAAGTTCAACGGGGAACGGGGTAGTCCCCTGGCGAACCCTCCGGTGTATGAATTAGAATAGGTGGTAGACAATGTAGCCAGAGAGAGAGAGAGAGAGATAGAAAAACTTAACCTTCATCTTGTCTTCAAACTTCGCTTATATCTCTTGGTAATCATTTTGCTATCTCTGTCGTTCTGACCTTCCCGCCGAAAGCTCGTGCCGTGGTTCGCCTTGTTCAGGATGAATGGGAGCCCTTCCGGCTGAGAGGTGTTGTCGCAATAAATGCTGTGATGGATTGCATTAATGGTGATGTGCTGTGGCAATAACTTTGCAAATCTTTGTCTGCTGACATGGCCTGCTCTGCATCTGCCACGTGTCCGAGCATCATTGGCGTTCCCTGATCAGTTGGCCTCCAGCTGTGCTGGGTTTTACTAACCGGGTTGTGCAATGGGGTTTACATGGTGGGCCTAGGTTTATCCACGGTGGGCTGTGGTCCATGTGGGCCTATCCCTGTCAAAAATTAACAAAAAAAATATTTTAATCGTTAAACTCAACATAAAATGGTATTTTAAACCTATTATGTATACCCATATTGAGTTTAATGATTAAAATATTATTTTTTTTCATTAGCTTTACTTAATGAAAATAGATTGATAATTTAAATTAAAAATAAATAATAAAATTAGAATTTAAATTGATAAAATTAAAAGTTTAATATTTATTTTATTATAAGGGTTAAACTGTAGAGTTTTTTTCCATAATTTTCCAGAGTATTTGATTGTCCTGGAAGTGAACAAGGATAAAAATGTCATTTTGATAGTTAGGGCCCATGCGTTTTCTAAATTTTAGAATAAATTATAAATATATCTTTAAAATTTATTTAAAATACGAATTGTCTATATAATTTTAAAAATTTCATATCGTCCTTTGCAATTTTTATTTTTATAATAAATAGTTATTTTTATTAATAAATTATCAATTTAATTAATAATTTTTAATGATATTAAAATTTTATTTTAATTAATAATTCAAATAATTTTATTATTACATAGAAGAGCATTTAGAATTGTCATTTCTATCAATTAATTATATTAAAATAAAAAAAATTGATAATAAAATATTTATAATTTTTTAAATTAATGAGATAATTTATATTTTAAGTAAATTTTAAGAATATATTTGTAATTTATTCATTCCAGATATTAAAAAGCTTCAAAGTCACTGCCTCTTTTCCCGGAGAACGTCCAATTACGTTTCACCACGTGACGTTTGGAAGAAGACATTGATGGGCAAGCACACATTGTAGCATAATGATTGTACTGTTGCCAGAAGACTGGTCTCCCAAGCAAATCACGCGCCAAACCATCGAAAAATCATTGGTTGATATTGGGGCGACGTGAGCATGCCCGTATCATTCACAATTCATCATAATAATATCTATTACCACTGTATAAATGTATTATTTATAAAATTAAATTATAAATATATTTTCTGAATTTATTTAAAATATGAATTATTCTCTGTAATTTGAAAAATTATAAATATCTCACTGTCATAATTTTTTATTTAACAGAATTAATTGAAAATGTGAAATTTATAATTGTTCACCTATATAATAATTAAATTATCTGAATTATTAATTAAAAAACTGTTAATTAACTTGATGATTTATTAATAAAATGATCTATTTGTTATGAAATTAAAAACTTTAGGGATATAATGTAATTTTGAGAATCACAGTGATTAATTTATAATTTAAGTAAATCTCAAGATGTGTGTTTTTAATTTATCTTATTTATAATTAGTTATTATTTACATTATTTAAATATATAAATAATATATTTAACTTATTTTTTATATATATTTTTACATTATTTAATATATAATATATAATATATTTATTATATTATTTAAATAAATATTAAACAAACAGTTAATAAGCTAAATTTTAATATATTTAGATTTATTTATTAAGATTTGAACAAATTTAATCTCAAGTTCAAATACAATAAAAAATTAATAAATTAAATTTAAATGAGGCATTATCGAATTCGAATTTGTTTACGAGCTGGTATGTTCATCGGCCTACTTGAAACATGTGAAGTTTACGTGATTGGTGTGGCGATTGGGTTGTTACACCCGACATGGTTTTTAACTTCAGATTTTAGGAAAAAATTACTACAGGTGTTTTTCCGTAAATTTTGGATCTGGGGTGGGGGCACTATTGGATAATTTTGTGGTGATCAATAATGTGGGGTTGTGGAAATTGGTGGTGAAAAACACGACCACGTGGCTAGTTGTGAGGTGAGAGTAATATACTCCACCCCATCAGACACACACAATACAATCGCAGTTTCCGTACTCCTTGCGTGGAGACATACGCTGCTCTGAAATTCTCATCTTTTTTTTATGCAATTCCCAAAACACCCTCTTTCCTTTATTTTATTTTCGGTGATGTTATGTGATTTAATTAATATATATAATATTATTCTTTTATTTTATCTCTTTTTCATTTAAGATACTATAAAAATATTATTCATACATAAAATTCATATAAAAATAATGTAATAATACCATTTTAATACATAAATACTCATCTTTATTTATTTATTTATTTATTTTGGTTTGTATATTAATATTTTCCAAAATGATGTGGCAAACTTAAGTATTCTTATTTTAAAATCAAAAGTCCATTAAAATAATTTTCAAAGTTTTGTTATTTTAAAATCAGTATTAAAATTTATATTTGTAAATTATTTTTCTTGAAAATTTTAAAAATAAGTTTCATCAAAGTATTTTCAATGGTTAATAATACTAATAATAATAAAATACTATAGACCCACAAGTTAAATTGCATAATGATATGACAAAGGAGTTAAGTTTTGTACATGTTGAGTTTATGATAAATAATTTATCAAGTCATTGTAGATAAAATTGTGAGATTTTTTATACCAAAGTAATCATAATAAATTCAAAATTTACAAAATTATAGTAGGTTGTCATTTAATATTTTTATTTTTTTCATAAAATGTTAAATGAAAATATTGTTAAAAATGGTTTTGGGAAAAACTGGAAAAACAGATTTTTTTTTCTTAAACTTTGGTCTAATTTTTAAATGGGACTCATGCGCCAAATTTCACAGGTCAAAGTGGTAACGCATTCTATGTCACGTTATAATTCACGTAGTATATTTGGTTGTTCAAAACTATTATCGGATGAATGAGAAATTGAAGCCAAAGTGAGCTTCATAGAAATGGAGTTTTTGGTGAAAATTCCTTAAGGTTTGAATTATGGCTTGTCCCACATTGATTTTGTAGAAAACTTTGAGTGGGTTTATAAGGCTTGAAGTTGGAACTTGGGGTAAGCCCCAAGGGGTACCCAAGTTTTGTAGAGAGGGAGGTTATGGACAAAATACGCTAGACCCATTGGATCCAAAAATCACCACACGCGCCATCGCCAGCGAGTTGGCCTGGGCTTGGGCGTGGGTACGTGGTGTGAAGTTGGGTTGGATTTGTTCGGCTTAATACTAATCTTTTTAGGCCAAAAATATTTGAATTTAATTTTATTTTTGGTAAAATAAAATCTGTTTGAATTCAAATTAGTTTACACCTCTTCAAATTATGTACAGTTAATTCGAATCTGTCCAGTTCTTTTTCTGTACAGATTTTATCTATCCGAAACAAATTCAAATCTGTGCAACAAATTCAGTTATTTGTTTAAAATTCAAACCAAACATGTTGAATCTGTTGAAATAGTGACGAACAAGTACTGTTTCTGTTCAAAACAGATTTGCTACTTGTTGGATTCAAATTGAAAAGCCACCAAGTCATTTATAAATAAACTAGTCCTCATTTGGATTTTTCACTCACAATTTTGTACTTTTCCTCTGCAAATAATTTCTGTATTTTGCTACATTAAATTTCTGTGAGAAAGAGTATATACATTTAGTGTGTTCGTTGTGCGAATAAATTATAGTGTTGCATTTATTCGTTGTTGATCATTTTATCCTGAGAGATAGAAGTCCGAAAATCTGAAAACACCATGGAGAGGACAAATCTGTCTTAAAGACACACTGTCAAACATTAGATTTGATCAGAATATTGTTCAAGAAATTAATTAAGTTGTTAATTTATTTTCCGTTTTATTTATTTATATCTGATTTTGATTTTGTTTTTGTAACAAAATAAAATCTGGTTTTATTTATTTAATTTTATTTCTAGTTTGATTTTTGTAATCAAACATTCTCCTTCCTTTCTTATATTTCTTTTGTTTATTGTTAAGTACACAAACTTAATTTATACAGAATACAGTGAAGATTGTCCAACAAATATTATATGTGCTTTGCATCACCAGAAAAGTAATGAAAAATATTTTCTCAAATTTTGGCGCAAGTTTTGCTAATACAATAATTTAACTAAAAAAAATAGGGCGCTTTTTTGATAAGTCCCATTTATAACTGTTTAGTTCCATAAAACCCAAACTGTTTCTGAATATTCCATTAGGTCCATTAAATATAAATGGACGAAACAACCCTCTCCATCTCTCCCGCGTGTAACTGATTCTTCAAAACCCATTCCTATTCCAACACGATACTCACATCGCCTCCAAAAACCCTAGATTCACATCGCCTCGTCGTCCATCGTCCTCCATCGTCCTCGTCGTCCATCGTCCTCCATCGTCGACCATCGACCCCATATTCCTCTTCATCTCACCACTGCAAAGGTTCACATCGGAAGGAGCGTGATTCGTCGTTCAGAATTCCTGTCGTCCCACTGAGTTTTCCATACCCACCAACAATGACGAACAAAAGTAAGTACTAACATTCCACCTTCTGCTTTTGAATCATAATGTCATCACCGATGTATACGTCTACCTTTCTGGTTTTCCGAATTTGAAATCATAAACACAGATGTTTTCGGATTTGATTTTGTAAAAATAGATGATGTCAACATTCACATAAGCGTTGATTACTGTGTAAACTTACAGTAGTATATACTGCTGTATACATTCACAGCAGTGTGTAACGATGTGAACATTCACATCAGTGTATGACGATGTGAATGTTCACATTACAGTCAATGTTGATATTGTTCATTGTTGATGTCCACAGAATCCCCAAACTTCAGTCAACAATGTGATGGAATGTGATGTAAATATTCACATTGCGACATCAATGTTGGACTTGTTTGTTTCATTGGGTATAGTTTGGTTCTGTTGGTTCCCCTCTTTGATTTTTAGCAAATTATAACATAATGTGATCAACCATGTAAACATTCACATTGCCCTGTAACTATTGTACTTTTCAGAATTTATTTGGCACACAAGGATGATGTGAACTTGCACATTAGTGTTCCTTATTGGGTAAACTTACAGTAGTAGACACTGATATGAACATGGACATCATGTGAATGGTCACATTAATGTCAGAACCCCCAAACTTCACGCAACACTGTGATGCATTATGATGTAAATATTCACATTGCCCAATAAATGTCCAAGTTGTTTGTGTCATTGGGTGTAGTTTGGTGCTGTTGGTTCCCCTCTTTTGATTTTGCTCACATTGGCTAGTAACTGTTGTCATTTTCTGAAATTATTTTGCAAACATGTATGATGTGAACATTCACATTAATGTAAATATTCACTTCACGCAACATTGTGATGCATTATGATGTAAATATTCACATTGCCCCATAAATGTCCAAGTTCTTTGTGTCATTGGGTGTAGTTTGGTACTGTTGGTTCCCCCCCTTTGATTTTGCTCACATTGGCTAATAACTGTTGTCATTTTCTGAAATTATTTTGCAAACATGGATGATGTGAACATTCACATTAATGTAAATATTCACATTGTGACATCAATCTCCAAGTTGTTTGTGTTATTGGGTGTTGTTTGGCGCTGTTGGTTCCCCCCTTTGATCTTTAGCAAATTATAACGTAATGTGATCACCCATGTGAATATTACATTGCCTTGTAACTGTTGTCGTTTTCGGTATTTATTTTGCAAACATGGATGATGTGAACATTGACATTAGTGTTGATTACTGGGTACACACTGATATAAACATTGACATCATGTGAATGGTCACATTAATGTCAGAACCCCCAAACTTCACTTAACACTGTGATGCATTATGATGTAAATATTCACATTGCGCCATCAATGTCCAAGTTGTTTGTGTCATTGGGTGTAGTTTGGTGCTGTTGGTTCCCCCCTTTGATATTTAGCAAATTATAACATAATGTGATCACCCAGGTTAACATTCACATTGGCTAGTAACTGTTGTCATCTTCTGAAATTATTTTGCAAACATGGATGATGTGAACATTCACATTAATGTAAATATTCACATTGTGACATCAATCTCCAAGTTGTTTGTGTTATTGGGTGTTGTTTGGCGCTGTTGGTTCCCCCCTTTGATCTTTAACAAATTATAACGTAATGTGATCACCCATGTGAATATTATGTAATATTTGAAATTGGATGTATGCCTATGTTGGTTGGTGCCTAATATGAAATTTAATTGTTGGCAGAGGGACTACATCATAGCTTTGGTGCACAACATTGGACCATCATCACCATTATGGACCAACTTATCACCAAATTCGTAAGCCTAAAATCGATTTCTACACATGTTCCATAACCATTACCCACCTAAATTTCAAAATCTAACAACAAGTTCGTATTTTCAAGGTGGATTGCGGGCCTGCAGTTTGTTACATCATGAGGACACATGTATACCGTGAAGACATTGTTGCCAGCCTAGCACGCTATGAATGGTGCCAAATAAGAGACTCATTAGTACACCTTTCCCTGAACCACAGAAAGACAGTGCAATGTGAAAACCTATAGGTGGGGGTTGTCCACCTATCACTGTTACCCAAATCTGTTATCCACATTTAAGACAATTTAGTGTCAATAGATTTTTCATATTGGAGCAGACTAGCTTAATTGTAAATCAAGTCTATATCACAGCTTGTACAGATATTTTTTCATTCAATATATGTATATGCATTTTCAGGCCTATTTTGCGTTGGTCATGCACATTGAGATTGTATTTTTTTTTTTTTTTGAATGCACATGACATGATGTGAATGTTCACATCATAGAATGATCATGCACTTTCTTCTGTTTTAAACCATACTACATGAATGTGAATATTGCTTAAAGTGTTCAAGTAACACAATATGGCAGGTGTGCGTATGATATTTCTTAACACAAGTCAATATACACATCTAATAATTTGATGATGTGAATATACACATCATAACTTCTGATTATGCGAATGGCAACAACGATGTCATGAATATTCACATCTTATGAGTTGATGATGTGAATGGTTACATTGATGTAAACATTCATGTCATCTACTTCGATGCTGTTAACAGTAACAACAATGTGAACATTCCCAACACAGAAATGTTTGAAAGATCAACAATGTGAACATTCACATAATGTGATTATATTACACCAGTGTTAATGTTAACATCATGCATTCATCCAAAACACAACCAACATAAATGTCAGATTGGTACCATAAAAAAGTGAAAATAAAACACAAATCAAATACTGGGTACACACTGATATGAACATTGACATCATGTGAATGTTCACATTCCAATGTTGTTCAATGCTGTGAAGCATACAAGTACAGTTCAAGTGTTAAATCCATAATTCACATTAAACAAGATGTGAATATTCACACCCACACAAAAGCCTCATTAAACAAACATCAAAGTAAAAGTGAGACCATCCACATTCTTCACATGATATGAACACGATGTAAACATTTACATTGACACATATACTCTGAATTATAGAAGATCCACATTCATCACTAATCTCATGACCTCCCCTCCAAAGGACCATGATGTAAACATTCACATTGATCCATATAATTTCCATTATATCACTCAGACAGAGCCTTCTTACGCAAAACTTAAAGTAAAATGCAAAAATCGACATTCTTCACATAATACTAACAGGATGTAAACATTCACATTGTTCCACACACTTTGAATTATAACATTCACATTGTTCCACACACTCTGAATTATAGAATATCCACATTCATCACTAATCTGATGACCTCCCCTCCACAGGACCACGAAGTAAACATTCACATTGATCCATTTACTCTCAATTATATCACTCACACAGAGCCTCATTAAGCAAAACTTAAAGTAAAATGCAAACATCGACATCCTTCACATAATACTAACACGATGTAAACATTCATATTGTTCCACATACTGTGAATTATAAAGGATCCACATTCATCACTAATCTGATGACCTCCCCTCCACATGACCACGATGTAAACATTCACATTGATCCATATAATCACAATTACATCACTCAGACATAGCCTCATTAAACAAACATCAAAGTAAAATGCAAACATCCACATTCTTCACGTAATACGAACATGATGTAAACATTCACATCGTTCAATATCGGTGTATGGGTCTTGTTCAGAAGTCCCTCGTTGACTGGGGGAGTCACTGACGCTGGGTTTCTACTCCAACATGTGCTGTTTCTCTGCTCCAGCGCGAGGTTGACGGGCGTTGGGTTCTACCCTTGCGTGTACTGCTTCTTTGCTCCGGTGCTGGTTTTTATCGGCGATAAGCACTTTCAGGTGCATGTGGTGGGATGGTTATATGTTCTGGGAGATGTAGCCGGCTATGGTGGATGCGTCGTTGGCGGGTCTGCGTTGGTATGACAAGTGTTATTTGTTCGTATTTGGTTGTGTGATCAACCCGGCGTTGTTATTTGTTCGTATTTGGTTGTAATGCCGAAGCGATTCCGGCGCTGGTGTTGGGGTTCCTCGTTGGGTTCTCTCTTCCGGCGTTTGGTGTGGGTGTTTCGCCGGAGTTGATGACTGGCTTCCATGGAGGTTTTTTTGGTTCATTCATGTTCCTTTTTTAATGGAGCGTGGCCTCACGTTCGGCCTGCAGCGTGACGTTGGTTACGTATTAACACAGTGCATATATATATATATATAAGGGCATAATAGTCCATGTATAAATATGAAATTAAAAAAATGGACTTTATGGAATAAGCAGAAAACTATATGGGACTGATTGGGATATAATTTTTCTTTGTGGACTTATTGGGATAAAACATCTCTAGATGGGATTTATCAATAAATTCCCCAAAAAAATAGATCAATAAAGATGCTTTTGAAGAGATTTTGCCAATTTTTACCTTGTTTTAATCATTCATTTAACAAGTAACTTCATTCATTAATCCTTCATTTTCATGTTATTATATTTGATAAAGTTTTGATTAAATAAATATGCTATCATCATGTTTTCTATGCTCAACCTAAACACTCGCTAAAAAAATTTAAAAAATATCATGTTCCCTTCGATCAACCTAAACACCCACTAAAAAATACTTGTCACCTTTAACAACACTTTCTATATGTATATATGAAATCTACGTGTAATGGAATAATGGGCAATCGGCAAAGTTAGTTGATAATTGCATTCTTAAAGTTTTGTAGATACAATACAACCATCATTGTCAATTCCCTAATTGGGTTAATAAAAAACTCATATCATATGTGAGCTTTATTAAAATTTGAAATAAATTATAGGGTGAATTACAAACACTTCTTGAGATTTACTTAAATTACAAATCATCTCATGTGGTTCTAGAAATTACATTATGCCCCTTAAGATTTCTAATTTTATAACAAATAGGTCATTTTATTAATAAATCATCAAGTTAATTAACAGTTTTTAATAATGCTAAAAGTTTATTTCAATTAATAATTCACATAATTTGATTATCGTATAGGTAAACAGTTAGAAATTTCACTTTTTTAATTAATGCTATTAAATAAAAAATTATGATAGAGAGGTATTTGTAATTTTTCAAACCACAAGAGGCAATTCGTATTTTAAACAAACCTCAGGGGTGTATTTGTAATTTACCCTAAAGTATACTTTTCACTTTCAACTTTTACATTATTTTATTTTGGTTCTTTACATTTTAATTATAGTATTAAATCATTATAATTTAGCCTTTGTTTTAATTCACTTTTTTAATTAATTATGTTAAATAAAAAATTATGACATGGAGGTACTTGTAATTTTCTAAACCACAAGAGACAATTCGTATTTTAAACAAATCTCAGTAGGTGTATTTGTAATTTACCCTATATTATACTTTTCACTTTCAACTTTTAAATTATTTTATTTTGGTTCTTTACATTTTAATTATAGTATTAAATCATTATAATTCAGCCTTCGTTTAATGTGGTAATCTTGTTATCTATCATTTAAAATTAAGTAAAAAAGTGAAATATGAAAGGTCAATGTAAAATTAAAATTAAAGAGTAAAAAGTGTAATTATATATACATATTAATGCCCATAAAACATATTAATGTGACCCACACTTGGGTATTTTTCTTCTAAATTTTAAACGGTAAATAACTGAAGAATTACATTAAAATACAACAGTATAAGAATTTAATTGTTATAATTAAAAAAAATTAGAAATTGAAGTGAAAAGTGATTTTTTTTTTAAAAATTATTATCATCTAATTTTAATACACTCAACATTAAAAATATGATAAATATATGGTAACAATGACAATTTCAAATGTACATCGTATAGTAAAGTAAGCGGATAAGAATTTTAAAAAGATAGGCTATATACTATTATTGTGTTGATGATTTTCATCTTATTTTGACTAACTTCCTTATTATTTGTGATTTTCACTTTTTTAAAATGTAAAATAGGAATCTTAAACCAACCTTTTTGATTTTTTATGATAACAAGGTGACAAAAGAAATCGATTTGATATGTGGAAATTTCGAACTTTGAACTCTTTTTAGTCCAAAGTTGGATACATTTGACAATCTTAAAGTTAAGATGGCTTTGAAAATTCTTAAATAAGATAAGGGTTATTTTGAAAAGTTGGTTAAAAATTGTTTTTAATTTTTTTTAAAAAATTATGTAAAAATATGGAGTAATAATATAATTTATAATAGGTTCAAAGTTGATTTTTGATTTTTAATTAAGTTATCAAATTGAGCCTAAATTTAGGTTAGGTTTTTGAGGGGTAATTTAGTAATTTCAAATCACATTTATGACAGATCTGCGTGCCGACAAACGAGAAGATCGGCAACTGTCGGCCGGTGAACCGCGGATAACAAAATCAGCAAAAATTGTTTTTTCAAATAAAAAAATAAATTAAACAATATAAATTACATAATTAATTGTTTGGGAAGTGAGTTTTTATGTAGATTTTATTAGATGTAGGTTTTTATGAGATAAAAAATTTTTGGTGTTTGGGAAGATAGTTGGGTTTTTATGTGGTTAGATGTGATGTTTGTGAGAGAAAAAGTGAAATGATTATGGGATTGGATGTGATATTTTATTTGGATGTGTTTTTTTTGGTTTTGCAAAACTTTTGTCTTTTAGTGGAAAAAATGAGAAAAAAATTTGGGAACTTACTTCCCAAACACCACTATTTGACTCTCGTGCTATTTTGATTGTTGTAATTTTATTTTTATAATTTCATCTCAATTTAATTTAAATATTTCTTAAATTTAAAAAATAAAAATAAACTTTTACTCTGATGATATTTTATTTTCTATAATTTTAAATATGAATTTATAATTTGATTTTAATTTGATATGATTAATTACAATGTCTAGTGTGTTTCTGATTGAAAAATACATACAATCAACATGTTTTATAAGTAAATATGTAAACTTGTTCAATTTAATGAATTAATTCCAATCAATTCAATGGTTATGTTTTCTTTAGAGACCTTAATCAATGTTTTTAATTAGACCAAATTAATATAAAATTAAAAATTAAAATAAAACTAAGGGATAATTTAAGAATACACTATTTTAATAATTTGTTAAGTTTTTACAAATATATATATATATACAGAAAAATATAAGTAACCAAACAATCTATAATTAAAATAACATCAAGCAAAATCACACAATAACATGGAGGGACATTTGCCCAATTAAATAGTATGTTTTTTAATATTGATTTTTTAATAATTCCCTCACCATTAGAAAAATCATCAAAAGCTCTCTCTCTCTCTCCCCCTCCCTCTCAGAATCCCCTGTCTCTTTCTTTCTCTCTCTAACTCTCTCTCTCTCTAAGCTGCGTGATGTTCGCTTTCTAGCACTGCGGATCCGAATGTGAAAACCCAACTGTGATGAGATGGCTAACAGATCATTCATGCCCCAGCACGCGTTATACCTCGATTCATCTCTGTAAATGTCCCTTTAATGAAGCCTCCTTGGTTGATTCAGTTTTTTCTGGTACATTTTCAGCTCAAAATCCTTTTCTTTCTTTTTTTTTCCCGGGTTTTTGGTTTGACATTGAAGATAACAACGGAGATTGCATATTGTTTTTTTGTTTTTTGTTTTCAGAAAGTGTTTTGATTTCCTTTGGTTTACGCGTTAGGTTTGGTATGAATCGCATTACGGAGCTATTTGGTTCTGTGTTTTTACGTTTTGGGTTTTCGTTTTTGTTTATTGAGAGCTTCAATGCCTGAAATTTCTATTCGTGTTTCGTCCCAATAGAGATCTCAGCTGATGATATACTTTTTTGCTTTTATTTCATTTCTTTCTCTGAATTTATATTTTGTTTCAGTGTTTGTGTTTCTTGTATGTTTTTGTTTCCATTACTGTTCCTCATTTATATATATGTGTTGTTTAAAATTTTTAATTTTGAAAACTGGGTGCGCAATTTGAGGAAATGGGTAAAAAAAATTATATTTTCAGAGTTCTCTCTTATGTGTTGGGATATAAAGGTAAATGTGTTTTTATTGACTTATGATAATCAAAATTTATGCTTTTTGCTTGGAAATTAATTCTTTGTTTTTGCCATTTTCTCTTGTATGTTTTTGTTTCCATTACTGTTCATAGTATATATGTATGTTATTTTTAAATTTTTTAATTTTGAAAACTGGGTATGCAATGTGAGGAAATGGGTAACAAATTATGTTTTTAATGGTTCTCTAATATATGGGGATATAAAGATAGTTGTGTTTTATTGAATTATAAATTATAATCATCAAAATTTATGAAATTTTTTATTTTTACTCTTCTCTTATTTTGTTAATTGTGGTTCTGCTTGTCTTTCTTGACATATTATTATTTCTGGATTCATTTGATGACTATAATTAAAAATTTATTTCCTCATTTAAATTGGTTATCATTTCTTTTGGAAGGGATGTTTCCTATTGGCTTGTACTGATTTTGTTAAATTCTACTTTTTTCATTTCAGGTGATATAAATTAAATTACAAATTTCCACGGTTGAATGCGAGTTATGGAGATTGTTGAGATTGAAGAAAATCTATTTGCAATTGGTGATGCAAAGGTAGATACGGAATGACAATAATGCAAATAGAACATTTTTTACAACTTGTCTATTTTTTGTTGTTGTTTTGTTTACTTATTCTGGCATTTGAGAATAGTTGTTGGTCAGGCTGAATAGTTTTTTAGTTGAAATTTTTAATAAAATCTTGTTTTTGTGTTTCCATATGCTTTGGGTGCACAATGCATTTTTGCTATTGGAATTGATGTACACATACATATAGATATATGGAAAATATTTTAAGCTGAGTATATGATTAACCTTTCATAATCGAAATTGGTACTAAGTTGGAACTTACTATGTGGCAATGTTTGTTCAAATGTTTGTTCAAAAAAATGTTTGCTCAAATGTATTTGTATTTTTTAGAGTTCCATTTCTGAACTAGGCTTGCTGAATTGTGAAAATAGTCCTTGTGAGCAATTAGGGTTTTGATATTGTGGCATATCACTCTAGTTTGCCCACAGTTTCTGTTAACTGAGGAATGAGGATTGTGGGATTGACAAATGTGTGGTTGATAATACAGTTACATGGAAGAATGTGCAAGACACTGTCTGCAATTTATTGCAAAGTGCTAGGAATTTTCCCTAATCTGGAAGCAGCACGGCCTAGTAGCACAACAGGTATTCAGGCATTATGTTCTCTGCACATAGCGCTTGAGAAGACCAAGAATATTCTTCAGCATTGCTCCGGATGTAGTAAACTCTACTTGGTATGATTTCTCCCTTTTTCATATAAGGAAAATGCTAAACATACAAAATTTTTATACAAAAAAGTCGTACACAGTGATGTGGTGATGACATGTTTGCATTTATGAATCATAGTGATGGCCTTTTTTATTTTTTATTTTATATATATATATATTTCCATTGAATGAATATAAACAAGCCACATCATTCTGTATAAAATTTCTATTTGTATAGCATTACCTTATATTTGTTATGCAGTAACAATGTTTTCCTCTATTGAAAATGGGTTTTCTACTTAGGAATGGTTATTCATTTGCTAGTATTTCCTTATCTTTTGGTTGAGTGTCCATGTGTTCAAAATAATATTAGTGTATGTGTAGCTCTATTGTCATATATTAGTACTTTGTTGATAGTTTATGCATTTGAACCTTAGGGCTGTCACATTCAGAAAATAATGCCTAAGATTAGGATTGTGTGCAGTCTATCCCTTCAAACACTCCACATTGACTGGACAACACTAGGTAAATGACCTTTTAATTGGTGTATCATGGTCATTTAATGATTCCTTCAAAAAAATTGTGGTTTGATGATAACTTTGGTGGACAACGCCACATGATGGAATTGAAGAATTCTGTTGATTTTATGTCTATATGTTTTACTGATATGTATATGTGAAACTGGACTCTTTGTTTGGCTGGAAAATATAACATCTGTGCTGGCTTGGTGAGGTTGAAAGGTTTTGCATTTATTTTGTTACTTTATTGACCCGGAGTAATGTTTTGCTGATAGAATCATCTTATGATACAGGCTATAACTGGGGACTCTGTTGTTTTAAAATTTGAGAAGGCAAGATGTTCTCTTGAAGATGGTCTTAGGCGGGTCAATGATATTGTTCCACAAGCTATTGGTTGTCAGGTAATTTTAATCTAATTTTAATAGGTTGCTTTAGGTTTTAATAGAAGTTTCTAAATGGAACATGTTCATCAACAGTCAATAATTTTCCCAAGATCATATGGAATAGGCAACAGTAATATTCTTATGTAATGGGATTGTTTCTAGTTTTTTTAAGCTCTTGCCATATTATTGAAAACAATGATATTGACTCAACTTTATGTACATGTATTTCAGATTTCAGAAATTTTAAGTGAACTTGAGGGGATCGAGTTCTCACTGGATCCATTGGAGAAGCAAATTGGTGATGATATAATTGTACTGCTACAGCAAGGGAGGAAATTCAACAAGAACTGTAATGACAACAATGAGCTTGAATCTTTTCACCAAGCTTCTTCTAGACTTGGCATCACATCTTCGAGAGCAGCTCTTACAGAGAGAAGAGCTCTGAAGAAACTGATAGAAAGAGCTCGGATCGAGGAAGACAAGAGAAAAGAGTCAATCGTGGCTTATCTTTTACATCTCATGAGGAAATACTCTAAGGTATTCAGAAGCGACTTTGCAGATGACAATGATTCGCAGGGTTCAACACCTTGTTCCCCTACCGTTGAGGGCTCTTTCGAAGACGGTGGACCTGGGATCAATGGTCATTCCTTTGAGCGACAACTCTCAAAACTCAGTTCCTTCAATTTCAAGCCAAACTTCAGGAGATCAGGGCAGATGGCCATCCCTCCTGAAGAGCTGAGGTGTCCAATATCGTTGCAGCTCATGTACGACCCGGTTATCATAGCTTCGGGGCAAACATATGAAAGGATTTGTATTGAAAAATGGTTTAGTGACGGTCACAACACGTGCCCAAAGACTCAGCAGCATCTCTCACATCTTTCTTTGACGCCTAACTACTGCGTTAAAGGTCTTGTTGCTAGTTGGTGTGAACAGAATGGAGTTCCTGTTCCCGATGGTCCCCCAGAGTCTCTTGATCTCAACTACTGGAGGCTTGTATTGTCTGAGAGCGAGTCTGCAAATTCAAAATCAATTGACAGTATTGGCTCCTACAAGATGAAAGGTGTAAAGGTGGTTCCTCTGGAAGAGAGTTGCATAATTGAGGAGGCTGAAGTGGAAGACGTGCCCGAACAAGAGGAAGACTTTGAGCCTAATGTTCTTGAACGATATAATGAGCTTTTGATGATCTTGGACAAAGAGGAAGACTTGAGGAAAAAGTGCCGAGTTGTGGAAAAGATAAGGCATTTGCTTAAGGATGATGAGGAAGCTAGGATCTGTATGGGGGCTAATGGGTTTGTTGAAGCACTGTTGCGGTTTCTAGAGCGTGCTGTGCAGGAAAGGCATGAAATGGCTCAGGAAATTGGGGCTATGGCTCTCTTCAATCTTGCAGTTAACAATAACAGGTTTGTCTCTTGTTCAATAAAAAGGCAAATATGGTGTTTAGGTATAGTAATAAATTTAATGATATTGGAATTTGCAGCTGTTGTGAGGGTTTTAAAACACGATGATGGCTCGTGGTTATCTGGAATAAAAAGGGAAATTAACCATTATTTGGATATAATTACAATTGCTTTATTAGTTTTAGATAATCTTGTTTCCATGGAAGTGTAGTTCTCTCTCTTCTCTAAGAAATTCTTGATAATTGGCTCGAGAAGTATTATCATGGAAGCAAATCAAATTCTTGATTATTGGTTTTTATTATGGTTTCTGTTGTTTTGAGGGTTCTATGTTCTGCAACAATACCATCCTTTATGTTATTCTTGGAGCTGTCTGTTTACGTCCCTATGTCCTTTTGTCAGTTTTAAAAGAAGTCCTTGTTCTACTGGTTGGATATACTTTTTCTTCATTTTTAAATCACTTGTAGGCAACCACTTAGAGGGGCTAAAAAAAGGAGCATTTTTCAATTCCTTGGTTCCTCAGAGAACATCATTATATTCCCCTTTGATTAGGGAGCAATTTGGTGGGGTTGAAACTCTCAACCTCTCCGAGGAGATGGTCAATTAGAATTTTGTTTTTCTACGTCGATCTGAACCATTCAGCTTAAAGTTATTGGCTCTATTTGGTTGTGTTCTGGAAATGTGATTTCAGGTGTGTTTTTGAGTTGCGTGTTTGTTTACGGTTTTTAAAAATCAATTCCACGCTTTGCTTTGAAAACTCTGTCACCCGAATGTTCCCCCGGTCGACCCCCCGGATGTCCCACAAGACGTCCCCGCCAATGAAATTATTATTATTATTATTTTTTTTGGAATTGACACATGTTATGTTTTATATATTAAATAAAAAATATTTTCCGAATTTTTAAATTTTTTTTTATGAGTTTTGTATAGAATTTTGAGTTGTGTGTTTGGTTATGAGTTGTTAGTTTTTGTATCAAATATCATATATCATATCAAAAATTCCCTACTCAATTTAAAATTCTTTTCAAAACTCATAACCAAACAAATTTTCTACGCTAAAATCATGATTCCAAAACTTACAAACTCAAAATACAACTCATATTCTCAAATCATATTTACAAAATTCTACCAAATGCAACCATTGTCTTTCTGGTGCTTAATTTCGAATGAATGCCACAAATGCATTATTGGTAGGTACTAGGTAGGGTATGGTTTTATACGTCAATCAATCCTTGTGTATCACTTGTCCTCGCAACATTCCTCAAGCATAACAAGCAAAGATAAATGGGATCAAATATCTGCTGAATAAGTATTGAATTATGGAAAGCTAAATCTCCATTCATATTTATTGACTTTGTCATGTAGTGTATGTGATGTTACTAGTACGACTTGATTTCAGCCGCTGGTTACATTTGTGCTTTTTCATCTTTCAAAATATGATGTTTTTGTAATTCTAATGCACATCTCTTTTTGTTTTTGTATCAAATTTGCTTTCAGAAACAAGGAAATGATGTTGACAGGAGTTCTTCCATTGCTGGAGAAAATGATAGCAAAATCCAACTCTCACGGATCAGCAACTGCACTTTACCTGAATCTTTCCTGCCTCGATGAAGCCAAACCCATCATCGGTGTAAGCGAGGCTGTCCCTTTCCTAATCAAAGTTCTTCAAGCCGAAACCGATCCCCAATGCAAGATCGATGCCCTCCATGCCCTCTTCAATCTCTCCACACATTCCCCCAATATCCCAAACCTTCTCTCAAAAGGCATCATAAACGGTCTGCTATCCCTGGTTTCAGACTCAGGTGACCACCACACCTGGACTGAAAAATGCATAGCTGTCTTTATAAACTTAGCTTCTAATAAATCAGCAAGAGACGAAATGATATCTGCCACGGGCCTAATTAGTGGGCTCGCGATGATATTGGATGTTGGTGAACCTGTTGAGCAAGAGCAAGCCGCAGCTTGTCTTCTGATTTTATGCAACGGTAATGAGAAATGCAGCCAAATGGTCCTCCAAGAAGGGGTGATACCTTCATTGGTGTCGATTTCCGTGAATGGGACTATGAGAGGGAAATCAAAAGCTCAAAAACTTTTGTTACTGTTCCGGGAACAGCGCCAACGTGATCCGTCACCGAATCAGACTCATCAGATGCCGGAAAATAGTGATATGGACGTGCCGGGAACGGAATCGAAACCGCTATCGAAGTCGATCTCGAGAAGAAAGGTGGGGAGGGCATGGAGTTTTTGGTGTAAGAACAAGAGCTTCTCGGTATACCAGTGTTGAGTTTCTATCGTGTTGCAGTTTAGACAGTGTTGTAAATCTGTTGTATCTCCTTTTATATATATAATTTTTAATTATTAGCAGAGAAGAAGAGTTGTACAGGCCCTTGTAACCCTTGGATCTTTTTGCTCTCTCTCCTGCCTTTGTCTTATGAGTAGAGGTTTTTACATGTATTTTATCTGCACCTTATAATTCAAGGCTTAGATCCACATTTTGAGGCAAATCTAGAAGTAATTTGATTGCATTATTTTGTTTATTGCATTATTTTGTTCTTGATCTACCGATCGTTACAATTTTTGAGAAATTTCTCAACGTCACCTAGCCATGTTTGGTGATCTCTAATTTGCAGATTGGTTGGTGAAAATTTTCTGCTACCCTTTTTTTTAGTAACTTCTAAGATGAGCCATCCGGAGCAACTCAACAAGCCCGTCTAGTCTAGCTCAGTTGGTAGAGCGCGAGTGTGTGGGTGTTTTTCTGACCACACTGCCTGTCTTAGTGAGTCAGCTGTAGAACACAAGCAGAATAGATGGCACAGATAACAACACAAAGACACGAAGGATTTAACGTGGTTCGGCAATAATTGCCTACGTCCACGGGAGGCCGAGGTGTTTCACTATGAATAATAACAAGAATTACAATTCCCTCTCAGTAACTTTCTCACCCGCTGAGTATATAATTGTAAGCGTTACAATCAGTTTGTTGTCTCTCACTCTCAGAATGCCCCGTGTGTAATGCGTCTCAATCTCCCTCTGTTTGTTGTCCTCCATCTCTATATATACACCGGAATAGAGATGGAGTGGTTACCAGCTTTTGAGCTGGCTTGCCAGCCTACTAGCAGCTTTCCAGGTAAAAGCTGTTGATTCCTTCACACGACTGCTTGTGGGCTCGTGGCTATTTCTCATGGCCTCAAGGCAAGCTTGTTGGTGAGATAATGGCCTCATGGCTTTCTCCACTAGGCTGGACATCCACCTAATCAAGATAATATTTTATAACATCAACCTCGGCTTTATTCTTCTGCGGGTAGCTCGGCCTTTGCATGTTAGGCCGAGGTTGTAGACTTTTATCCCGAATTAAGATGTCTTCGGGAATTACCTCGGCATTAATGGAATACCTTAGCAAAACTTTACTGTGCCACGTAGCTCCTCGGATGACACGTCGGTGTCACCTTGCCACGTGTTGATACTCAGAAATATATCCCCACAACTGCCCCCTAAGTTCTATTACCTCGGCATACTGAGGTAATGGAACTTACAGTGAACTTCTTTCTCGTACATCGGCTTGAAAACTTCTAGCCGAGATCATTTACTTCAGGCCGACATGTCTTCAAAAATTCAGAACGGTTCCCTTACGCGCATGAGCTGTCATGCACCGTTTTTCAACCGTTCCTCTGACGCGTTTTACTCTCACTGGTCCGTGCTGGTGACGCGCCTGTAGGCTATCGTTTCTCTGCCTGCGCCGTCTGACGCGTGCGTTGCCCAAGGCGCAATAATTGCTTTTGCCGCCGTTTCAATTTTTGGCAAAACAATTGCCTCTCTTTCTCTTTTCACTTTTGCATTTCGAATTTCCTTGCTTTCTCTCTCTCTAAAGCTCCTTCTCCATCGAATCTGCCATTGCCCCAAGCTCGAAGCTCTGCACCTGTCTTCCATCCATCTTTCCTGTGAAGCTCTGTTAGTTCGGCGTCACTCATCTCGGCTCCAACTCTTCTGGTAAGACGCCTGCCCCTCTATCCTCCGTTCTTGCTTGTTTCTGAAATTTCTTGACATAATTGTTCTGCTCTAGCATTTGATATGTGAATCATTCACCTGAATGCATATTATTTCATGACTTTGCACATGCCACGAACTCTTGTACTGTTTCACCTCTGTTCTTGGCCTTCCACCCTTTCTGTTCTTGACTCTGAGACTTCTTTTTTGCTTTTCTGTTTTCCAGATTTCTGCCTTCCATACTCGTTCTTCATAGATTTAGGTTTGGGATTTGCTGTAGAACCATCAATCCTTAGGAAAAATTGAAACCAACTTTACCAACATACACCTAGGTTTAAGCCGAGGTCCCAAGAGCCCTTTAGGAACACTCTGTCTCTGTAGCCAAATACTCGTATTCCAGAACCATGGGTGTGTGGAGAGATAGGGTTAATACCCCAACCAAATTACAAAACTTTAGGCAAGAGTTTTCCATCCCAGAGGATGTCCATCTCAGACTAGCTGGGGAGAAAGACTCTATTATGCCTGAGAATGATAACATGCCTTTCCCTGTTATAGCCTTTGTCCAGTGTGGACTTCGGTTCCCTCTAGATCCCCTCTTCCGCGAAGTCCTTCATTACTACACCCTCAACCCCATGCAGCTTACTATCAACACCTATAGAATACTCAATGGTATAATAGCTTTAGCTCGGCAGGAGAGTGTTAGGATCACTCTTGCCGACATCCAATTCTGCTACACCATGTGTGCCCTTGACCTCAAAGAAAAGGGTTTTGTGTATTACCTTAAGCCGAGGTCCACTGCCTATAAAATAGTAGCCGACCTTCCAGACTCCAACAAAGGGGCTGGAGATGATTACTTGATCGCTTCTGGAAATTGGGAATTTGGCCCAGATGAAGAAGTTCACCGCTTCCCTCTTTCTCGAACGGTCAAGGAGGGCAAGGGTAAGATCCCTGTGTCAACTGCTTAACTGTTGCTTTCTTCAATTTTTCCAAAATTTTATCTGTTTCTGATGTTGTGTTCTTCTTTGCAGATGTTCGCAAGCCTCCCAAGGACTTCCGCCAGTCTTACTATCCTGGGAAAGGTTTGAAGAAACTCTTGGACCTTCCTCTTCAGCAACGAAAAGCTCCATTGTTGCTGAATTTCATCCCAACATACACATCCAAATTGGCCGACGTTCCGAAGAAGAAGAAGAAGAGCGCCTCTCCGTCAACTGCTTCCACAGAACAGGCTGCCTCCACATCTGAGCCAGCCGATCAGCCTTCAACCTTGGCTCCAGTGACAGAGAAGAAACGCCGACGAAGACTTGTTAAAACAGCCGAGATGGAACGACCAAAGAAAGTGGTGCTGGACCTTTTGGCCGATCTTCCAGATGAAGTGGATGCTGCACCATCCCAACAAGTGCCTCCGCCGAAACCCAAAAGAGTAAAGAAGGCCCAACCAAAGGCCAAGGCGACTGACATTGATGCCGAGGCTGAAGACGCAGTGCCAATCTCTCAATTGGCCGAGAAGACCACTTCGGCACCCGCAAAAAGACCTGCTGAAGCCCAGCCATCAGGGGCCACTCAGCAGAAAAAGCCGAGGTCTTCATCTGCCACGACTTCGGGGTCCAGGGTTTCCAAAGTTCCCTGGGAGCCCAAAGTTACTCTTGAAAACAGGCCGGTCTATGCCAATGAAAGTGCCGCCGATGTCAAAATCGGCGTTGCACTCAGTACTGCAGTTCTCCTGGAGGGTGATCTTGAGCGTAATGCCAAGATGAACCCATATGAGAACTACGCCCTCATGTTGCAGCGCTCCGTCCAAGTGAGTCTTTAGAATTGGATAACTTTTCTCACTGCCACTCTTCTCCATACTTGTAAAGTTTTGCAATTTTTGTGATAACTTTTGCCTTGTGAACTTTCAGGCCATTCAACACGCCCACACCTTCTCCATGCAAGCCTTTGAAGCGAATGAGGAATTGTCCGACTTGAAGAGGGAGTTCTCTGCCCTTCAAAAGATCCACAAAAGGGATCAATTAAAGATGAAAAAACTGGAGGATCAGGCCGAGGCAGCCACAAAGGCCCAACAAATAGCTCTTCAAAAAGCTGAGGCTGCTGAAAACATTAAGAAAGTCGCCGAAGCCGAGAAAAAAGAGGCCGAGGCTAAAAGGGCTGAAGCCGAAAAAGAACTGAGAGATGCTCTGGCCACCAAGAAAGCTGAAATTGACGCTGCCTACAACCAGGGTATGGCCGATGTCGCTGAAGACTATAAGCTTCAGGTCAAGCAAGCATGCAACAAGGGATTTTCCCTAGGTTGGAACGCTTTGGCCAAACAGCTTAATCTTCCTGCCGACTCGCCCTGGCGTAAGACTAAAGCCATTCGTCTTCCTTGTCCTCTTCCTCCACCTTCAACTCAGGTTGAAGAAGAAGCTGATTCTGAAGCCGAGGCTGAAGATGAAGATGAAGATGAAGATGAAGATGAAGCCTTGGTCAGGAAATCCAAGGATGCCGTTGAAACCAAGTCACCTCCTCTGGGCGATCAAGTAATGGATTTAACCCAAGAGGAGGATGAGGAGGTTGAGAATGTGCCCAAGGAAGCAGTCTCAGTTCACCTATCTTCTGACCTTCTTCTGGCTGAGAGAAGTGTGGAGAAGACTCTGGCGGAGATCGATGCTGAGATTGCAGCAGACAAGGAATCCGAGGTTGCAGCAGATAAAGAAACTGAGGTCGTGGCCGAAGAAGACGCAGAGGTTGTGATCCAAAAAGATGCCGAGGTGGTTCTTCCAGAGCCCTCCGAGGTTCCAGCCCAACCATCTGTTCAAGTTGAAGAAGGACAGCCCTGATGCTTTTTGTACTTTGTTTTTTTTTTTTGCTTTTTCCTTCTTATCTTTTGTACTTTGTTTTCTGGACAATGTAGCCTTCCTTTTGTGGCCGATGTGCCCCTTTGTTGCTTGTGAACAATTTGCTAGGCCATAGTGCCTTCTTTATATGCAACTGTTGTTATCTTTGAATGCTGTAGTCTTTGATTCTTCATTGCTTCTGTATACTTAGAATGTTTTGCATGATTTTCATACTCTTTCTTCTTTGTGCAGTCTTCTCGGGGTTACATACCTCGGGCATAACACCTGCAAATTTTACTTCGGTAAGGAACTGTCCTGCAATCTTTTCATAGATTTCAATAAGTATAAAACACATTCTATTCAATGTTAACACTGCACACCTTGCTCATGTTTCAACATGTGTTTAAACGATAATCTCAATCTGACCTGTCTGTAAATTGCTACAAATTTCAACAAGGGTGAACAAATACAGTAAACTTTCTCAAGTTATAAAATTGTGATCTACTTGTAAATTGCTGCAAATTTCAACAAGGGTTCAACAATATACTTAACTTTTACTTCAACCTGTAAATTGCTGTAAATTGTTGCGAATTTCAACAGATGATAACATGTCGGCGTAGCTTCAACTTGTAAATTGCTACAAATTTCAAGAAGTATTTAAACATCTTCCTTGGTTTATCCATCCAGCAGATTGCTTTAAGTCTGTAAGCGATAACATCGGCTTCCCTTCGACTTGTAAATTGCTACAAATTTCAACAAGCGAAGAGAAACAATTATCTCGGCTTGACTCCAACTTGTAAATTGCTACAAATTTCAACAAGTGAAGCCAAGGAACCATCTCGGGTTAACTTCAACTTGTAAATTGCTACAAATTTCAACAAGCGAAGCTAAGCTTTGTAATTGGACTGACCAACTTGTAAATTGCTACAAATTTCAACAAGGGTTAATATAAACAATAAACTTTACTCAAGTTATAACAGGTGTTAAACAATGATCTACTTATAAATTGCTGCAAATTTGAACAATATACATGAACCTGTAAATTGATGTCGGCTGAACTTCGACTTGTAAATTGCTACAAATTTCAACAAGTATTTGAACATCTTCTTTGGCTTGACCACCTTGTGGATTGCTATATGTTGGCTAGCAGTAGCATCAGCTTCACCCCGACTTGTAAATTGTTACAAATTTCAACAAGCGAGGAGAGTAGTAACCTCGGCTTAACTTCAACTTGTAAATTGCTACAAATTTCAACAAGCGAAGCTAAGCTTTGTATTCGGTCAAACCAACTTGTAAATTGCTACAAATTTCAACAAGTGGAAGACTTTGTATTCGGCCAGACCAACTTGTAAATTGCTACAAATTTCAACAAGCGGTAGGCTTTGTATTCGGCCAGACCAACTTGTAAATTGCTACAAATTTCAACAAGCGGTAGGCTTTGTATTCGGCCAGACCAACTTGTAAATTGCTACAAATTTCAACAAGTGGTAGGCTTTGTATTCGGCCAGACCAACTTGTAAATTGCTACAAATTTCAACAAGTGGTAGGCTTTGTATTCGGCCAGACCAACTTGTAAATTGCTACAAATTTCAACAAGTGGTAGGCTTTGTATCTTCTCTGCTCCTTGGCATCTTCTCTGCCCCCAATGTGAACCTGAGTTCCACTTGGGTTCTCATTTTGCATGTCTTCAAGCATCTTTATCAATCATATGACATCGGCCAAGGATAATGATCATCTTAATGATAGAAAAACTTCAAATTACAAGTGTTCCAGGGTCTTGGCAGTGCTTTGCCTTCACTGTCCTCAAGCCGATATGCTCCATTGCCTAACACCGAGGTAATCCTGTAAGGCCCTTCCCAGTTTGGGCCAAGCTTGCCCTCCCTGGGATCTTTCTTGTTGCCGACCACTTTTCTCAGGACTAGGTCGCCGACTTGAAAATTTCTTGGGTTGACCTTCTTGTTGTATGCTCTGGCAAGTTGTTGTTGGTACACTGCAAGCTGAATTGCAGCCTTCTCTCTTCGTTCTTCCAAAAGATCCAGATCTCGGGCTAAGAGTATATCATTAGTCCCATTTTCAACTTCCTGGGTTCGGATCCCTGGGATGCCGACCTCCAGTGGAATGACTGCTTCTGTGCCATAGGCCATGGCAAAGGGAGATTCCCCTGTTGATCTTCTCGGCGTGGTCCGATATGCCCAAAGCACGTTGGGTAATTCATCTACCCACTTCCCTTTTGCTGCTTGCAACCTCTTCTTGATTCCATCCAAAATTACTTTGTTGGAAGCTTCTGCCTGCCCATTACTTTGGGGGAAACTTGGTGTTGAAAAGTAATTCTTGATCTTGAATTTTGCACAGAAGTTCTTGATGAGCTTGCTGTCGAACTGCGTTCCGTTGTCGGCAACAATGGCTCTGGGAATGCCGAATCTGGTGATGATGTTCTTCCATATGAAATTCTTGACATCCACATCTCGGATTTTGGCAAGTGGTTCTGCCTCTATCCACTTCGTGAAGTAATCTGTTGCTACCAACAAGTATTTCCTCTGCCCAGTTGCTTGGGGAAGTTGTCCGACCAGATCCATGCCCCATTGGGCGAACGGCCAAGGGCTGGATACTGGATTCAGGTTGGCAGCTGGCTGATGAATCAAGGGTGCAAACCGTTGGCATGGTTCGCACTTCTTCACATATGCTTCTGCATCCTTTTGCATGTATGGCCACCAATACCCCTGGGTAATGGCCCGATGGGCTAACGATCTGCCCCCAGTGTGGCTTCCACAAATCCCTTCATGAATTTCATATAAAAAATCTTCAACTTGTAAAGGGTGTACGCACCTGAGTAGTGGTCCAGTGAAGGACCTTCTGTAGAGATGTCCGTCCGCAGTCAGGCTGAATCTTGACGACTTCAATCTGACTTTATGCGCCTCCTTACGGTCATCTGGCAGCTTTCCTTCTTTCAGGAATGCGACAATTGCATCCATCCAGCTCGGCCCCATGTCCACACACATTGCTTCTTGCTTTGCGTCCCGTGGTTCTATGCTCGGGCCCGACATGTAATCGATCATGATTGTTCTCGTCTTTCCAGTCTGCATGGAACTTGCCAGGTTGGCCAACGCGTCGGCGTGGCTGTTATCATCTCGGCCAACTTGAAGAAGTCGGCAGTTCTGAAATAACTCGGCTAGTCTGATAACCTCTTTTGCATATGCCGACATCCTCTCGTCTCTGGCAGCAAATTCTCCTGTGGATTGGTTAACAATTAACTGTGAATCACAAAAAACTATTACCTCATCTGCTTCGGCTGCTGCTGCCAGTTTTAGTCCTGCAATTAATGCTTCGTATTCAGCTTCATTGTTTGAGGCCTTGAACCCCAAACGGATGGATTATTCTATTATCTCTCCATCTGGGGAAATCAGCAGTACTCCTGCCCCCGTTCCTCGTCGGTTTGAACTTCCATCGACAAAGAGTCTAAATGAGTCGCCGATGTAGATGCTGCAAGGTCTGAGCTTTTCCTTCCTTTGCTCTTTTGTTGCCGGCTGGGATTCTTCTTGCTTGCTAGGACCTAGTTCATCTCGGCTCAAAGGAAGCCGACGTTCGATGGACTCTGGCGTGAATTCTGCCACAAAGTCGGCCAAAACTTGGCCCTTGATTGCTGTTCTGGGCCTGAATTCCAGGTCATACTGGCCCAAGGCCACTGCCTATCTTGCAATTCTTCTTGTTAAGTCTCCTTGTTGTAACAATGATTTCAATGGGTGCTCTGTTAGTATCAAAATCTTGTGTGCTTGGAAGTAGTGGTTCAACTTCTTTGAGGCCATAACCAAGGCCAACATTAACTTCTCCAACGGTAAGTACCTTGTTTCGGCGCTGGCTAAGGTTTTACTTACATAATAGACAGCCTTCTGTTCTCCTTGCTCTTCTCGGATTAGTACTGCACTTACCGCATGCTCTGACACGGCTAAGTACAAAAACAACTCTTCCCCAGGTTCAGGTGTCGAGAGGACTGGAGCCGTGATCATGTACTTTTTTAGATCGGCCAAAGCGGCCTCACATTCTTCGGTCCATAGGAAGTCTGCAGTTTTTTTAACCAGGTTGAAGAAGGGTTTACACTTGTCTGAACTTCGGCTTATGAACCTGTTTAGGGCGGCGGCCCTGCCAGTGAGCATTTGAACCTATTTCGCCGAGGTTGGGCTCTGTAGATCTAGGATGGCCTTGATCTGATCTGGGCTGGCTTCTATTCCCCTTCTTGTCACCAGGTACCCTAGAAACTTACCAGATCCAACCCCAAACGCGCACTTTGATGCGTTGAGTCGGAGCCGATATGTTTTAAGTATGTTGAATACCTCGGCTAAATCGGCGAGATGATTCTCTGGCTCCTTGGTCTTTACGACCATGTCGTCGATGTAAACTTCCACTGTTCGGCCTATCTAGTGCTTGAACATTTTGGTTACCAGCCTTTGGTAGGTTGCTCCTGCGTTCTTTAGTCCAAAAGGCATCACCCTATAACAGTACAGGCCTTTTGGGGTGATGAACGCCGTCTTCTCTTCATCGGGGGGGTACATAGCTATCTGGTGATACCCCCTGTAAGCGTCCAGGAAGCTCATCCTTCCATGTCCCGATGTAGCATCCACCAGCTGGTCAATCTTTGGCAGAGGGAAGCTGTCTTTGGGACAGGCTTTCTTTAGGCAAACCTTCCATTTGCCGTTTTTCTTTTTTACCACCACAGTGTTTGATAGCCATGTTGGATAATTGACTTCTCGGATGGCCCTGGCTTCTAGAAGTCTGTCAACTTCTTCTTCCACTGCTTCGACGTGTATCAACGTCGGTCTCCTAGCTCGCTGTATCACAGGTTTAGCCGACCTGTCGACGTTCAATCTGTGACATGTGACCTCGGGGTCAATGCCAGGCATTTCATAAGGTGTCCAGGCAAACACTTCTATGTTTGTTCTCAAAAAGGCTTCCAGTTCCCCTTCTTCTTCCTCGGCTAAGCCTGAGCCGAGAAGAAAAAAGCGTTCCTCATCGCCCTCCTGGACGAGAATTTTCTTTAGTGATTCCTCACTCTTCTCGGCCGGCTCCTTGCCGACATCATCCAGGACTTCCATGTCCTCATTTTCAATTTCGGCCTTGGCTGGCTCTTGAACATTGCAAGTAGTCTTCATTGCTGCCATGGAGCAATTCTTTGCCTGCAGTTGATCTCCTCTGATTTCTTCAATCCCATGCTCTGTTGGGAAGCGCAGTAGTTGGTGCAATGTTGAGGGAACTGCCCCCATTGCATGCAACCACGGCCTGCCCATGATGATGTTGTATGGTGAAGGTGTGTCAATCACAATGAACTCGGTCCTGATCTTCTTACTTCTTGCTCGCACTTCCAAGGTTGTGGCACCCAGTGGCCACGTCGGCGTTCCATTGAAGCCGACCATCGGGCCACTCGATTGCTCTAGATCGTCGGAGTGAAGGCCTAGCTCCTTGTAACATCTAACGTACATGATGTCACAAGAGCTGCCTGGATCTATCAGGATGCGTTTCACTTGGCACTCCCCAACCTGGAGGGATACTACCAAGGCATCATTATGTGGGTGCTGGACCATCTCTAGGTCGGCCTCGGTGAAGGTTATCATCGGTCCTTGGCAATCTTCTGGCCGAGGTCTTTTCACTCCGACCTGGTTCACATATTGCAGGTGTTTTACCCTTTGGGTTTCTCCCCGAATGTCGTTTGCATTCACCTGGGAGTGAATCACATTTACTACCCGAGGTCTTTCTGCCCGGGGTTACGGCGGTGGTGGTGCCGCTTCGGCCTGAGGTAGTCTTGCCTGTTCTTCCCTCATTCTGGTCTCATCGACAAGGTCTCTCAGGTGGCCTTGCCTCACCAGATCTTCCAAGTGTGCTTTTAGGGCTCTGCAACCCTGTGTTGTATGTCCGTTTTCATTGTGATACGAACAATGTCTGTCCGTGTTTCTTTCCATAAATTCCCCCGGTTCCCTTGCTGCTGTTCTGAAGTAGGGCTGGCTCCTTATTCTTCCTAGGATCTTTTGAATTGGAATTCGGAACATGATTGTCACTGCCTGTTTAGCCCTTAACTCTACCTATGCCTTGCTGAATCCGTTGTTGTTTCGGCTTCGCTTTGGCGAGCCGTTCCCTTGCTCTTGTTTGATCTGCTTTGTTGCCGATGTATCCTCCTCGGCTCTGGCATACTTTTCGATCTTTGCCATGAGTTCTTCCATGTTCTTTGGCAATGTCTTTGCCAAAGATTTCCGTAGTGAACAATCTTCTTTCAGGCCGTTCTTGAAAGACACGACCGCTATCTCCTGATTGCATTCAGGTATTCGGTTGAAAACCTCGTAGTATCTTTTTGCATAGGCCCTAAGGCCTTTCATCCTTACTGATCTTCAAAGCCATTAGAGCGTCCACCCTTAATGGCTGTAGCTTGTTTGTCACGAACCTGGCCACAAACATCTCGGCCAGGCCTTCCCAAGTCTTCATACTGCCCTTTGGTAACTTGTGGAACCAATCTGATGCAATTTCCCCAAAGGATGAGGGGAACACTTTGCAGAGCAAAGGCTCATTTCCACTGTATAACGCCATTGAGTTTAAAAATAGTCCGACGTGGAAGTTAGGATCTGACTTACCATCATAAATTTGAAACCTCGGCATGCTGAATCTTTTTGGTGCTTCGAATTTGTCCAGTTCTACCGAGAATGGTGTCCTCGGCTTGACGTGTGAGGTTACCTCGACTTCAGCATTCTGTTCCCTTCTCTTGTGGTAGTTTCTCAAGTCTTCTTTACTCCTCCCCGGAGCTCGGCTATCTTTCGACTTTAGCCCCTTTGGCACACTGCTCTCGGCGTCATGGTACGCCCGTTTTGATCTTTCTCCACGGGTTGTGTCGAAGCAGAGAGCCTGCTTTTGTACGTGCCGATGTTCTCTTGGTTCCTGATCCTTTGCATTAGACGTCCTCTGGGACTTACCGACCTCCCCGGAGGACGGGTGAGAGTGCCTCTTGTTTCTGGAGCGTTGTGGTGCGTCAGGAATTATTGTTCTTCCTTCATTCCGAGCTTGAACTGCTGGATTGGCGTGTCCTGCAGTGGGTATGGTGGCTGCATGACCTTGGTTTGCATCATGAAGTTGACGACTGACTGCAGGTTTGCTAATTTGTTGGCCAAGTCCTTCACTTCCTCATCCCGTCGTATGCACCTATCCCTCCGTACCTAGAGGTTATCCTCCTTGTAATATCTGCCCTGGTCTGTTTTCTTCGAAGTGTCGTCCTCCTGGACGACGTCTTTTCCCCCGTGCCCCTGGCCACGGGCTTTGTCGTTGTGGCTGCCTCCTTCAACGTCAAGGTCGGTAGGCCTGCCACTCCCAGTGGGAGTGTCGCCCCCAACCTTCTCATTTTGTGCGTTACTGGCCATCTATTCGTCTTAATTTCCCACAGACGGCGCCAAATTGTGTGGGTGTTTTTCTGACCACACTGCCTGTCTTAGTGAGTCAGCTGTAGAACACAAGCAGAATAGATGGCACAGATAACAACACAAAGACACGAAGGATTTAACGTGGTTCGGCAATAATTGCCTACGTCCACGGGAGGCTGAGGTGTTTCACTATGAATAATAACAAGAATTACAATTCCCTCTCAGTAACTTTTTCACCCGCTGAGTATATAATTGTAAGCGTTACAATTAGTTTGTTGTCTCTCACTCTCAGAATGCCCCGTGTGTAATGCGTCTCAATCTCCCTCTGTTTGTTGTCCTCCATCTCTATATATACACCGGAATAGAGATGGAGTGGTTACCAGCTTTTGAGCTGGCTTGCCAGCCCACTAGTGCACTTTTAGCAGCCTTCCAGGTAAAAGCTGTTGATTCCTTCACACGACTGCTTGTGGGCTCGTGGCTATTTCTCATGGCCTCAAGGCAAGCTTGTTGGTGAGATAATGGCCTCATGGCTTTCTCCACTAGGCTGGACATCCACCTAATCAAGATAATATTTTATAACATCAACCTCGGCTTTATTCTTCTGCGGGTAGCTCGGCCTTTGCATGTTAGGCCGAGGTTGTAGACTTTTATCCCGAATTAAGATGTCTTCGGGAATTACCTCGGCATTAATGGAATACCTTAGCAAAACTTTACTGTGCCACGTAGCTCTTCGGATGACACGTCGGTGTCACCTTGCCACGTGTTGATACTCAGAAATATATCCCCACAGTAAAAATAAAAACAAATAATAACAAAATTAATATGATCATATGTGTGATATTTAAGTCATAAGAGTCTCATTTCTTAAGCCAGAGACTTTGATTTGACATTAAATTTAACCTTCACTTTGTATAATAGTATAGATAATATAGATATTTAACCATACTCATTTTTATTTTACCAATTGAATCACTCACTCAGTTCTCTTTCTTAGTCCAAAGTAGTGTTACCATTTTTTTATATCCTAGTATTACAAGAATTTTACATTTTTAATATATATATATTACAATGGCAAACATATTTTCCAACCATGTTATTATTATTCACCTTGTTTGATTTTAATTTTTGAAGTCAAATTTTTTGAAAATTAAATTTTTTATTTTTCATATTTTTTTGTTTTTAATGATTTTGTAAAAATATTTAAAGCAATTTTTTAACTTTTTAGATACACCTAATTTAAATGTACCCAAAAAAAAAAAATATTTGCAAAAATCAAAAAATACACAAGAATACAACAATGTATTGGATTTTTGTATTTTAGTATTTAATGAATTTTTTTTTAAAAAAAAATTTACAAATATTATACTTTTTAGGTGTATTTAAAAACTAAAAAAATTCCTTATAATATTAAAAAAAAAAAAAGAACAGTTAGAAAAAAAACTCAATTTTCTTAAAAATAGATTCAAAATTCTAAAATTAAATTAGTTGATTAGAGTATCTTCACCCAAACTTTCAAAATTTGGTATGTTAAATTTTTTTTGAAGGCTTAAATTGGCATTGTCAATTTAACATGGAAGGTCTCTACCCGATATGTCAAATTTATTATTCTATTATTTTTAAATTTAAACTCTTTTATTTCAAAAAAAAGGCATTAAGTAAAAATATGTCAAAATTGGCATGAAGGAATAATGCCAAATGTCATATCAAAATTTGGCATACCAAATGGAATTGATATTTGATGTCAAACTATGATTGTTGGAGTGCTACATTAGATTTGAAGCATTGGGTGGAGGTAGGGGTGGACATCGACCTGTTGGCCAGCCCAATCCTATTTTTTTAGGATTTGAGAAGGTTGTTTTAGCTCATAGGGTCTAGCTAGGCCAACATTTTTAGCTTGAAATATTAATGAGTTGGGTTTGAGATTTATACTTTCAATTCGGTCCGGCCCACTATTAAATTAATTAATTATTTATAATACATTAAAAAATATATATATTTTTTAGGGATCAGTGAGCCCATCACGGAGCCCATATCAATCTGAACCGTTCAATGCGTAGGGTTTGTTGGGTACTTCATCCTTGTAAAAAATTATGTTGATCAAATATTGATAACCACTTGATTGGATATCTGATCAACGTGATTTTTTACAGGGATAAAGTACTCAACAAGCCCTGCACATTGAACTGTTCGGATTATCAATATGGATTTCCTAATGAACTCACATAGTCCAACAACACGCTCCAGTTCGATTCCAGATTGGAGACAAGCTTGAGCCATTTTTTTATTGGGATAAACTTTATATTTGTTGATTTTATTGAAACTCACATTTTCATGATATGTTATTGAATTTTTGTAAGAAATTCTTCAAATTAATACACAAAATATTTCAATTTATAATGATATCAATATATTTATTTAAAAATTATAATTTGTGATTGAATTTAATTATGAAATATTTTATTTATTTATTTATTTATTAAGTATAACCCAATAAGTGGGTTTGAGATTTATAAGGCTTCGTTTGGGAAGCCAAAGGTTGGGTTTTTTTTGGCTAAAATAGCCACAAAAAATAAAATAGGCATTTTAGTCACAAAAAACAAAAATTATATCAAATCCATAATCATTACATTCTTTTTCTCACATAAAAGTTAAAAGCCTTTCCCAAACGAGGTTTTTTAACCCCAAGCTAAAAAAGTCAAAAACCCAACCCATTTTCCAAACGAACCCTTAAGCTTGTTTTGAAAAGTAGGTTAAAAGTTGGCCTTTTCAATTTGGAAAATACTACAGACCCCAAATGAATTACTAAATTTTCTACCAAATCTCTCACATGGGTATGAGACCTACACAAATCACATGTGTGTAGGTCTCACACCCATGCGAGGGTTTTATAAAAAATTTAGTGATTTATTTGGGTCCCTAGCATAACTCTTTGATTTTTTTTTTTTGAAAAAACGTGTAAAAAAAAGTAAAGATGTGATGTAACTAAAAAAACTAAAAAGTCAAAAAGTTAACTTTTAGTTAGGTTCCCAAAACCGGCCTTATTTTTTGGATCAATCTTGGGCAGATATAGAAACTCAATGTGAGAATCAGGCTGAGCCAGACTTAGATAAGTACAAAATCTCTTATCATCTAGGGGTCGGCGCGGGTTAGTTGCGGCTACGGAACCTCCAATCCGTCATCTGTTCGTCAGATTGGTGGATTGGAGAAAATCAATCTGCATCCGTCTGCCAATTCAGCAATGTGGATTGAACGAATTGGCGGATTGGCGAATGGATGCGAATCGATTTGGCGATTTAAAATTTTATAAATTTTTAACATAATTCAACTTGTGCACTTCCTAAAAAAAAGAAGAAAGTATCACAGTTAATGACTTAAAAAAGTTTTACAATCACTGCATACCTTATCCAAAGAAAGAAAATTTAAAATTTTAGAATATTACAATCACTATATGCCTCATTCACATATTACAATCATAATATGTCTTATCTACATAAAGTCTTACATGAAATATTACAATTTGTTATTCTTAAAATATAAAAACAATTCAAATTACCAAAATCATAAACAGAATAGTAGTAGAAATTGGGGTGTGTTTTGGTTTGTGTTTTGAAATATGTTTTTGGAAGAAGATTCCCAAAAACATGTTTGGTTACAAATTTTCTCAAAAAATTTCTAAAATTAATCCTCTCTATTACACATCAATCAATCACTTTTTTTTTTCTTTTTTTTTTCTCTCATTTTCAATCATTTTTTCTCTCACACATATCTACTCAATTATAACAAAATATCAAATCATCCCAAACCCCCAAACTATTTTTAAAATATACAACCATACAAACCAAAAAAATTTCTAAACTCTCTTCTCAAATTTTTTTTTTTGAAAATTTATCTCAAAACACAAACCAAACACACAATGTATGTTTCTGTATTGTTACATCTATAACTGTTTTTGAAAACAAAAACCAACCAGCATATATCATCTTTTTTATTTATTATTTTTAGAGTTAGATTTAAAAACTAAAAAATATATTCAAGTTAAAAACTCTTTTTCATCAGAATGTTTAAACTTTTCTCAATTGAAAACATAAACAGAATATCTAAAAAAATTAAAAATACAAAATCTTACAAATTACTAGTGGTGCTCGCTGTTTGGTGGTGCGGTTGCGGCCAAAAGAACTTTAAATCTGCCACCCATCCAAAATTAGGTGGATTGAAAAAAATCAATCCGTAACCGTCTGCTTGTTGTCACGCATTTGTCTAAAATACGACGAATCGATTCAGTTCAATTGATTTGGACGGATCAATATATGCGCTGCTTACCCCTAGTGTCAGCCCGACCCGAATTTGACTAGGCCTGACCTTTTATCTACCCCTAGGTGAAGGTGCTCTTAGTTTAGATTATTTTTTTTAATTATTATTATTTTTTTTAAAAACATTAAACAACGTATGAAAACAAAATTTTAATCCTGACCCACTATTAGCTAATGATGTTTCAAAATCATCTCAAGTTTCCCATATCGAAAGAAAGGAGAAGAGAAGGGTGGAGAGAGAGTGAATAAATAGAGAGAGACGAAGCACAGCAAAACATACTTACCTGGACGGGGTCTAATGGACGATCATCAAGGGCCATGGCCTAGGTTGGTGACCTCCATTGCAGTTTAGGAGGGGTACCCGCCTAAGATCTGCCATTGTTGGCAGAGTCTACGTCGTAATTTGTGTCAGCTGGGGGGCTGCGTTCGCGCGGCCCCCTTTTCAATACCAGTTCCAAAATTTTTGCATTCTAAGTGTTTGATTTAATAAATGCTTAGAGAGTTTGAGATGCTTAATATTTCTCGCCTTGGTCGCTTAGATGTTTGATAAAATGTCTATATGCCAGTTCTACAAGTTTTGGTATATCAGCTCTGTGAGAGTGATTTGAATTTACAACAATGCTTGGTAACCTGATTTTTTATGGCCTGCATGCCTCAAAACGATAACGAACGATGTACATTCGGGCTCAATTCGGGCTACACAAAATTCTGGTACATTCGGGCTACACAAATTTGAGCGACCTCGCATTTTTCTTGAATTTAAGGTGTTTGATGAAATGTTTACACGTTGAATTTTCAGGTGTTAGATTAATTGTTTGGGTGCTAGTTCTTCTGATGCAATCTGATGTCAGTTGAAAACAAAATTTTGGGCCTTTGTACTATTTTCTTGATGCGTTCTCGGTTGTGAATTTTGGTACAAGCTGTGAGTGTGTTATGAATTTTAGTTCTTCAATAAAATGTTTAGCCGTGTTTGGTTTTTAAAGTTGTTGTCTTGATTACTGGAGAAATCCTTCATGCTGCACTTTGCATTTTAGTTGTTCGACAAAGTGATTGTGTGACAGTCCTTTTTAAATGCAATGTGATGTCTAGTTGAAGACGGTCTCAAAAACCAGTACCAGTTTCATACTTTTTGGGCATTTGTTCTCTTTCTTGATGTGTTTGATTGTGCATTTTGGTACACACTGCAGTGTGGTATGAATTTTAGGTGTTTGATAAAAGAAAAATGCTATTTACCATGATTTTTTGTCCTGAAAATTATTTGAGGTGTATGGTGTAGATTTAAATTTTTTGGGATGTGGGCTTACACTCAAAATAATTGTGGTCCATAGATGTGTTATTTTGGGTATTTTTTCTGGGTAAGTAGTTTTGTTGTAGATAATATGTTCAGCTACGTGGTTTAAAGTTATGTTTTTTAGGACTCTCTACTCTAGATGAGGACTCTTTATAAGCTGTCTCAAAACAGAGCTTCTACTTGGGACTCATACTCTTCTCATATTTGTTCACTGATTAGAATTGAACCTGGATGTCACATGTTAAAACTTCCTAACTTCCTTTTTTAAGGTTGCATCCATTCAAGCAATTATGAGATCAAATAATGGAAGTGGTCTCAAAATTGTTTGCACCATGTCCTTGGTCATGTTAAGCATTAGAGTTGCAAGTAAATATACTCTGCTTTCATATTTAAATAAACTCCATCTACTTAATTCTTATCACAGAGGTCTTTGTGCTTCTTCTACAAGCACCATGGATTAGAAGTATGCCATGATGTAATTTATTCACTTCACTAAGAAGGGTTATACTAATTATTAGATATATTATTATTCGGCATACACGGGCAATACAATGCTCACATATCCTTCAAATCCTCCTCTTGCTCCTTCTTGTCTTCCTCTTATTATTCCTCGTTTTAATTTTAGTTTCAACCTTTACTTCCTGGGTTTCTTTTGCTTGTTCATTTGCTTCTTTTTCTGATTCAGCATTGACTTTACCATGCTCTTTTTTCTTCTTGTGTAGGAATTTGATGAGTCCTTCAAGGGCTTTGTCGGCTTCTTCACTTTTCATGAGTTCTTCTGCAATCTCTGCCGGGGTTACTTCCACCTCTGTTATGAGCTTCTCGATTTCAGTAAACATGGAGTGGTTGTTTAGACCGAGGTAGTTAGTGGCAAGGATCTTAAAACCACTAGGAGTGCAGTAGGACATGTGGATGTGCATGTCCATACGACCTGGTCTGAGCAATGCAGGGTCGAGTCTGTCTTTGTGATTTGTAGTAAATACAATTATCCTCTCGTCACCACAACTTGACCAGAGCCCATCAATAAAATTAAGTAGCCCCGATAGTGTCAACTGTCAATGAGAAAAAGAAACATCAATGAGGAAGCAAGACGCTAGTGTATGCACAAGCAATGAGAAGACAATTTTTTTTTGTTCTTGTTTTTTTGTTTTTTGAAAGATTGAGCCAGAGTTGAAGCTAAGTTTATGGTAAGACGTCTAATAAATGCTATTAGCTAGAGTAGCCTGTCCATGGAACTAGGGCTATATTTTGGGATAGTTGAGATATAGAAAATTGAAAGACTAGATCTGTTATTAACTATAAATTGAATAGAAAAGTAGGTGGCTTGGCCTAATGTTATGGCTTCTTGTTAGTGTTCTTGGTGGCGTGGGCTCTGCGTCATGAAAACAGTGGGCCTATTTGGTGGTTGTTTTCTTTTTCTATTTTTTGTTTCTGAAAAACACAAAAACTTGTTTTGTGGATGTTTGAAAGGTGTATTGGCACAAAAATGAAAACAATGGACTCACCTGGCTGTCACTTTGATTGCATCCTCCAACTTGTCGGTTCTCAAAGTCACTACTGCAATCAATATCCTCGATCACAAGAATTGATCGGTTTGCAGTAGCGACTAAAAGCCTCCTAAGCTCTGAATTGCTCTGGAGACTCGTGAGCTCCAAGTCATAAATGTGAAATTTCAGATAGTTAGCCATGGCTGCAATCAAGCTTGACTTGCCTGTCCCCGGAGGGCCATACAACAAGTACCCACGTTTCCACGCCTTCCCAATCCTCTTGTAGAACTTTCTTCTCTTCACAAACCTGTCCAAGTCATCTATCAATTCCTTCTTGAGAGTTGGATCCATTGCCAATGTGTCAAATGTGGATGGATGGTCAAGATTGACTGAACCCCAATCTCCTCCATCATATTCTCCATAGAAGTTTCCAAGTGAGTAGAGCTTCACAACCTTGTTTTCTTCTTTTATAGCTTTTGACCTCTCCAATATAAATGGCAAGTAAGAGCTCAATACATTTTCTTTGTATTTTTTGTGGAAGCTGAGCTCAACCGATCTACGCTCAACCTTTTCAGAAGCGAAATAGCCTTCATAGTCGGTGCTTGTCTTTTGGGTCTCAGTACATATGGTTTGCCAAATGAGTTTGATATCTTCAAATGTATCCACAATCTTCTCACCCTTGTTGATGGTGACAGAGAAGTCCTTTTCCCTAGCTGCTTTGGACACCTTGAGCCGTGCAACAGAAGGGCTTATTTTCGTTCTCAAGTACATTTCCGAGGCCTCAAACATTTCATTTTTGGAGAACCCATTGAATTCATCAATGACAAGAGTCATTTGAGATGAAGAGAAGTTCCCCATTAGGCCGAGTTTGGATAAGATTTTCTCTTGGAGTTGTTGTGGTATGAGCTGATTGGTCAGGGTTTGGACTTCGTTGAGCACGGTCCTAACCAACATGGCTGATGCAGCGAAAGTGGTGTATGTTGACAAAACCGATGTTGTTGAAGGCATGTTTGATAGAGAAAACATGGTTTTCAAATTTTGGAAAGTGGAAAACAAAGAAGATCAAGAAAGCTCTGTTTTACTAGATTGTTGTGTGTTTGCTTGAATTGTGGCCATTCTGGGCAGATGGGTTTTATAGAACAAATATCGAGGAATGAGCTTCCAATGGAAGCTCTTTGAAATTTATTCAAAGCAAAGACAACCCCCACTGGGTCACACTATTGAATTGAAATTGCTATGGAAGCCGAGGATGACAGGTCAAACACAACAAAGTGCAATCTTCTCTAGCAATTCTCGGGTGGCTACCCACCATGGTCCAACTATGATGTACCAACAGTCGCATTGGGGCAGGGCCGGCCCAGAGGTTTAGAGGGCCTAAGGCGAATTTTAAAAATGGGGCCTCTCTTACATTGAAAAAAAAAAAAGTTCATGGATAAAACGGTAAATTACAACTTTTTTATTTGTTTGTAACCATAAAAAAATTTACTTGCACATATAATCATTAAAATTATAAACAAAACAATTTAATGAAACAAAATTAGGAAAAAAAATTATTCAATTAAAATTGATAAAGACCTAGGTAAAAAAATTAGGATAAAATTATTTATTCCACTAAAATCTAATAGATAAAGAAGGCAAAAAAAAAAAAATTAGGGTCCATATATTGTATGTATTGTTCTTCTTGGGCCCAAATGTTTTTTTTTTTTTAATATATATTTTCATTTTAATATATATGGGCCAAATTACACTTATAAATAAATATGGGCTAAATTATACATGGACCCAATAAAATATTTTAAGGCCTTTTAAATTGATCCTACAAAAATAAAAATAAAAAACATTGGGCCTATGACATTTTACTAAATTTGGGGCCCTACTTTTGGGCCAAATTTTGGGGCCTTAGGCCAGGGCCGGCCCTGCATTGGGGCACCATATTATAAAAAATTGGTAATTAAGATCCCTTTCTTTTAAGAATGAATCATAAAATTAGATATAATTTTCTCACATGCACTGGTAGAGCCCGTAAGCGACGAGTAGTTTGTGTGTTTTTTACCTATAGTTTCTAAAATATTTTTCCAAATTGACCTACGTCTCGTTTAGGAACATATTATTTTAGTAACTTTTTAATTTTTTAGCTAAAATATGAGGTAAAAAAAATTTAGTATGTTTGGAATGACTTTTTAATTTTTTACGAAAAGATGTGCAAAAAGTAGAGAGAAAAAAGAATCTTTAATTTTTTAGTATAAGTTATAGAATTTTTAATTTTTTAAATAATTTTTTGACTCTTAGGCCTCATTTGTTTTCAGAGGTAGAATAGAAGGGATTGATAATGAGGGGATTAAGTAAAATTGTGTTTGTTTTGATGATAGTTATTAGTGCAGGGATTGTTAAATTATTTTTATATAAAATAAACATAAAATAATAAATCAAATAAAAAAATACAAAAACATTAAACATTAATGTTTTAAAAAAAATGCCAAACATGTAAAAAAAATTTAAAAAATAAAAATAAAATAAAAAATTTCAGAAAAAAATAAAACAAATAAAATAATGATTTTTACTTAACAAAAAATACAAAAAATTAAACATTAATGTTAAAAAAAAAATGCCTGACATGTAAAAAATAAAATAAAAAATAAATAAAAAAAACAAATTTTTAGTCCGCCGGACTATTTTTCTAATACCAAGTCCTGGAGGCCCATTTGAATCCCTTTGGGGAGGCCCATCCTAATCCGGAGCTCACTATCAATCCCCTCCACATCTCTCAAAACAAACACAATATTAGTGGCTCCCACCTCACTACCAATCCCAATCCCCTCTCTAACTCTCCAAACAAACGGGGCCATAGATTAAAACTCTCACATGCCAAATGACACTTGAGAGTTTGGAAAATTTTATTCATGTTTTAAAAATGATTTTGAATTGGGTGAAACATAAAAAAATTCAAAATCTTGTGAACTGTTTAATTCTTTCTTTTTTCTTATAAACCAAAAGGTCTTATTAAAGTAGAAATTACACAAAATGGTAATTACTTACATATTTGAATTTAATTTTTTAGGGATACAAATGGATTTCTTTAAATGTAAAATTACACATTTGGACAATCTACATTAGAGGTTTTGAATTTTTTTCTCATTCTAAAACAAATCTCACATTACGAACAAAAATGTAACACTCTAATATAACACTCCAATAACGTAACACTCCAATAATGTAACACTCCAATGTAACACACTAAAAAATTCTTTGATATATTTTTCCTAAACGTAATAACGTAATATTCCAAAAAAAAAAATCTTTAGTATACTTTTTCTAAATGTAACACTCCAAAAAAAACTCATTGATATACTTTTTCCAAACATAACACTCCAATCAATATAATCACAACCGTAATACTCAAATGTAATATACTCCAATGTAACACATACAAAAACACTAAAAAACTTTTAATGTATTTTTTTTAAACGTAACACTCATAGTTTGAAATTATACATTTTTCCAAAAGTTACTAAGAAATTTTTGTACTATTTTTGGAATGATTTAAATAATCTCACATCCTTTTGGAATGATTTGAAAATTCCCATATCATTTTTTAGAGTGTTACATTGGAGTGTTACGTTTGAAAAAAATACATTAAGTAATTTTTTTTTTTGTGTTACATTGGAGTGTTGCATTAAGGAGTTTTTTAAGAGTGTTATATTGGAGTTTTACGTTTAGAAAAAGTACACTAATTTTTTTTTTTTTTTGAATGTTACGTTTTGAGTGTTAAGGAGTTTTTTTAGAGTATTATATTGGAGTTTTACGTTTGGAAAAAGTACACTAAGAATTTTTTTTAAGTGCTACATTTTGAGTGTTACATTGGAGTGTTATATTTTGAAATTATTTATTTGTCCAAAATTTGCTAAGCCTTTGCTTGGGAAGTTAGTTTTCAGACTTTTTTGGCTAAAATAGTCACAAAAAACAAAATGGGCTTTTTAGCCCAATAAGACAAAACATTACATCCAACCCATAATCATTACATTTTTTCTCTCACAAAAAAGTCAAAAAAGCTAAAAGCGCCAAAAGCCTTTCCCAAACTAGGCTTTTTAACCCCAGGCTAAAATAGGCAAAAAAACCAAAAATCCAACCCACTTCCCAAACGAACCCTAAGAAGTTTTTGTACTTCTTTTGAAATATTTAAAGAATTACACATCCTTTTGGAATGTTTAAAAAATCTCGTATTTCAAGTAATTTTTGTATTACTTTTGAAATGTTTTCTAAATAAAAAAGATTCCGACATAAAAATTTATTCCAAATTTAATTCCCATAGATTGGGTACCATAATATTTCTAGCACAAAGGAAAAAAGAGAAGAAAATATAATAGAAATAAAAGTATATCTGTAAATCTAATTTTCAAATAATATATTAAATCTATTTTTTCAAAATTAATGAGACTAATTGTTCTATAAAAAATTCTTTAAGACTAAATAGATTACCATTTCTCTAAAATAAATTTATAGATAAATTTTCCTTAAAAAAATTTCCCTCCACTTTTATTGTTTATTTTTTTTTATCGTATTTTAATTTTACTTTTGCCTTTTATTTCCCCTTGGATCTCTTTTCTCAAATAATAAAAAATTCCATGTAAAGTGCTAAGTAAAAATCTTAACAGGGTGAGGCCTACATAGTGCCTGTTTGGTGCAGCTTAAAAGCTGCTTATTTTAGTTTTTAACTTGATTTAAGCTATTTTGATGTGTTTGGTTTAACTTATAACTTATAACTTATAGCTTTTTGAAAGTCAGAAATCAGCTTATTCTTTGAGTGGGGCAAGAGATGCTTAATTTATAAGTCAGAAATCAGCTTATGTCCATAGTTATAAGCTATAAGCTGTTTAGGTATAAGTTATAAGCACTTTCCTACAGCTCTACCAAACAGGGCCATAGTTGGCAAGTCAAAGTCGTGTTTTGCATATGATTTTACACATTACCAATCAATGGCTAAATTTTCTTTTTTATGCCGAATCAAATAGTTGGACGAATTTAAAAGTGATATCTCATGTGCACCATATAAAAGTTCCTCTACCATGAGGAAATTATATAAAAATAAATAAAAAATAAATCCTCGCTGATTAAGCTGTCTTAATTGAGTGCTTGACCTTTCTATGTCCTGTGATACTTTTCTACATGGCACTAAAAATAATTATTCAAAGTTAATGATTAAGCCGATCACCAAGAGAAAGCCACCGAGGTGGTTGGCTATAAGTGGTCTCCATATGTGCTCGGTGGCTGGTTATAAGTGGTCTCCGTATGTGCGGGCTGCAAAGATGGATCAATCGAGCCAACCACTTCGGTCGATTTTAGCCAGAGTGGTGAACTTGCTCTCCATTTATCTAGTTACTAAAAGGCATTTACATTCAAATCTTAATTTATAAACTTATATTTTATTATAACTAAGGTTTCGTTTGGCAAGTTAACATTTTAGTCAAAAAATTAAAAAGTTATTAAAAAAATCAAAAAGCCTATAACTTATACCAAAAAGAGATTCTCTTTTCTCTCTACTCTTTGCACATCTTTTCGTAAAAAATTAAAAAGTCACCCCAAACATACTAGTTTTTTTTACCTCATATTTTAGCCAAAAAGTCAAAAAGTTACTAAAATAGCCTGTTCCCAAACGAGGCCTAAGATTTTTTAAAATTTCAAATCTCATTAAATTTTTAATAATTAGAATTGCCTTTCAAACAATGATTATTTATCATTTATGATTATCTACAAAAGAACATAAAGATTTGATATTTATTTTGATTTTTAAAATATCAACTTTCAAATTGAAAAAAATTTTAAAAAAATATGTGCAAAAAAACAAGACACAATTTTATTTTATTTTTTTGAAAAAATTGAAAAACTGAATTATTTTTTTTGTGCAACAATGAAAATTTTGTGTCTATAAAGGAGCATGATGATGGAACATTGATATTCAAAATTGAAAAAAAAAAAAAAATTTAAAAACTGATAATATTCTTAATTTTAAAACTAGAAAAAACTATTAATATTCTCAGTTTTATTGAATAGTTGAATCAAATCAATAAATAGAAAGACAAAAACGTTTAACCTCATATTCTGTTTTTTTATTAGTTAATAAAACAATTATCTAAAATATTATTATACAAAATTGATAATATTCTTGATTTTAAAAATTAGAAAAAATTAATAATATTCTCAGTTGTACTAAATAGGATTGATTAATTCAAAAAATCTTAAATACGATCTGAACTACTATAACATTTATAAATAGAATTTTTAGATAATTAATTCTTTATTATGTCGAGAAGGTATTAGAATTGGCAACACCACAAGCTATTAGAATTGGCAACTCAAACCCGTTTGGAGAACTTAAACCAGTTTAGAATAGGATTTACACTTGATTGCCATGTTAATGTGATGAAAATGAAATCCCACATCAGGAAGTAGAAAAAGTATTATGTGTTAGAGTGAGGCTACAAATACACCAAAACAACCCACATTATTGTTGGAAATTATGGTTTTTATAGGTTTATTATGGGCCAACTTTGAGTCTAAATTTGAGTGGGTCTCAAATGTCTTTTGGGGTGGATCTAAAGAGATGACGAATTCCTTACCGAATGGCAAACGGTTCGTCAAAACCATGGTGAATGGGAAGTCAAAACCAGTGAATGGGAAGTCAAAACCATGGTGAATGGGAAGTTGACGGCGTTTTCAGGTTTGTGGAATGGACAATTAAAGAAGTAAAATATGGGTTTTCTTGAAATGGATTGTCTCACATAGAAACTTAAAGAGAGCTTTTGTGTGTATATAAGTTCTAGGTGGACAAATTTGGGGTGGGCCCCCAAGTTTGTAGAAAGGAAGAATTATGGACAAAGTGAGCCTTGGCTCAAACCACCACACGCACTGTCGCCGCTAGACCCAGCCAAGTTGTGGGTCGGGTCGGTCATAATATTAATTTTTTGGACGAAATTTATTTGAATTTTTTCTAAAAATTCTTGCGGGAAAATTATTTTTTCTGAACGAAATTAATTCAAATTTTGCGCCAAATTTGCATTCAATTTTTCTATCCAAACAGTGCCTCTTCTAGTCCATTCTTCAAACAAAATTTTCAACGCGGTTTAAACAGATTTGCACCAGACAGTTTTATTTCTTCCCAGACAAATTCAAATCTGTTTCAAATAGATTTGAATTTCTGCACCCATTCAATTTGAATTGCATCTGTTCATTTCAAATCTACACCTGTTCGACCTTTCCTAAAGGTCACCATTTAGCTTATAAATACTATAACTTTTCCAACAGTTTGAGCATCCGAAATTTTCTTATTTCCTTCTATTTTGCTCTCTTGCATACATATATTTTTTATACTCATTTTTTATAAAAAAATTCTGAAAGTATAGAACACAGGTTCTAGTTCGCCGTACAGATTATTTGAAGTGCTACTACAATCTGTGTAGATTATTGTATCTTGGGAGATAGAAGTCATTTATCCATAAGCACTGAAGCGGGGCGAATCTGTCTTAAGGGCAGAGTATTACACACTCGACTTGATCAATTGTTTACTTTTTTGTTTCGGTAAATAAATTTTGTAAGTAATTTATTTTTATTTGTTTGATTTGGTGTCAAGTTATTTATTTTACAGATAATATTGTTTCAACAATTACAACATACCTACCTGGACGGTGTCTAACGGATGATCAACAAGGTCTATGGCCTAGGTTGGTGACCTTCATTGCATTTAGGAGGGGTGCCCGCCTAAGATCTCCTTAAGTGGCAGAGTCTACATCATAATTTGTGGTAGTCGGTGCCTATGTTCGCGAGGCTCCTGTCCAAAACATAATTTCAGTTTTCAATTAGATTTTGTTTTGGTAGAAATTAATTTCTAACGGAAAATGTTTTCTATAAACATTTTTGTAGGAATTGTTTTCTTAGGTTTGGTTGGGACGTATTCCTAGGTTTGCTTTTTATGACTTGTTTTTCTTCATACCAAACACTAGAAAATACAGACTATTTTTCAAATGCAAAGTAGGTGTTGTTGATGGGCTGAATTAGCTTCATATGAAATGTTTGACAAAATGCCCAAGTTATTACGATGGGCAGTCTCTGCTATGGGTTCTATGCACTGGTATTGTTGATTGGTATTTGTTTGGCTGAAATATGATCATCTTTGTTTGCATATGAATTGCTTTACAAAATGCCCAAGTCATATGCATGATGGTGGCAATCGGGCTGAATTATGTATGTCTTTGTCTGCATATGAATTACTTGCCCATGTTATATCTTTGTGGCAATCTCTATGGCCTGAACAACACTCGTAATTGTTGATTGATATATGCATCCTAGTCTGTATTTCAAACGCTCGACAAAATGCCCAAGTTATATCTATGATAGTGGCAACCTTTCTAACTTTCTCCAGAATTTGTGCTGCTCGGCATTGAATGACAAACAATTCTCAGGCATTTGCTTAGCGAAAATCAGTGCATCTCTTGGTTTAAAAAGAAAAAAAAGAAAAAAATACACACAGGGAAATCAATCTTACATTAAGTTTACATTAAGTTTTGACATGCACTTTGATAAGTACACATTATTGGTTTAATAGTAGGTTCTCAACCGATAAGCTCAATCCCAGAGACTATACACTGACCCACAAAACAGGCAGCTGCTAGTTACAAAAACATTGGCACACCCACATCACAAAAACGTCAGAAACTGCTCTAACATTCAATTATGATAAGCCATAATGATGCTTGTATGCTTTCCTTTGTCATGTGTACGAAAGGGAACGTTGCATCACGGGTTTACTTCCTTTCCCCAGTTTCATGTGCCAGCTTGCCTCAAATAGTCGTAAAATTGGATCCTCCTTTCCGGTGTTTTCATTTTCATCATTCTTGCTGTTCTCCACATCTCCTGTCTCGCTAGTGTTGGCTGTAGGATTAGCCTCGTCAGACCCGTCTTTCTTTTCTGCATTTCCCTTTTTACCCTTCTCTAGTATTTCCTTGTAACTGCACTTCATGCCATCGGACTTGTCTGTCATGTGACCTGTCATACTCCCATTTTCTAAATCTGATATGGGAGACAATCTCCCCACATTCTCACTCTGAGTAACCATTGTAGACTCATCTTGTGAAGAAGCAAATATAGATGGCTTTTTTGATTCTTTATTGATGTCATTGTAGTTTATATCAACCTTAATTTCCTTCTCCTTTGCACTGTTCGATCCACAGTAAGTCAACTTAGATATAAAAAAATTCAACCACGATATCAGAAAGACCAACCCCCAATCTAGAAATGGAATTTGGTGTATAATCGAAGGGAATTTGATCACTGCATTGTCAAGTTTTGCAGGTAGAGCTTCTGCAGAGTGGACAAGCTTGTCTATTTTGTCAAATAACCGCGTTGATGGTGGGAAAAGGGTCTCAATTATGTGTTCAACGACTAAAATGTGGTCATCGGCGAAGGAGAGAACTGCTAGCCATTGATATTGCAAGGCATGGACAAATGGTATTGTTGGTGTGGCCATTGTGATAATCTTTTTCGTCATTGATCCTATTGGTCCTTTGATATCTCGAGCTTTTGTGTAGGCTTTGCATGCGAGTGTAGAGAGTAAAACTCCACAAGTGTGCAATGGTTTTCGTCGTCTCCTCGACATCTTTGTGGTGGCTGCTTTTGATTCCTAGGAAAATTCAGTCTAAAAAACAGTGAGGATATGCAGCAATTTGCATAACTATTGCTGCATACATTTATGTACTCAGCAAATTATGCAGGGCCGGCCCTAGCCTAAGGCCTGAGCCTTAGGCCCCGAAATTTTGGCCTAAAAATAGGGCCTCCAAATTTGGTAAAATGTTCTAGGCCCAAATTTTTATTTTTATTTTTAATTTTAGGATCAATTTAAAGGGTCCAAAATATTTTATTTGGTCCATGTATGGTTTAGACCATATTTATTTATAAGTGTAGTTTGGCCCATATTTATTAAAATGAAAATATATATTAAAAAAAAAAGTGATTGGGCCCAAGAAGAACAATACATACAATATATGGACCCTAATTTTTTTTTATTTTTTTATCTTCTTTATTTATTAGATTTTGGTGGAATAAATAATTTTGCCCTAATTTTTTTACCTAGGTCTTTATCAGTTTTAATTGAATAATTTTTTTCTAATTTTTTTGCCTAAATTTTTTTTCATTAAATTGTTTTGTTTATAATTTTAATGATTATATGTGCAAGTAAATTTTTTTGTGGCTATAAACAGATAAAAAAGTTGTAACTTATCGTTTTATCATGAATTTTTTTTTTCAATGTAAAAGGGACCCCCATTTTCGAAATTCGCCTTAGACCTCTAAATCTCAGGGCCGGCCCTAAAATTATGATTCAATCTACTACTGTTTTCTTGATTCTCTTTGTGGTTTTATAGCTCAGCATCTCATGTTTAATAATTTTTTTGGGTGAATTTCACCTTTATCCTATAATCTATAGTCATTTTTTCACTTCATCTTTAAACTATCAATTTTATATATGTTCCAAGAATTTTTGACTTCAGTTAATCTAATTGGCAAAAAAGCAATTTTACAATTCGAACAATCTAAATCATATAACTAAACATCCATCTTTTTCCTTACACTAAACTAGAAAACTTACATCCTATAACCAAATATTCATCTGTTTTTCATCCTCCTCCCCCTCCCTCATCCTCAAGAATTCTATATCCTCACCACTTTATCTCAATATACACTATTTGGACTTTCAAACAAAAAATCAAATGTTTAGACATTAACTTCATAACAAAATCAATTGTTTGGATATCAACTCCCTTTCCCTTCCCTCGCTTAAGTAGTTCAAATTCTGAAATGAGATTTTGCCCAAGAAATTAAACTTTAACGATTATTAATTTGGTCATATGTCTCCAATTGAACCATAAGAGTTGAAATCAAAACTCTAATGCCTAAGTAAGTGAAATCAATAACTTACGCATGAAATAGCAAAAATAGAATAGTTTGAAGAATAAAAATGAAATTAACCTTTATTATTATTATTATTATTATTATTGCTTCTCTTGTGCCAAATAAGGAAAAACATTATAATCACAATATTGTTAGATGTACAGAGAAGCTATAAATAAAATTACATGTATTCAAAAAACTGTAATATTGAAGGTAACTCATAAATTAGAATTCAAATTCGAGTTAGTAGCTCATACCACTGACAGGGAAGACGACCAGGAATCCATAATTTTCACAACAAACCTTCTTGCTCAGAAATTAAAAACTTTATCTGATTAACTTCATAGAGAGATAAAGATTGGTTCAGAAACAAAAATTTTGGTTTGAAAAACAAAAAAATCATATAACATAAACATTTTTTTATTGGGTACAGTTTGGAGAAGAGAGCATAGAGACAAGATAGAGACAGTTGTGGGTATTGTTTCATGTGGCCCGAAAATAGGAAAATTGACCGTTAATATCGTTGTATGGTTTGTTTGTTTATATGTGGTGCTTCTAAAGAGTTTAAAAATCTGGTTATATGGCCGTTTTTTAAGCAATTTTAGTGGATCTGATTCTCTACTCGCTATCGTTTCCTGGTCCTTCACAATCCTGGGTCCAGAGTTGGACACGTAAACAACAATGTTCCAAGGCCGTAATTACACTTTTTAACTTTATAATTTGATTCAAATTTCATTCTAATTCTTATAATTTCAATTCAACAATTTGCTCTCTATACTTTAAATTTTTAGATAAATTACAAACACACTCCTAGGGTTTGTTTAAAGGGAGCTTTTTTGATAAATCCATTTTCTAAGAGCTTTATTCCATCCAACCCATATTCTTTTTGACTATTCCATTAGGTCCAATTTGAGATAAGAAGACCAAAATACCCTTTTCATCTACTTATGTTCCATTTAGTTCACATTATTTTCTCATATTTTAATAAGTCCTATTGGTGACATAATTACCAAAATACCCCTAATGTGAATGTTCACACCGTCAATGTGAATGTTCATATCGTCAATGTGTAGGGGCCCGGCCCATGCCGATCCTCGTGGGTGCCCGGAAAAATTCGAGTCGGGTCGGGTCGGCCCCGGCCCGTTGATAATGTGAATATTCACATTGACAAGTTAACATTCACATTGATAGGAGTGTAAAATTGGCCCGCGGCCCGAGGGCGGCCCGAAGCCAGCCCGCCGCCCGGGGCGGGCCCGAGCCGGCCCGTTCATAATGTGAATATTCACATTGACATATCAACATTAACATTGATAAGAGTGTAAAATTAGCCCGTGACCCGTGGGCAGCTCGAAGCCCGGGCCCGACCCGGCCCGTTGACAATGTGAATATTTACATTGACATATTAACATTCACATTGATAGGAGTGTAAAATTAGCCCGCGGCCTGTGGCCGGCCCGAAACCCGCCCGCGGCTCGTGGGCTGCCCTGGGCGGGCCCGGCTCGACCCGTTGATAATGTGAATATTCACATTGACATGTTAACATTCACATTGATAAGAGTATAAAATTAGTCCGCGCCCCGTGGCTGCCCGAAACCAGCCCACGACCTGTGGGCGGCCCGGGGCGGGCCCGGCCCGGCCTGTTGACAATGTGAATATTCACATTGATATGTTAATATTCACATTGACATGTTAACATTCACATTGATACGAGTGTAAAATTGACTCGCGTCCCATGGGCGGCCCGGGGCGAGCCCGGCCCGGCCCATTAACAATGTGAATATTCACATTGACATATTAACATTCACATTGATAGGAGTGTAAAATTGGCCCGTAGCTCGTGGGCGGCCCGAAGCCCGCCCGCTGCCCAGGGCGGGCCCGGGTCGGCCGGTTGACAATGTGAATATTCACATTGACATATTAACATTAACATTGATAACAGTGTAAAATTGGCCTGTGACCCGTGGACAGCCCGAAACTTGGCCCCAGGCCGGGTTAGGCCCGGCCCGGCCTGTTGACAACGTGAATATTCACATTGACGTGTTAACATTCATATTGATAAGAGTGTAACATTAACCCGTGCCCCGTGGCTGCCCGATACCCGCTCACGGCCCGTGGGCGGCCCGAGTCAGGCCCGGCCCGGCCTGTTGACAATGTGAATATTCACATTGACATGTTAACATTTACATTGATAAGAGTGTAAAATTGACTCGCGTCCCATGGGCGGCCCGGGTTTGGGTCCGGGCCTACCCCGAGCTGCGGGCGAGCTTCGGACAGCGGACAAATTTTACACTTCTATCAATGTTAGTGTTAACATATCAATGTGAATATTCACATTGTTACGGGTCGGGCCAAGCCCGCCTCGAGCTGCGGTCTGGCTTCGAGCCGCCCACGGGCTGCGGCCCAATTTTATACTCCTATCAATGTGAATGTTAACATGCCAATGTGAATATTCACATTGTCAACAGGCCGGGCCAGGCCCGCCCCGGGCCGTCCACGGGCCGTGGGCGGGTTTCGGGCAGCCACGGGGCGAGGGCTAATTTTACACTCCTATCAATGTGAATGTTAACATGTCAATGTGAATATTCACATTGTCACGGGTCGGGCCAAGCCCGCCTCGGGCTTCGGTCGGGCTTCGGCCCGCCCATGGGCTGCGGGCCAATTTTACACTCTTATCAATGTGAATGTTAACATGTCAATGTGAATATTCACATTGTCAACGGGCCGGGCCAGCCTCGGGCCGCGGGTGGGCTTTTGGCCGTCCATGGGCCGTAGGCTAATTTTATACTCTTATCAATGTGAATATTAATGTGAATGTTAACATGTCAATGTGAATATTCACATTGTCAACGGGTCGGACCGGGCCCGCCCCGGGCCGCCCATGGGCTGCGGGCGGGTTTCGCGCCACCACGGGACGGGGGCCAATTTTACATTCGTATTAATGTGAATGTTAACATGTCAATGTGAATATTCACATTGTCAACGGGCCGGGCCGGGCTGGGTCGGGCCCGCCCCGGGCTGCTGGCCAATTTTATACTCTTATCAATGTGAATGTTAACATGTCAATGTGAATATTCACATTGTTAACAGGCCGGGCCGGAACTGCCCCGGGCCGCCCACGGGCCGTGGACGGGTTTCGAGTAGCCACGAAACGCGTGCTAATTTTACACTCCTATCAATGTGAATGTTAACATGTCAATGTGAATATTCACATTGTCAACGGGCCGGGCCGGGCCCGCCCCGGGCCGCTGGCGGGCTTTTGACCGCCCATGGGTCGCGGACTAATTTTATACTCTTATCAATGTGAATGTTAACATGTCAATGTGAATATTCACATTGTCAACGGGTCGGACCGGGCCCGCCCCGGGCCGCTCATGGGCCGCGGTCGGGTTTTGCGCCACCACGGGACGGGGGGCCAATTTTACACTCGTATTAATGTGAATGTTAACATGTCAATGTGAATATTCACATTGTCAACGGGCCGGGCCAGGCTGGGTCGGGCCCGCCCTGGGCTGCTGGCCAATTTTATACTCTTATCAATGTGAATGTTAACATGTCAATATGAATATTCACATTGTTAATAGGCCGGGCCGGGACCGCCCCGGGCCGCCCACGGGCCGTGGGCGGGTTTCGGGTAGCCACGAGACGCGTGCTAATTTTACACTCCTATCAATGTGAATGTTAACATGTCAATGTGAATATTCACATTGTCAACGGGCCGGGCCGGGCCCGCCCCGGGCCGCTGGCGGGCTTTTGGCCGCCCATGGGTCGCGGACTAATTTTATACTCTTATCAATGTGAATGTTAACATGTCAATGTGAATATTCACATTGTCAACGGGCCGGACCGGGCTCGCCCCGGGCCGCCCATGGGCCGCGGGCGGGTTTCGCCCCACCACGGGACGCGGGCCAATTTTACACTCCTATTAATGTGAATGTTAACATATCAATGTGAATATTCACATTGCAACGGGCCGGGCCCGCCCCGGCTCGTCGGCAGGTTTCAGGCCGCCCACGGGCCAATTTTACATTTCTACCAATGTGAATTTTAAAATATAAATTTTCACATCATTAAATTGCTAATCCTTCAAAAAATATTTATAAGGGTATCAAAATTGAATATAAGGGCATAAGTGTCCAAGAAAATAGTGTAAATCAAGAAAATGGACTTTATGGAATAAAAATATACATACATGGGACTAAATGGGTTAAAAAATTCCTTCATGGACTTCTTGGGTTAAAACACTTCTAAATTGGACTTATCAATAAAAATCCCTTGTTTAAAATATAAATTGCTTCCTATGGTTTGGAATATTATAAATACTCCCATTATCAAATATTTTTATTTAACAGAATTACTTGAAAAAATAAAATTGCTAACTGCTTTTCAATACAATAATAAAATTACTTGAATTATTAATTTAAATAAAATTTTAATATTATTTAAAACTTTTAAATGACTCGATAATTTATTAATAAAATATGTCATTTGTTATGAAATTAGAAACTTCCAGAGGAGATATATGTAATTTTCAAAGCTATATAGGATAAATTGTATTTTAAGCAAATTTCAAGGGATATATTTGTAATTTTTTTTTATTTTTTCAATTTGATTCTTCTATCTAAATTGGAGATTACAGTTAACAATTTTGAGATACTTTTTAATTTTCTAAAGTTTCAATTTGATTCATCAATTTTAACTAGAGGTTAAAATTAATAATTTTAAAACACTTGTTAATTATATAACATTTTCACACGGACAAAATTAACAAAATTTTATAGGAAAGACAAAATTAAAATTTGACTTAAAATATAAAGATAAAAAGGTAAATTACACTGAGACCCCTGAGGTTTATGTTTATTGCAGTTTCCCCTCACATTTTGAAAATTACATCTCCCTCCCTGAGAGTTAAAGTTTCATTACAGATTCTTCCCTCAGCAATTTAATTTTTTTAAATACTAATTTTGTCCTCATTGAGTAAATTACATTGACACCCCTTATATTTTAGAAATTACAATCCCCTCCCTAAGGTTTAAAGTAGCATTACCAATTGCCCCCTCGGTCAGTATTAGTTGAAAAAAAAATTCATTGAAAAAAAAATTAATTGGAAAAAAAATTATTTGAAAAAAAAACTAATTGAAAAAATTTTTTGTTAGTAAAATTTTTAAATTTTTGTTTAAAAACCAACGTAAACTCATTTTTTGAATTTACGTTTTTTTTCTCAAATTTACAAACTGAGACAACAATTTATAAACCAAAAAAATTATCAAACAAGTTTTTATGACAGTTTTTAAAATTTTTGTAAATATAAATTGAAAACTGAAAACGAAATGGTTACCAAACAGACCTCATATGGTAAAAATGTCGTAAAATTAACAAATAATTAAATAAGTTACCAACGTAAGAAATGACTTATCAAAAGATTCTTAGGCTATGTATGTAACAACCCGGATTTTTAATTATTCCGTAGAATTTATACTAATATTATTTAATCTCAGTTTAGAAAATAAATAATTTATTATATATTATTATGTGTACTTTGTAAAATAATATAATTATTATGAATTTAAGGGTCAAAATAATAATAATAATAATGAGTGTGGTAATAAAATAAATAATTAATTTTCTATTAGTATAAGATAAAGTGTAATTTAATTACAGATTAATTTATTTATATAATTATATTAAAATATTGGGTCAAAAGATAATTATCTTAAATATCTATTAAAGATAAGAACGAATCTATATAATTATGATCAAATCTGTGAAATTAATTGGACTCAGCCACGTGTTGGCCAGAGAGTGGGTTCTCCTCTCTATTTAAGAGAGGCGTGTCACCTGCGCAGCAAGAGAAAGAAGAAAGAAAAAGAAAAAGAAAGAGAGAAAGAAGAAAAGAGAGAAAAGAAAAGAAAAGAAGAAAGAAAGGAAAGAAAAGAAAGAGAGGAAAAGAAGAAAAGAATGGTGAAAGTTAAAAAAGTCTTTGATAGTGGAAAGAAAGAGTAAGGTATTAAAGATAAGGTGAATTATATTATACCTTGAGTTACCAAGATGTATTTTACATATATTTTGACTTACCATACTTCTTTTATACAAGTTATGTTTTATAAAGATTTCACTTAAGTGGTTTTATTTCTGAACCTTATTTGCTTAAAAAGAAATCCATGGGTATGTTTGTTTATATTTTAAAGAATATTTGACTATGACCTTATAAACAATTATGTTTTGTAAGTACCACCACGGGAGTCCTACGCCTTGGGGGACTTAAATAACCATTGGCCTCTGTTTGACCACCTTGTGACCCTCTGTTTGTCATGGATCCATTGACCTTTGTTCTGTGTGGAGTAAAGTCCTGTGCGGAGCTAAGTGCTAAACTATTGTGGGAGCCACCTCTAGAATCCGTACGAGCCACCTCTTGAATCCATACCTCTGTTCTGACTGTCACTTCTGTGACCTCTGTTCTGTTCAGTACCGTGGTTATGGTCATTTACTTACATAATTTCTGTATTTCAGTTTCTACCACTTAAATGATTTGTTTACTTAAATTATATGTTTACCAAATTACTGTGGTTATGGTTATTTATTTACATAATCTCAATTTTGCTACTTAAAGGATTATTTGTTCCGACTAAATTATCTTAAATGTTTTGGCCTAACTAACTGTCCATGGTTATTTTGTGTCCCTTATACACTTGGTATAATATTTCTCACTCTGCCATGTGCTTATAGTTTTTTACCAATTTTCAGGAATCATGCAATTCAGAAATAGCTTTTGGAAAGTCTTAGATGCGGGCTGCGGAATAGATACACATAACACTTTTATGATATTTTTTATATATGTAAATATCAGCATTTTTTGTCAATATATTTTGTAATAAAATAGAAGCTCCGATGATTATTTTGGTACCTTTACTCAAATATTTCTTTCGCTTGTGTTTATTAATTTGTTTTTGAATTGGCCGGAGGTAACCTCAGTTACTGGCCATCACGATACTTAACCCTTGGGTACGGGGAGCGGGTCGTGACAATGTATGGTTTGATTTTTAGAATTTTTTTAAAAAAATTAAAAATTAATTTGGTTAAGAAATAAAAAATAAAAAATAATTATCATTTAAATGTAAAAAATAATTATCATTTTAACTTTTGGGCAGGTTATATACATAAGTATGACTGCTTCAATTTATTTGTAACAAATTATTTCTAACCACTCGAAAGATAAAAATTATATAAAAATAAAAATTATTTTTTATTTTTTATTTCTTAACCAAATTAATTTTTAATTTAAAAAAAAAAATTCTAAAAATCAAACCATACATATCTTTGGTAACCATTTCATTTTCAGTTTTCAATTTATATTTACAAAAATTTTAAAAACTGTCATAAAATTTGTTTGATAATTTTTTTGGTTTATAAATAATTGTTTCAGTTTGTAAATTTGAGGAAAAAACATAAATTCAAAAAATGAGTTTATGTTGGTTTTTAAACAGAAATTTAAAAATTTTACTAACAAAATTTTTTTTCAATTAATTTTTTTTTCAAATAATTTTTTTTGCCAATTAATTTTTTTTTTCAATTAAATTTTTTCTAACTAATATTAACTGAGGGGGCAATTGGTAATGCTATTTTAAATCTTAAGGAGGAGATTGTAATTTCTAAAATGTGAGGGGTGTCAATGTAATTTATTCAGTGAGGGCAAAATTGGTATTTAAAAAAATTAAATTGCTGAGGGGGAATCTGTAATGAAACTTTAAACATCAGGAAGGGTGATGTAATTTTCAAAAGGTGAGGGGAAATCTATAATAAATATAAACTTCAAGGGGGTGTCAGAGGAATTTACCCAAGATAAAATTGTTCAAATTAAAATTGTAGAGTGTAATGTGAAATTGTTTAAACTATAGGGTGAAAAGTGTAATTAACTCGTGCTCCGAGTCACGACTCGGAAAACGAGCGAGTCATGTTCTGAGTCGCCAGTCCTCGTCTCTCCATGACCTAGCTCGCATCTTTGTATGAGAGAGAGAGAGAGAGAGAGAGAGAGAGAAATGGAAGAGCATCGAATTCGATTCTGTGATCGTCGCAGTGTACACGGCAATTGGGATTTGAGATTCGTTATCATGATGAGCAGGTAATCTTCACCATCTCGAATCAAAATGCTAACATTGATTACAAGTCGTATCAATTCGATGAACGTGATGGTACTAATCGATATGTTGTTTTGCTTATCGTAATTTCGAAAACCATGCCGAAACCAGATCTTTCTCTCGGTAACAATCTTCGAACAATTCGTATGTGTTGTTGCCGTTGGAGCAATTTTCTGATGTAAATTATATCCTTCTGATTTTCTCGAGAAAATGAGAGAAAAGCTGTAGAATTGACTACATAAATATATATATACAAATTTTGTTAATCTTTAGCTCTATAACGATTTCGAACGTATGTGTTGTTGCTATGGGAGAAATTTTCTGATGTAAATTATTTCCTTCTGATTTTCTCGGGAAAATGGGAGCAAAGGGGAAGAATTGGCTAAATTTCTATAACGATTTTCAAACAATTCGCATGTGTTGTTGCTATTGGATCAGTTTTCTGATGTAGATTATTTCCTACTGATTTTCTAGGGAAAAAAAATGGGAGAAAAGCTGAAGAACTGACTAAATACATATATTTCTTCATTTTTCCAAAAAAAAAAAAAAAATTGAAAATTGGCTTGCTTTCTTGGTTGCTATGAAATTGATGCTTTTCTTCATATACTTCGTTGGGCTTCTTATTTCTTTTCTTGCATTTTGTGCTTTTCTTGTGATAGCTCTTCATGTTTGCCCTTTTTAGTTGTCGAATCCAAAGATAATTTTCTCTCATTTGAAAGTTCTGGTAATTAGAATGGATTGGGATTCAGGTTTGTGTTTTTCACCTCTTTTCTCTTCTGTTCTTTTGGTTTCAAGTTTTTTTAAAAAAATATTTTGTATGTTAAATTCAAAATTAATATTTCTGGTTTTAGGCTGAGAACAGCAGCATTATGATTAAATACAGGGGTTTAATTTTTCAATTTTTATGGGATTAATTTTTTTGCAACTTCTGAGGGAGAAGAATGAACCTTTTTACTGAAGAAGTATCAAACTTTAAATTTTTTCTCATAACCAAGAGTCCTTGGCTTTAATCGGACATTGGTAATTTTTCTGAAATGATGTTCTTGAGGAAAAAGGTAGGTTATAAATTTTAGTGTTTCATCGTGATTTAAATTTATTTGCCCGTGCCATTCACATGACTGAACATTGTTAAGTTACTGATTGTAGTGTTGTACAATTTGTTGTTCCTTTGAATATTCTTTTTTTCGAATTGTAGTGTTATATCATTCGTATATTCGAGTAAGTATTTCAGATTTACATTTCTAAATCCTAGTGTTATTGATATTCTTAAAACATCACCTCTCGTCTGTTGTGACAAATCGATTTGGAATTTAACATACTGTTGTATTTCATGTGTGTTTTTTTTTAAAAGAGTAAGTCTTCGCAAACACTTCAATTTGGGATTTTTAAAGCTTTGAATCTAAATGAAGGCTAAAAGGGATCTTTCTAATCATAAAGTATGGTTCTTTTCATTTTTATGCTCCATATAGATGGGGTTGTTTGATAACAACTCTGTAGTTATGATTGCACTTCCACTGTTGTCTACAATTGTATTACTTCAACAGTATAATATGTGTCCTTATGGTTTTGTGTTTGGTTTCGTACATTGGATGAATTTTTAAATATAAAAATTCATTTGCTGCAGGCATACCAGGAGATGGAAGATGCTTGTTCCGGTCCGTGGCTCATGGTGCTTATCTGAGATCAGGAAAGCCATCCCCTAGTGAGAGCCTTCAAAAAGAACTTGCTGATGAGCTCCGAGATAAGGTACCCACTTATCTCATTAATTTCCCTTGATTTCTTGAGGGGTCTAATGCTTCGCGGATCTTGTATACATATCTCGATTATTATTATACAATTGATACTAAATGAGTAGTTAATTTGTACCAAGCGCCGAGCATAATTTCATGCTTTCATTTTTTGGTTCTTCATATCTCCACAATTCCAAGAAATAAAGCTTTAGAGAACACAATCGTATCTATCTATTTTTCTGTTCTTTCCTTCATTTTTGATGGCATTGTAAATGACTTACTAGCCACCAACTTTCTTTTGATTTTATTTTCTCAGTTGCCTCAGTTAATTCTGTTTTGAAAACATCAATTGGTTTTGATAGGTTGCTGATGAGTTCATCAAGAGGCGGACAGACACTGAATGGTAAGATGTTTTTGAGGATTCATATAGATTCATATTATGCATTTATTTTGCTTTTTTCTTTTTTTTTGGTTTAACGATTCAATTGAAGAACTTAGAAAACTCAGTAGTTATAGGTTGTTGAAGAGAAATATTTTGTATAGAAAGAAATGTTCTTCATCATGCTTGTTTGTCTAAGGTTCCGAATTGTAGATAATCCTTTAAATCATTCTTATACAACTTAGGATTGTCTTAACATTTTATAGTTTAGAAGTGGTTACATATATTACCACATTGCGTAATCTACTGCTTTTTCATATGTAGCCTGAATGTATACTTTAAGCACCTATTATTAAGTCAAACATTGAGATTTATTCTGCATCAAGAAATTGAAAATCTATGCATTTGCAGGTTCATTGAAGGTGATTTTGACACATATGTCACGCAGATGCGACAACCCCACATTTGGGGAGGGGAACCTGAGCTGCTCATGTCCTCACATGTCCTACAGTAGGTCTTTATATCATAAATTTATTTCCTCAACTAAAAAGTTGGACCAAATCATGGGGTTCAGTAATGTAATTGAATAAATGGACTAATGCTTGAAATCTTCACTATGAGAACTTCAATATATATGAATTTCATTGATTATGTAGATATTGTATTTGGTTCTGGTTGAACTGCCTCGACAGTCATTTAGACCAATTCAAAGGTTGAAACTTCCTAAACTGATGGTCTAGGAAATGATTGTTCTGTTTTAGTCGCACAATGCAAATCCTTTTCGACATTTCTCTGTTTACAGGGTTCCTATCACGGTTTTCATGTGTGATAAAAAGTCTGGTCGTCATAAGATTGTAGCGGAATATGGTCAAGAGTATGGCAAGGAAAACCCAATTCGTGTTCTCTATCATGGTTATGGACACTATGATGCATTGCAGACCCCTTCTGGTGCTCCACTGTCGAAGTTGTAAGATCCCCACCTTTCTTTTATTTATGCTTTCATGTGCAACTGCATCTCTCTCTCTCTCTCTCTCTCTCTCTCTCTCTCTCTCTCCTATTGTACATTAATCATTTTATGATCATACATGTTTGTGTTTGCCATGGGGTAAGGAGAATTTTGGGTTCATTTCAAGTACCCAAAATCCAAACCATGCCAAGACACCATATTGGTTTTCTTGACCTAGAATTTCAACTTGACATGGTGCTATGGATTCTAATCCATGTACCTCAAAGTGAGCATGGGCAAACGGTATGACTTTGAGGCCGAGGCTTTTATGGTCCATCTTGGTTTAGAGTTTAGGCATTACCATTTCTTAAACATCATGAAGCATCATACTTTTAATTGTGCTATGTGTCAATGAGTGGGATTCAATTTGTGGCATTTATCTGCATTTGGTTTTTATCATTCTATAATTTGTCAGAAGTATTAACAATAATTAGATAATTTCAAGTTTGCACATATACACAAACTAGCAGTGAGTGCACACATATATGTGCAAATATCTATGTCTTATGAATGAATAAGATAAATAGAAACCATCCATGGTTGTGTGGAGATCTAAAAATTCAAATCAGTTTGATTTTTCACATTGCAGTTTTCAAATTCATCAATTGTTGTGGGCATTTTTGGAAAATCATAAAAGCCTGATGAAGAAAGTGTTCACACATACTAATCTGTACTCTCTGAAATTAGCATTGCATCCTAATCAAATCCCTTTTGGGGTGGCAGGTTCAAGAAAAGATGAAGTGATGTTTGCACTGGAAATTGATTGTGATGATATATGATCGTATCTTTATCTAAATTTCTTTGCTCATGTATGAAGAAGTAATAACTGAATGTTTCCTTGGATTTGTAATACAGTTATATATCAATATATTTGGTTTTTCTTTTTCCTGAGTTTTTCTGATTTACAGTTTCCTGCAATGGATAAAAAAAGAGTGCTGTTAAAACCTTGAAAAAATCCTAAAAAACATCGAAGATTTGGGTATTTATTTAGATATTTGCAATCCAGCTTAGCCTAGGCCCCAAGCCCAGTATTCCGTAAGTAGGCCCAAACCCTATTCATTCTTAGCTTGAGGTAGGGCTGTGCAGCGGATTGCCCGACCCGGCAGACCCGACCGACCCGATCCGACCCGCCCGCATTTTGATGGATGCGTGACACATGGCGGGCGGATGCGGGCCCATTTTCTGCATTTTGCGGGTTCGGGTCGGGTGGCGGTTGATCCGCCATTACACCCGTAAAACCCGACCCGCCCGCATTTGCCTCCGTGTTTTTTTACCCCCCTTTATACCTAAGCCATTCGTCTTCTTCGATTCAAGACATACCCAACACAGAGACACACACTCTTCTCTCTCTCTCTCTCTCTCTCTCTTTTCCCTTACGCCTCAGGCTCATTTTCCTTAGATTTTGCCCTAATTTCTTGATAGACCAAACAAACAAACCCAACACACATACGCAGAGACTCTCTCTCTCTCTCTCTACCCTACCCATCATCCGACGATCTACGGTGAACCTCTGAGCGACGATCTACACACTGAATCTCTGACCGACGATCTACACTGAATGACCGACGATCTACACTTCTGAACGGCGATCGATTTGCATTGAACGACGATCGATCTACACTGTCACTGAGGTATCTCTCTCTCTCTCTAGATAGAAGATACTCTGTATATATATATTGTGTATTGTCATAAATGGAAGTGTTTATTTCTTTTTGGGGTTTGTTTTTCAATTTGTCTGATTTTGTGTTCTGGGTCCAGCTTGGAGATGTTGTTGTTGTTTGCTAGATTAACTTGTCTGGGTCTAATTTTGGGTCTTTCGATTGTTTTGTGAGATGATCTATAAACATGCTTGTTTCAGCTTCTGATTCGAATTTTAATGTGGAACAGGTTTTCTTAGATTGGGTTATTACCTCCTGTGAATTTGATGAATTTTGTAATTAGAATTCTCAATTATAAACTTGTTTCAATCAGTTGGACTATTTTCCCTTATTGATTTGTTTGATTACTGAGAGGACATATCCAAAGAAATTAAACTAGTTTTTTTCCCCCCTTTGATTGAGTTGATAAAAAGACATTGAAATTCTGTTGAAATTCTGTCCAGGTTCGTCAATAATGAAAAGCAAAATCCAAAAAACAAATACCACCAGCCTAAAATTCATATTTTCTTCAGTTTAGAAAGAAACAAAACCATCCCAGAACTCAGAAACTGTTCATCCAGTTTCTCGTTTTTTGTTGAATAACATTAATAGAAAAAAAAAAGCAGTTTACTAAATGGCACCAAATACACAAAGGAAATAATCAGATTAAAGTAGAAACATGAAAAAGACGCATGTGCTATATTCTTACATATAATTTTGACATGAATCAATGCTACTGTTCAGGTTGTTTTGTTTTAATGAACATAATGCCAACAATGTAATTCCAATATAATTCCAATATAATGCCAACAATGTAAAACAAAACATTTAACGAACATTTGTTGCCACATTGTGAATGAAAAATTATTGCATTGTTTAGGGAGGGTTTTTTTTTTATATGTTGAAAATTTGTGAAATTTCAAACCGCCAAACCGATTCGTATCCATCCGCTAATCTGCCAATCCGTCAAATCCGCATCCGCCGGATTGGCGGACGGATGCGGATTGATTTTCTCCAATCCGCCAATTTGGCGGACGGATGGCGGATCGGAGGTTTCGTGGCCGCAACCGATCCGCGCACACCCCTACTTCCTGGACGTTCGGCCGGTTGACAGGAACAGTGCAAAAATTTTTTTTTTAATTATTTATTTTTGCAATTGCAACCTGCTGTTTGAAATATATATATATTTGTTTTAGATATTTTTTAAATATAGAAATTATTTTTTTTAGATTTTGTATAAAAATAATTTAACAATCCCACCATTAATCATTTTCAACACTATATCATCAAAAGAGTTTTGAATTGAGTTTTGAGTTATGTGTGTGGTTATGAGTTTTGAAATGAATTTTTGAATTGAGTTTTGAGTAATTTTGAATTATGTATTTAGTTATGAATTTTGAAAAGTGATTTAATTTTTTTTTTCTTTAGAATCATAATTCCAAAAACAAACTAAACACAGCCAATTTTGTCAATTTAACTCATAATATTTCTATTTAGTCATCTAACCAAACTTCATCAATAGTTCCATTTCATTCCGTAATTTCGTAAGGGTTAATATATCTTCACTTAATTTACCTTACTAAACTATATTATTCCCTTCCAATCCATCCACTGTTTGTAAATATAGTTGTTCAAAACCATTGGTTTCATTTTTGTAATTTTCTAATTAAAATCGATGTAAAACTATTTTTTTGGTGTTTGTGAATAAGGGCTGGTTTGAGATACTCAAAAAAATTCAAAAAGTCAAAAAGTTACTAAAAAAGTTTAAAAAGTATCACTATTCACAAAAAATTAAAAAATAATAATTTTACACACAAATTATTACAACACAGTCTAAACCGTCCCACAGACTGTTGTTGAGTTGCTGAAATGATTTGGAAAAATTGCACAGGCGGGGTGCACAAACAATACTGTGTTGTTTGGCCCGTGGGAGCCTGTCATGGGTCTCGTTTTGATAATCTGAACCGTTCAATATGTAGAACTCATCGAGTACTATATGTCTATAAAAAAATCAGGTTGATCGGATATCGCTAACTACATAATTAAATTAGTTTTGTATGAAAAAAAATGGATGGTGTTATAGTTAATGGTTGAAAAAAAACTAATCCGATCAGATAGCTATCGATAGGGGTGTGCGCAGTGTGGGTCGGTGCGGTTTGAGAGAAAAATAGAAACCGTATGGCGGGTGGCGGATTAATAAAAGTGTCACTAGAATTTGCCATTTTCCTTATCAAAAACCGGCGGTTCGGTTGGTAAATAATGGCGGATTTGCCTTGGCGGTTCGGGCAGATTGGCGGTTTATAAAAAATATAATTCAAATTACAAAACTTAAATCAAAGAGAAAAAAAGACGAGAGATACCGTGATGTTAAGCATCTTGCGAAGCTTTCTTCTGATGCAACAAGTGTAGCAACAACATGATAATATCAACGACTATGCCATCAGTTCATTACAAGCATCTGTGGAAGCTACAATGATCAAATACAATACATAAAATTAATATCATTCAGGGTTTACAATATATTGAAAATGTTTACTGTTGAAAAGTATTTAGATTGAAAAGTGAGCTGATGCAAGTTTGCAACATGGCCAGAAAAAAAAAGATTGAAAAGTGAATTGGAATCCAACTTTATTTTGGATTACTGACATCTTGAATTCCCCTCGAGCAGTAATATAATACTATATTCTAAGGTATAGAACAACAAGCAAACTTAAGTAAAAAAGAATTTTTAAAATCTTATAAAACATGATTTAATAGCGGTGCGGGTCGGCGCGGTTTGGAAGAAAAATAGAAACCGGCGGATTGATAAAAGTGTTACTAGAATTTGCCATTTTTCTTACCAAAAACCGGCGGTTCGATTGGCAAATAATAACGAATTTGCCTTGACGGTGCGGCTCGGTGCGGTTTTGGCGGTTTTGGCGGTATTATGCACACCCCTAGCTATCAATATCTGATCAATGTAATTTTTTACACATATATATTACTCGACGAGTTCTACACATTCAACGGTTCAGATTATCAAAACGGGACTTGCGATGGCCCCCATGGACCGAATAGCACCGTCCAATGTAATGCCCCGCAAAGTAGGCAACCATTTTTTATCATGAATTCACTATCCGAGACGGTACGACCTACTGTCCTTATCTTCTCCCATACACTAATTTATACAATTTTTTAATACACATTTTTTCGTAAAAAGTCAAAAAGTTAACTCAAACAACCATATTTTTTTCCTCAACTTTTTAAACTAAAAAATCAAAAAGTACACTTACTTAGGATATCCCAAATAACCCCTAAGTAAGGTTCTTTCAAGTTTGGTGTTAGTTTGTATTTGGATTATGAATTAGAGAAAATGATTTGTAGAGGAAAAAAAAAAGTGAAGGAAAAAAGATATATATATTTTACAAATTTCTTAACAAATTTAAATTTAAAATTCAAATTGAATGATAATGATTAATCTTCATTTCCTTGTGTCCTAAGAGCATATCATGAAGTTTGTTTGTTTGTTTTTGTTTTTTTCCTAGAGAAAATATCATTTTTACCCTTATACGTTGTCATGATTTTCAATTTTACCCTAGAATTTTATTATTTTCAATTTTACCCCCATACTATGTAAATTCCTATCAATTTTATCCCTTGCCGTCTATTTCCGTTAAGGAAGTGGACGGAATGGGTGACGTGGCCCCCTATACTTTTGGATGGAGAGAAAATTAAGCATTTTTTTGCCAAAACCTAACATTCCCTTCTCTTCCCTTTAACCTACAAAAACAGGGATAAAGAAGAAAAAAACAGAGCATGAACGAAAGCAATGTGAGAAAAAATGAGGAACAATCGAAACTTAAGAAATCAAGGGAGATGGAACACAAGTGGTGTGAACGAGATGTTTTGCAATGTTTGTGGAAGAAGAAGGTTGATACACATAGCTTGGACCAATGCAAATCCTAGGAGGAGATTTCTGAGTTGCCCTAATAATGGTTGCAATCACTTTACCTGGTTAGACCCATCCATGTGCGATCGGGCAATGCTGATCATTCCTGATCTATTGAAGAAGTTGAATAAGATGGAAGCACAGCTGAAGAGAAGAATTGGAAGAGAGAAGAAATTATGGATTTGCTTGGTTCTATCATAGTTGGTTGTAGGAATATGGTTTGTAATGTAAAGTTACAACTTGTATGATAGTATAAGAATGAATGGAGTTTGTATCCTGTTTATGTATCATATATAACGGGTGAACTATTGTGAATGGAAAAAAAATGATTTTGAGATGAAAATTGTGTATTTTTTGTGCCTATTATTTTGTTTTTGGTGACCTGTTATTTTTGTGTCTTTTGTATTTGGTGACTCACACATAGACAAAGGTAACACACAGAAGTTGGGAAAGGATTGTGAGTCACACACACACAATTTGTCACCACATTTTTCACTCCAAATTCAATTTGGACAAAACAATATAGTAAAGGCACCAAAGTTGACATTCTTGCTTTCATTGTGTGTCCATCCCTTAATTGAAAACTGAAAAAAACAAGCATCAACACACACACACACACACACACACACACACACACACATAGAGCAATCCATCACCAATCAAGACACAAAAGTTGGGAAAGGATTGTGACTTACACACAAAATTTATCACCATAATTGTCACTCCAAATTCAAATTGGTGATAACAATCTAGTAAAAGCACCAAAATTGACATTCTTGCTTGAACATCATGTCCATCCTTGAACTGAAAACTAGAAAAAAAAACAAGCACCAACACATATACATAGCAGTCCATCACCAGTCAAGACATAAATTGTCACTGTAGCATGAAAGGCAATAAATTATCATTCACATAGATCAGTTCATACACTTGTCATTCATTTGGCATCACCAATGATACAATTTTTATTCATTCATGTTGTGCAAAACATACACTAACAAAGAGGCAGACAATAAAAAAACCAAGTTTCAAATGTACAAAAAGCCCTTACCACTATAAAGGTTATGGAATTTGAAATTCTATTTGATGATATACCACAAAAAAAAAAAAAAATAGCAAAAACCTTCACATCCATTACATTGTATTCCATGTTAAACAAAAGCAAAAACAACACTTGTCATTCATTTTCCCCTACTCTGTTTCAATTGTATTTTTATTTTCACCCAGTGGAGATTTGACAGCACTAGCATCGTACACCACTCTTCCTCTCCATCTCATTTGACCTTGCAAAGGAGTGTTGGTATTGGAACTTACTGGAGACCCCTTCACATCCTGGCTTGTATACAATGGAGTTAAGTCACTTGTTCTCATAACCATTCGCCATTTTACCTGCAATAGCCATCACCATTGTTAGGACATATGCAAGGAAAACATTTATTTTAATGAACAAATATATTTTGAAAACTTACAACCAACTTCTTCTTCCTAACTTGAGTTGCTTGTGTAACTTGACTCTCAACCAAGCTTCCTTCAGGTTGTCTTTGACTATATATTGCTTCAAGCTGACTCTGACCTTGTCTTGCTTGAGGCTAACTTTGAGCTTGGCTTCCTAAAAGCTGGGTCTGACCTTGGCTTCCCATAGACTAGGTATGCAAAAACTAAAAAACAAAAGTTAGCAATGTGTAAGTTAACAAAATGCATTAAAAATATGAATTACTTAAGTGGAACTCATAGGATTTTTCAAGTAAGTGAATTGGCCTTTGACTTTGTATGTCCTCTTGTTGTGTCCTAACTCGCCACAATTCTTGCATGTCATCTGAATTCCCCTTCTTCCTAGCTTACTTGAATCAGTTGCATCAATTGATACATATGTGTTTTTTTCTCTTATTCAGTCTTGGCCTCCTAGCTCTCTTTTTCACATCAGATGGTAGCACTTTAGTATATTTAGTTGTTGGCCACATTTGTCTACCATTGATTGGACTCAACATGTTCTCATAAATCTTCAGGTAGGTTTCAATTTTATAGTAATCATGCACATACTGTTCTAGTTCTTCACTCATATAGTTTGCAGCAACCACAACATGGGCACAAGAAAGGCCTAATAGATCCCATTTCCCACATCCACAAGTCCACTCTTTCAAGTCCACCTTATATTGCTCACCATATGGGCCAACAACTTCAAATTGGAAACCTCCATTCCATCTAGGAATCTAGCCAGCTGCATTCACCTTTACCTTCTCTAAAATATTCTGAATCTTAGGACATATATCACCTTTGTTGTACCTTTTCATTACTTTATTTATTTTTTGAACTATTTCCATTAACAAAACTCTTATCTTCTGCAACATGGCGACCACGGGTTTATCCCTAGCTTGCAATATGCTTGAATTGAAAGACTCACAAAGATTATTCAACAAAATGTCACAATTGGGAAAACTGTGGAAGTGGCTTACACTTCAATGGATTGGTGGTCTTTTAGCCAACCAATTGTATGCTTGTTCATCAACTCCTTTCATTTCTTCCATGACTTTGGTGAATGCAACAACAGTGCTTGCCCTGGCAGCCTTCCATAACAAATCCTTCAATACCCTACCCTTATGTTTACCCTTGAAATTGTTGTACAAATGCCTTACACAGAACTTGTGTGAGGCATTTGGAAAGAGCTCAGCCACTGCATCAATTAAGCCATTTTGCTTGTCACTCATGAAAATGTAACAATGGAAATTCATAATGTTCAAATCTTGTCTCAACAAATTCAGAAACCACAACCATGTTTTCTTTTTCTCCTACTCAACAATGGCATAGACAAATCGGAATATACAATTACTTGTATCTATCCCCACTATAGTCAACAATACTTCACCATATGGCCCTTTCAAATGACAACCATCCACTCCAATGACTGTTCTACAAACATTCTGGAAACTCTTCTTCAATGGACCTCAACACAAATTCAATCTCTTAAACTTGGACATTTGATTATCCTCTTCATGAACTTTTGGAACTTCTTTCACCTTCATGCATATTGTTGTTTCAGGATTAGTACTTCTAATCTCTTCTCTATAACTCTAAAGCATTGCAAATTGTTCAGTTGCAATACCCTCAATCATTGTTAAAACTTTCTTTTCTGCCCTCCTCACTTTCTGCATGTGGACTTTGACATTGTGCTCTATTGTAATTGGCTAGGTCGAGTTTAACCTAATCCTTTCCTAATACCTCTTCACAATCCATCTACTACTCACATGTGGCACATCAAATGTTCTGTTGCATGTGTGTTCATCAACAAGAGTTTTGATCCTATACACCCTTTCACTCTTCACAAAAGAAGCATAGCTAACCCAAGGACAACCAGGTTTGCATTCTGCCCGAACCCTTTGTTTGTCACTCTTACTAAATGTGATTTGTGTGCCCCACTTAACAGTATATTCCTTTACAGCATCCCTAAACAACACATTTGTTTTGAACTCCATACCAAGTTGGAATGTAGGATTATGCATATCAATCTCACTAAAAAATAGGGTGTTTAATCCTCGTGCAATGACTATCTTCATTAGAGGAGTTATGAAGGCTTCTTAGCTATCAGATGAGCTGTCCATGCTTTGTAGGTCATTAGTGTCATTCATATCACCCACAACATCCTTACTACTTCCTAAACCACCGAATTCCACACCTTTATAAACATGTTTATCATATAAAGCATCATCATCACCTTGCTCATAGTCATTGTCATTATATTTTTTAGACTCATCAGAGGATGAGTCTGACTGATCAAGATTGTAGGCATCACTATCTTCATCTTCCTCCACTTGAACATCAACAACTACCCCTTACCCTTACTTCTTTCCACACTTGAGGCTACTTGACTCATTTGTGTACTTACATAATCATCCAAATTGTGTCCTATGTAAACATCTGTCACTCTGTGTTCATCTACATACATCAACATCAGATTTTAGCAACTTTATCCCACCATAACCACTATAATAGTTATTACTAGGCCTATATCCTAATTCCTTAGCCATACAACACAACTCTGTAATGAAAATTTGAGCTGAATGACAAAAGTCAAAATGACTTACCATACCACCACTATAAACCCTCTATGGAATATATCTATCCACACCTCCATGATGCATTTTGATTGTAAAATACCCAGATCCTTCCTTTGCATTTATCAATGGGAATTTGTCATTAAAACTACTATTCAATGGAACTCACAATGATAAAACACTATTACATTATAGTCCAATGATTGGATGGCAATGATTCTCAGAGAGACTAAAATAGGAAACAAAGTGCATGCATGGGATAACATAACATTCTAAGCAACAATCAAGGCTAATTACTACTTAATAATAACATCAACCTTACATTTATTTATCAATATAAGATAGAATTTGATTAACCCCAATTTACAAAATACAAATTATTACTATTCAACGGAACTCACAATGATAAAATACTATTAAATTACACTAAAGATAAATAAATAATAAACAAGTAGTCATCCATGTGAAATAGAAACAACAACAAAAATAAAATAAAGATTTAATATGTGTTCATCAATTTCAAACCGAAACAAACATAAACAAAGATTTTCTTAAAGTAAAACTTTTGAAACCGAAAAAAACATAAACAAATTTCATTCAAAAAATCCATGTCACATAGAAACAAACAAGATTTTACCATTTTAAAATAATATTAACTCCAACACATGCGATTTCCAACTAGAATAAAAAAATAAAAATAAAAAAACTTCAAAAAAAATATACAAATATAAAAAAATACATACCATATACAAGTGTTCCTCTTTCTCCACCATTATTCTTCTCTCTTAGCACCCAACCCATCGTTCAACCTTTGATTTCAATGTGATTTCGTATCGTTGTTGACTCTCAACTTTAATTTCGGAATTTTGATAGCAAATTGAAAACCCACTACAAGAAATCGCACCTTCGGTGACCATTTTTGGTGACTAGACAAATTTTAGTTGCGGAACGTACATTTTTTGGCGACTAAAATTTAACTTTGTCGGCATTGGTTCAAGATATCGCTACTAAAATATTTTAGTCAATAAATATTACTTATTGGCTTCTAAATTTAAATTTAGTCGGTAAAAACTCCACTTTTAGCGACTAAAAATTTGATTGGTCGCTGTTAGTCCACATTTTAGGCCCAAAAAAATAAATTAATCAGCAATATTGGTTTTCCCCGACTAAAATTAAAATTAGTCGCCAAATAGTACTTTTGGCGACTAATATTTTCGTCGTTGTTCAGTAACCTTTTGGCTATAAAAAAATTTAATCGGCAGATCTATTCCTTTGCTGACAAATACAGAAATTAGTCACTAAAGGTTCAATTTTCAACCCGCCAATTCCTTTATTTCCACGTGCGCCCCTCTCTCTGTTATACAACATCACACTTTGTAACACGCACACACCGTCCTTCACCAAACCTCACAAAAACCTTCCCCCTCATCGTAGCCTACCGTACGGTTGACATTACGACAGCCACTGCCCCCTGCACAAATCATCACCGTCACAATTCACCACCGTCATAGCCACACATCGCCAGTTCTCTCTCTTTCTCTCTCTCGCACTCTCGCTTTTGCTCACGATCTGTCCGTGCATCTCTCTCTCTGTCACTTGAGCTCTCTCACACAGTCTCTCTCTGTCTCTCTCTCTTCTTTACTCTGCTTCCCCCTCTTCTAACATTGTTGGTTTAGGGTTTATTCAAATTTGAATATATGTGCATCTAATTTATTAAAAATTTGAAAGATGATGTTTAATATATGTGTGTGTATATAATGTTTTGCATACGTATTGCAAGCGTTTGTCTGTCTGTCTGTCTCTCTCTCTCTCTCTCTCTATCCCCCTTGCTCTGTGTTCCCCTTTTCTCACATTGTTGTTTTAGGGTTTATTCAAAATTTAATGTTTGGGGCTATAATTTATGATAAATTTCAAACATGATATGTAATATATGCAGGTGAATGTGTGTGTATATATAATGTTGTGTGGATATATGCAGATGTTTAATATATAATGTATGTGGCCCTAAATTAATGAGCAAAATACACAAGTCCTCTGGTAAGAAATGATCCAATCATTTTGTCTGCTCAAGTCCTAACAGATAATAAAAAATAAATAAATTAGTTGAGCATAAACAACTCCAACTCAAAACCAAAAAAATTAACAAAACACCAAATTATTACTTCCATATTCTCTGGAATCCGTTACTCATATAAACAGAAATAGACTCTGTTGGGTTACCAAGAAAATTAAGTAAAAATATGGAAAGAAACTAAAAATCCAGCATTATATGCATATTATCTAGTTACTTCCTACAAATATGGGTGAATTTCGTTTTAGATTCCGTTTGGCTATCAAGAAAACTGAGGGAAAAAATGGAAAAACACTAAACAAATCCAGCATTACATGCTACTTTCTAGTAATTTCCTACAGATATGGGTGAATTTTATTTTTATCCTTATATTTTCTAGAACCAGTGAGACAAAATGATTTTGAAGAATCTGTCCTTTATTTTGCTCAATTTTCTCAGCAACCAAACTAATTATATATAATGCTCTGTCTACATATGCAGGTGATTCAATCACTACACTTATTGTCACTTAACAACAGCTGGATCATTCAACCTACACTATATAAGGTACCGAGTTTGTGTCCTGAAATTTTTTATGAAATGGGTATTATTGTGTTTTAATAATATTTATTGTTGTTCGATGAATTTCTAAATCAACACCTTGAAACTAATTGTGGTTGAACATTGTGCAAAATCAAACCCTTTTTGTGCTTCACTAGGGAAGCTAGTTTGATGAGATATGCTTAGAAACCTACTCTGGTCCTGATCCTAGTTCATAGAGATGTTTGTTTTTACCTCTTGAATATAGAATCTTGCTACTGAACACCAGTGATAAAAGAAACACTAGAAGCATAAATTATAAAATCGAAAACAACAAAAGGAGCACCATCCATTTAAGCGTACATGTACATTCCCAAAACTTAAGTTTTCCAAATGACAACCTGAGTATTCAAGAATTACTTTCCAATGTAGAAAGTTTAGAAATAGGAAGTTGATTGGTGATATACAGGAAGTAAAAATTAAATATAATTCTAAAAAATAAAATATTAAAAAAGAAGAGAGTTCCTATAAGGAAGTAATGGATGATAAAATTGATATGCCGTCTTAAAACAAATCTGAGATGCATGAAATAATATGGAAAGTAGCTAAAATATTCAATGTAAACCATATACAGGTAAACTGAGCAAATGGCCACAAGCTTAGATTCCTCAAGAATAACCGACAATTATTGCAATTGCCAAATATACTTCTCAAGTTATGTGTCATTCTAAGATCCCATGTTCACTAGATTACTGTAGCTCGTCTCTTATCAGTTCGTGTACCTAATTTTCATATTTATGCCATAAAGAAAAATTATGCTGGCCCAACATGGAATGTATTCTGAAAATATTTTCCATCTCTCTTATCATTTTCTTCATTGTTTGTATTGGGCCAAGTATAAATATACATAGTTTATCCTCTGTTGGTTTCTAGTTTGGGAAATTATTGCCCTTATTTGAGAAATTATTTGAAAGAAACAATTTAGGCTCGATTTATGTTGCTATACTAATTTGTAACGCGGTTATGCCAAGTTACTGCAAGGTATGTTTTCAAAACATTTAGGCATGAAACAAATTTGAATCACATCGCTACGAGTAGTGTACTATTTAGATTTAGTTGTATTCAAAGTTTTTTATTTTGCTTTTACTAATGGATTGTTGAGTTAGTGAGGCACATTCTGTCTGCTTTGGATTCTCATGAATGTAATGGATATAATTTTTTTTTTAAATTAAATTTTGTATGCTTCACCCAATTTTGTTTCCATCATTATTTATACTTCTTGAATATTTCTAACCGTAATTTTTCATCTATGTCTATGTTGGTTAGTGGTTTGGTATGGTAGGAAGAATTGGGCATTTGATTGATTATTATTGTGGTAAAATATGATTGTTACATATGACAACAATGAAAACATGATAAACACATAACAACATTTACGCGGTTTGGTTATAAAGAAAATTTCTTGCATGTATAAACAAATTATAATCCCCAAGAAAATTTGCTGATAAAATTTAAAATTTAATATTAATTATTGTCGATTATATGTTTGGGACATTATTTACAATTTGAAGGCCTCACACTTGTTGCCCCTTCTTGACCAGGGAAATGTACGTCAACTCGTGTACGCGGTTCTATACTCGAAAAAGGAGTGCAAAAAAGGATTGCGAGCAAAAAAGAAGAGAAACTACATGTTTTTGTCAATTGCATGCTAAATGCACTCACCGGAGGGAATGCCACCCCTGCAACAAATGAGTTGGGATTGCAGATAAGGCAGTTGTGCCCTCTCAAGAGAGTGAAGTAATGGAAGAAAATTGATTAAAGTATCAAATATGCTGTTGTACAAGCTGTGCTAGTAATTTCTGACCTTAAACTAAATGTCTTCATTATATAAAGTTACAGTTGCTGCATTCAACTTCTGTAATACGTCACATACTTATGCTTGCAGGACAAGTTTGAAATTGGTGAGGATTTTCTTACTAATCAACAAGCTCAAGAGATCGTTGATACAAAGGCGTATCTCTTGTACAAGGATTGGAGGTACACCCTGAAGCAACACTTTGAAAAACTTGTAGAAAAGGGTGTTGATGACCCATATAGTCATCCGCTTACAGGAGTTTGCTTGGATGATTGGAAACATATGATTGATGTGGCTTGGAAGGATGCATCTCATTTGGTAACAAACAAATATAAATGACTCTATTGCTTTATTTGTGTATTATGCATTGATATGTACTAATTCTTGAATAATTCTTTTTTTTTTAGAAACGCTCTAAAGCTGGTAAAGCAAACAGGAGTTTGCTACCATACAATCACATCAGTGGATCTCACTCCTTTCCAATAGCAATGTCGCTCATGGTAAGCTAGATGCATTTGGAACATATTTCTCATCATTTATATATGTAACCAAAAGTTATGGTTACTATTGTGACGAATTAATTTTGTTATTTGAAAGTAACAGGTAGACGAAAATGGGGAGTTGGATTTTTCAGAATTTTACTCAAAATCACACAAATCGAAGAAAACAAACAAATGGATTGATCCCAAATGTGGTGAGCTACATGTAAGGAGTAAGCTTTTTTTTCCAATTGTATTTAATATTAATTCCTATCTTAGCACAAAATTGCATGTCATTCTTTGTGCCTATGTTGAATAGTCTATTTTTTTTGGTAATGACAACATACGATGGTGAATCTACAAGCGACAGCCACGGATGCGGGGATCCCATTGACACAGGAGGAACTCTCACGACAAGTGCTTGGACAGAGAAAGAATTACTTACGTGGATTTGGGATTGGCCCATGACCCTATTCACCATCTGATAGTGCGGCAGGATCTTGTGACAAACAAATGGAGGCAATGAGATCTGAGATGGAGGTTCTTCATGAAGATTTGATGAAGGAGAAAGAAGAGCGCCAAAGAGATCGTGAAGAGACGATGAAGGAGAGAGAGGAGTTGAAGAAAGAAGTAGAATAAGGAAAAAAAGACAGGAAGGTGCAACAAGAACAACTTAATCATTTGAACTCTGTGTTTTACAACTCTCAACACTATTGGAGGATTCAGACAGTCATCGTCGTGCTTGGTAAGAAAAATTTTATTCATATCATACTAAAACTTATACAAACTTAGATTTACATATTCACTAAACAATACTATCTCTTTATTGTTAAGCATGAAGACAAGCTAAGATCATGCAATTGAAGAATTAAAATATGTGTACTCAGTATCTTCAAGGAGCAGAAGCGTGCTTTTAATTTGAGAAACCTGTTTAAAACGTCCTAAACTTAGTCGAAAAAAAGCGTTTCGGGGGCAAAAATTCAAAATAGCCCCCGAACCACCATGTGACTCAAACATACATTTTTCCCATGACAAATAGGACTTGTGACAATTGACAGAACGTAATTCGGACCCGTAGGTAGAGAGTTAAAGCCGAATACGCTTTAAACTTACTCGAAAAAGAGCTTTCTGGGGGCAAAAATTCGTAACATCCCCAAAACCACCTTGTGGCTCTCACGGACAACTTCCCTATGACAAATAGGACTTGTGACAACAAACGGAATGTAATTCAGACCCGTAGGTTGGGAGTTAGAGCCAAATACGCCTTAAACTTACTCGGAAAAGGGCATTTCGAGGGCGGAAATTCAAAACAGCCCCCAAACCACCTTGTGGCTCTCACAAAAAACTTTCCCATGACAAATAGGACTTATGACAACTGACGAAATGTAATCCGGGCCTGTAGGTTGGGAGTTAGAGCCGAATACGCCTTAAACTTACTCGAAAAAGGCTTTTCGGAGGCAAAAAATCAAAATAGCCTCCGAACCACCGTGTGGCTCTTACGGACAGCTTCCCCATGACAAATAGGTCTTGTGACAACTGACAGAATGTAATTCGGATCCGTAGGTTGGGAGTTAGAGCCGAATATGCCTTAAACTTACTCGGAAAAGGGTGTTTCGGGGGCGAAAATTTAAAACAGCTCCCGAACCATCTTGTGGCTCTCACGGAAAGCTTTCCCATGAAAAATAGGACTTGTGATAACTGACGAAATGTAATCCGGACCCGTAGGCTAGGAGTTAGAGTCAAATACGCCTTAAACTTACTCGAAAAAAGGCGTTTCGGGGGCGAAAAATCAAAATAGCCCCCGAACCACCTTGTGACTCTCACAAACAGTTCCCCCATGAAAAATAGGACTTATAACAATTGACGGAATGTAATTCGGATCAATAGGTCGGGAATTAGAGCCGAATACGCCTTAAACTTACCCGAAAAAGGGCATTTTGGGGGCGAAAATTCAAAGCAGCCCCCGAACCACCATGTGGCTCTCACAGACAGTTTTCCTATGACAAATAGGACTTATGACAACTGACAGAGTGTAATCCAGACCCGTAGGTTGGGAGTTAGAGCCGAATATGCCTTAAACTTACTCAAAAAAGGGCGTTTCGGAGGCGAAAATTCAAAACAGCCCCTAAACCACCTTGTGGCTCTCACGGACAGCTTCCCTATGACAAATAGCACTTGTGACAACTGATGGAATTTAATCCGAACCTGTAAGTTGGGAGTTAGAGCCGAATACGCCTTAAACTTACTAAAAAAAGGGTGTTCCGGGGGGGGGGGAAAATCAAAACAGCCGCCGAACCACCTGTGGCTCTCACAAACAGCTTCCCCATGGCAAATAGGACTTGGGACAACTGACAGAATGTAATTCGGACCCGTAGGTTGGGATTTAGAGCCGAATATGCCTTAAACTTACTCGAAAAAGAGCATATCAAGGGCGAAATTTCAAAATAGCACCTGAACCACTATGTGACTCTCACAGAAAGCTTCCTCAAGACAAAAATGAGTTGTAACAACTGACGGAATGTAATTCGGACCCGTAGGTTGGAAGTAATACGCCCTAAACTGACTCGAAAAAGGGCGTTTTAGGGTCGAAAATCCATAACAGCCCCTGAACAATTGTGTGGCTCTCATGGATAGTTTCTCCATGACAAATAGAACTTGTGACAACTGACGGAATGTAATTCGGACCCATAGATAGGGAGTTAGAGCTGAATACGCCTTAAACCTACTCGAAAAAAGGCGTTTCGGGGGTGAAAATTCAAAGCAACCCTTGAACCACCTTGTGGCTCTCACAAACAACTTTCCCATGACAAATAGGACTTGTGACAACTGACGAAATGTAATTCGGACCTGTAGGTTGGGAGTTAGAGCCGAAATACGCCTTAAACGTACTCGAAAAAGGGCATTTCGGGGGCGAAAATTCAAAACAGCCCCTGAACCACCTTGTGGCTCTTAGGAACAACTTCCCTATGACAAATAGGACTTGTAAAAACTAACAGAATATAATCCAAACCCGTAGGTTGGGAGTTAGAGCCGAATACGCCCTAAACTTACTAAAAAAAGGGTATTTCGGGGGCGAAAAATCAAAACAGCCCCCGAACCACCTTGTGGCTCTCACGGACAGCTTCTCCATGACAAATAGGACTTGGGACAACTGACGAAATGTAATTCGGACCCATAGGTTGGGAGTTAGAGCCGAATACGCCTTAAACTTACTCGAAAATGGTGTTTTAGGGGGCCAAAATTCAAAACAGCCCCCGAACCCCTGTGTGACTCTCACGGACACGGACAACTTTCCCAAGAAAAATAGGAGTTGTGACAATTGACAAAATGTAATTTGGACCCATAGGTTGGGATTTAGAGTCGAATACGCCCTAAACTGACTCAAAAAAGGACGTTCCGGGGTCGAAAATCCATAACAGCCCCCAAAGAACCATGTGGCGCTCACGAACAATTTCCCCATGACAAATAGGACTTATGACAACTGACGGAATGTAATTCGGACCCATAGGTAGGGAGTTCGAGCTAAATACGCCTTAAACCTACTCGAAAAAGGGTGTTTCGGTGGCAAAAATTCAAAACAACCCCCGAACCACCTTGTGGCTCTCACGGACAACTTCCCCATGACAAATAGGACTTGTGACAACTGACAAAACGTAATCCAAACCTGTAGGTTGGGAGTTAGAGCCGAATACGCCTTAAACTTAGTTGAAAAATGGCGTTTCTGGGGCGAAAATTCAAAATAGCCCCCAAACCACCTTGTGGCTCTCACGGACAGCTTCCCCATGAAAAATAGAACTTGTGACAACTGACGGAATGTAATTCAGACCCGTTGTAGACACCCCATTTTTGACCGACCTCAAGACTCAGATGTCATCATTTGCGCACTCGATGATTGTACATGTTTGTGCTTGTTTTGAGTGCCTGAAGCTCTCGGCGGAACGCCTTGTCTTTGAGCCTCTAAACTCTTTGTGTTTTGGCCTTATTTTTGGGCCAGACCTTGCTGCCTCCTGCCTGGAGGGGGAGAGGGCCTTGTCGGCTACTTTTGGCTATTGTCGACCACTTTTCCCTCTTGTCGGCCACTTGAAGTGGCCGGTCGGCTAGGGGAGGTGAGTGGCCGACGGCCATTTTTCTCATTTTTCAGATATTTTATGTGCCAATTGTTGATCACTGAATGCATCCTCCATATACGTGTATGGAGGGATAGAAGCAAGCCTTTGGCTTGTATATAAGGGGAGGTCGCTCCCCCATTTTGAGGGTTACAAAATTTGTGAGCAAATTTTCCTCTCTCTCTCTCTCTCTCTCTCTCTCTCTAGAATCCTCTCTCTCTCTCTCTCTCCCTATTTTGTGCTTGAAAGTGAGAATTCTCTACACTTTTGCACTAAGACCCTTAGCCAAACACCTTCATCTTGGAGTTGAGGTTCTTGAAGGTCTTGTTTGAGCTCTCAAAGCTGGTTTTAGCTCAGAAAAATGGCTGTTTGTTGCTGTGTTTCAAAAGTATAAAGCTCACCCCTTTCAAGCTTATTTTTGCACACTAGTTTGGCTACCTTTGCATGTTGTCTTTGGCCTGGTTTTCAACTACAAAAACCTCTCTTTTTAGGTTTAAAAATGGTGGTTTAAGGCCTTTTTGGAGTTAGGGGTAGTCCACCCTCCTTTGTAGCTTGTTTGCTAAGTCTTGTGCCATCTTTTAAAACACCATTCTCTTGGCCTTTAAACCACTAAATTCCAGGGGAATATCAATGGTAAAAAGTTGGTTTTGAGGTCCAAAATAGGAGGGGGTGGCCTCCCCTCCTTGTATCTTGTTTGCATGTGTAGATGGCCTAAGATGTGAGCATGCTTTTCTACCTTTTTGTAGCTTAGTTCAAGCATGTTTTTGGCTTTGTTTTGACATGCTTCAACTCTGTTTTTGTTTGGTTGGAACACTTCTTGCTTGCTTTTTTGTACTTGTAGTGCAATCATGCTTACTAGCCTAACATATTTGATGATTTAGCCTATTATTCTGGCTTGTGTTAGTTTGATTCTAGCGTGTTTTAGCTATTGATTTAGCATGCTTTAGCTTTGTTTTGGGTGGTCTTGGTCATATGTGCTTTGCCTTGCATAGCTATAGTGTAGTTGGCTTCACTAGCTTTCTGTTTCAAGGCCTCCAACATGCTTCGCATGAGATGATTGCATGATATAGCATCATTTAACATGTGATTTCAGTGCATATACGTCTGTCATACTCTCACATATTTTACTCTTTCATTGCTTTTGAGGGTTGTGTATTGTGCCTTGTTTGTGGGCTAACATGTGTGCATGTTTTTCTAGTCTTTTGTGCTTCAATCTCAGTATGTTTAGGCCGCTGTTGTAGCATGTTTAAGCTCTGTTTTGAGCTGGTTTGGCCATTTAAGTTTGATATTGCATGCCTCTAGTGTAATGTTCTTCACTAGTTTAATACTCTTGGCTTTTAACATGTTGTGCATGTGTTGCTTGCATGATCTTGCATGATTTAGTGTCTTGAGCATGCCATTTCAGCACTAAAAAGTCTGCAACCTCCCTCATTTCTTCATTTTTTCATTTGTTTTGAGGGTTGGTTAACCTTATGATTGTGTTTAAGCTTGAGATAGAGCTTGTGCTCAATGGCTTTAACTCTCTTTTGAGGGTTCCTTCTAGCCAAAGGCATGAGCTCTCTCATGTCTTAAACCATCCTTTGGTTGACCCCTCTTTCATTAGAGAACACTCACATTGGACTTAATTGGTTAAAGGATTAATCAGTAATTTAAAATGTGTAAACAAAATGAACCAAGTAAAACATGAACAAGATAAGCATTGGTGTTGCATTGCATGTGTTTGGATCGGACGTTAATCCAAACACAAGAAATACGGGACATTTCATACTCAAAGTGATGAAACGTGTCACATTTCTTGGTCGCCATCACCCTTGATCATGCATGATAGGGTGGTGGCCATATGAGTCTTATGTATGCATTCATGAAGCTTATACAAGCTTAGTCCTTTAGCCATCATGCATTGAGATGCTTGATTGGTGGCTTGAGAGCCAAGCGCCACACTCCTTTGAGCTTGAGAAATGATGAGGAGAGTCGCAGCACATACATTTCCTACAAAATGCCTTGCTTTGCCTCTATTGTTCTCTGTTGCAACAAAAACAGCATTTTGGAAAAGCAGGTGGCTGACTGGCCACTTGAGGTAGCCGACCGGCCACCTAAACTAGCCGACCGGCCAGTTAGGGTGGCTGACAGCCACCTTTTGTGGCCGGCAGGCCACCAGTTCATTTTATGCAAGAGGGTCCTGTTTTGAAGCAAAGACAGTCTGGAGATTGGCACAATTTTCAAAAATCAAGGCGAGTACAAACAGAGGCAGCCAAAGGCAAGGCAATGGATTTTCCGGATGACGCCAACCGAGCATGCATGTCTCCCTTGCCCGCGAGGCCATTTCATTGCTTATGATTAGTTTGTGTAACTAGTTAATCAATTCGTTTTGTAATATTTTAATTAGCCTATCATAGCTAGTTATTCAATTGAGTTGTAATAATTAGTTAACTAGTGTAGTTAATTAATTCTTGGTTTGTAATAGCTTAGCTTAGCTTAGCTTAGTGTAGCTAGCTTATTTTATTCGGGCCCTCCTTCGAGAGGGCACAATGTTGTAATAAATGTGTGTGTGTGTGCATGTCTTCCAACTCCACGTCTTTTTCCCTTTTATTTATCCACTTTCGATGGTCAGATTAGGGATCATTTTCACTTAGCATACCTTATGCTTACATGTTTACATCATTCATTTGTCTTGCATGCACCGAGGCTCGGCGCATCATTCAAACTGCATCGCAATTTCAATACACTTCATTGAATACGTGTTTCAAAGCATGTTATCAAAGTGTTGCAAATCATATGCCATATTAGTAGCCGAGCCTATTAATTGCATTATTGCATGTGTTGCATTAGGCATCTTAACATAGTTAGGATCATGCATATTTCTAACTAGCTTTTGTTTTGGCTCAGAGTATACTGTAAGTTTTACGCTTTAGCATATTGCATGAGTGCGATTGCCATATTGCCATGATTCGCATGCTTGCCATGAGGCTACTTGCTCAAATGCTTAACTGCATGAATGCCGGTAGATGAAGGCTTTGTTGCTTGAATTGGAACAATTCATCAAATGTGAGTTTTAAGCCCACTTTGCGAAGTGGCAAAATCATGTTTCAAGCCCATCATGTTTGATGGCAAATCTGCGTTTTAGCCCACCTGAGGGTGGCATTTTCAAACCATTTTTGAAAAACAAACATGAGTTGTTTTGTCCCAATTCTTGCAATTTTTCTATACTTGTATGCTGTGCGCATCACATAATAAGTTAGCTAATAACCGGAATAAGAACACATGTATTTATAAAACAACATATCATGCTTAGTAGAGGCCGATCTTTGATCGAGCAAGTGGGGGTGCTCATTTCAGGACCTTCCCCTCTCGTACCCAAGTTCCCGAGCCGAGACAACTTTGGTGATGACGGACACGTGGCCTTTGGCACGAGTCAAGGTTTCCTAAATTTCCCAAAATAAAATATTTAGGTGGTGACTCTGTAATCTAGCAAAGCAGTCCAGTTTGGCATTATTTGATTTAAAAATCTGATTTTCCAAAATGATTTGCCGGATTAGACTCTTTGGTGTTTATTAGTCTCACATTGCACTTTGTGAGATTAGATTCAGAACCATGACAGGAGTCCAAACTGTAGAACCAATTTGCGCCTCTCCGAAAAGGGGGTGCGCGAAGAAAGTCAAGTCCACACCCGTAGGTTGGGAATTAGAACCGAATACACCTTAAATTTACTCAGAAAAGGGTGTTTCGGGGGCAAAAATTCAAAACAGCCCCCGAACCATCATGTAGCTCTCACAGACAGTTTTCCCATGACAAATAGGACTTGTGACAACTGACGGAATGTAATCCGGACCCGTAGGTTGGGAGTTAGAGCTGAATACGCCTTAAATTTACTCAAAAAATGACGTTTCGGGGGTGAAAATTTAAAATAGCCTCCGAACCGCCATGTGATTCTCATGGATAGCTTCCCCAAGACAAATAGGACTTGTGACAACTAACGGAATGTAATTCGGTTCCGTAGGTTAGGAGTTAGAGCAGAATACGCTCTAAACTTACTCAAAAAATGGTGTTCTGAGGAAAAAAATCCATAATAGCCTCCGAACCACCGTGTGGCTCTCATGGATAGCTTCCCCATAAAAAATAGGACTTATGACAACTGACAAAATGTAATTTGGACCTGTAGGTTGGGAGTTAGAGCCGAATACGCCTTAAACTTACTCGAAAAGGGTTCCGAGGGTGAAAATCCATAACAGCCCCCGAACCACCGTGTGACTCTCACAGATAGCTTTCCCATGACAAATAGGACTTGTGACAACTGACGGAATGTAATTCAGACTCGTAGGTTGAGAGTTAGAGCCGAATACGCCCTAAACTTACTCGAAAAAGGGCGTTCCAATGGCAAAAATCCATAATAGCCCCCGAACCACCGTGTGGCTCTCACGGACAGTTTTCCCATGACAAATGGGACTTGTGACAACTAACGAAATGTAATCTGGACCTGTAGGTTGGGAGTTAGAGCTAAATACGCTTTAAACTTACTCGAAAAAGGGCCTTTTGGGGGCAAAAATTCAAAACAGCTCCCGAACCACCGTGTGGCTCTCACGGACTGCTTCCCCATGATAATTACGACCTGTGACCACTAACGGAATGTGATTAGGACCCGTAGGCTTGGAGTCTGAGCCGAAAACACCTTACACTTAGTCGAAAAACTCGTAACACTTAGTTTAAAGAGCGACAATTTTGGAAAATAACGTCTACATATTCTAATAATTGCCTTTATATATTTATAGGATGAAGAAATTACATACTAGATTTTTTGTGCAGTTGGTAGGAATAAATATTACATGATACATATATATATACTTTCTTTTATTTCCAAGAAGACATTTCTCGATTGTTCTACCTTTAATGCATGTTAGAACATGATTCCTATGGCTAACTAAATTGATATTTTGTAACCAATTCTAATGTTTTTTTTTTTTTTTAGATGGCTTTGTTGCGTGGACTTGTGGATAATCCATTTTGGTGTATGGAGAAGAATTTTCATTTTTGTATAGAACTAATATAATACTTTTGTCGCCCTCTGCTTTTGTGTGGTTCACTATTACTGATACAGAAAACTTTTGGCAATCAACAGATAATGACTGTCGTGGTACATAGATCACCTTCTGTTGTGGTACATATATGACCATTTGTCGTCGTACATATATGACCTTTTGTCATGGTCTATAGAAAAACTTTTGTCGTGGTTACATAGATCACTTTCTGTCGTGGTACATATATATAACCATTTGTCGGCGTACATATATGACCTTTTGTCATGGTCTATAAAAATTTTTTGTCGTGGTACATATATCACCTTTTGTCGTGGTACAGATTATGCTGGTAATTTATACCATGCCAAATGGTAATTTTGCTTGATAGTAAATGTTTTTTTTTGTATATGGAGGGTTTTGATTTTTGTATGATATATTTTGTATGGAATTATCATTTTAGTTTGGACAATAGTTGGTTTGTATAGATTTTGACATTTAAAATTATTTATTTTTAGTATATGGATGCAGATTGTGGAATGATTGATAGTATGTATCATTTTGTTTATATACATATTACAGGTTGCATGGAATATAGACAGATTGTGGATAAATTATAATTTTGCGATAAAACATATTATCATGTTTTTAGGGACTAAACAATTAGTAGTTAAAAAGAAATTATGAAAATACTTTGGGCGGTTAAAAGTTTTGTAGCAAAAAAAAAAAAAAAGACATTTGCACTACAAGAATTAACACTTTTGGCAACAAAAAAATTGGTCGCTAAAAGTCTATTTTTGGTCGGCAAAAGTTATCCACGACCAATTTTTTTGGTCGCTACTTTGGTCGCCAATTGAGGGCCGGCAAAAGTAATTCGCGACCAAAATTGTGGTTGGTCGGCAAAAGTTGGATTTTGCCGACTAAATTTTTGGTCGCTAAATATTTAATTACCGCGACTAATTTATTTTGTCGCCAAAACATTTTGGTCGCGAAAAGTGATATTTTCCCGACCAAATTTCTTAGTCGCCAATTGTCAGATTTCGCGACCAAATTTTTTGGTCGCCAATTATCACATTTCGCGACCGGCAAAAATTGGTCGCCATTTGTGTCTTTTCGCGACCAAAACTTTTGGTCGGCAAAAGTGAGATTCCATGACCAAGAGCTGTTTTGGTCGGCAATACAAGTATTTTTTGCGACCAAAACTCTTGGTCGGCAATTGTCATTTTTTGCGAAAAAAAATTATTTTGGATGTCGCGACTAATAAATTAGTCGCCAAAGCAGCAAAACAATACACCTGTAATTCCTAATAATTTATTCAATCCATAATAAACTTATAATTTTAAAGCATCATTCAAATTAACTGAATCATTAACATTCGACACAATACGTAAGGGCCCCACCTTGAGCCCTCAGTTTAGTAGTGAAAATTTAAAGGATTTGTTTCAAACATTTCTCATCTATAAACAACTTCAGGATATCTTTTGAACAGTTTGTCATATGGAAGCCTTAAGTTCATCCGGGCTTACAGCAGTTTCATTTGGGGTATCATCAGCACGGAGCTGCAAAGAGACATCATCTATGGCAGAGTTCAGCTGCGCGATCTTCTCAGTCAGGATTTTGCGTGTTCTCTGTTCTCATCAAATCATATAAAGTGGATGAGAGTTCATTTTGTCAACATGAATCAATGACAAGATCCCTAGTAAAAATTAAAAAACACACCAAATCTTTTGGCAGTTGCAGTTGCCAAAATGCAAGAGAAAGATCTCACCTCCAAGGCTTTCTTTTCATCATATATGAATTTTGGCAGCTTTCTCATCAAATCTTTCCTGTCTGCTCCTGCCAGTGCCTTGCTGATCTGAGAAAGGCAAATGAACCTCACAGCAACTATGTTATCCAATCAAATTTGAAGTACCGCATATCAAACAATCCAGAGATTTGACCAAATAAATCCAATTCTAATGGATAGACAACAGTTCAGGAATACACACATACCTGGGGTGCATATATACAACCTAGTGCTCCAACAACAATTCCACCCAAGACAAAGCCACCAACAAAGATACTTGCACTACTTGGTCTTCCACCATCCACACTGCACATGCACACAAAGTGAAAAATTGTCTTAGAAAAAATAAAGTTCAATCTGACAAGAAGTGACAACAAAATGCTCAAGAACTAAAACAGGATTCTTTGAAAATCATCATAGATGTAAAAGTTTAGAAACTATCTTTTGTAGTCAGCATCAACAAGGTCATGCTTAATCTGAAATGGTAAGCAAGCATCAAGGGGACTAGAACCATGCCACAATAACTAAAAGGCAACAATTCATGCATGTATGCATTTGCATGTCCGTATGCATGAGAGAGAGAGTGAGAGAGAGAGGCAACTTGCATCAAATAACTACAGGGGGGAAAAACTATTGAACCGTGAGTATCTCAACTGTTATTGCTGCAAAGATTTCACATTAACAAAGGCTATCAACCAACAGTTCTGAGCAGTTGTAAGCATGATTTGTCATGTTGATATTTTAACAAGTATAAGTTCTCTGGAGAGAACAAACTCTTGTGACTGTCAGACTATTTCAACTACATGCAAGTATGTCCAAACAAAGAATCAACATATCTATGCTCAAAAATAAATTTACCTTGCTTGCACTGTAAATGGTCTTTTGTACTTAAGTGGTTTCACTTTTCCCTGGTAAGTAGTGCTCATCAACAAGTTCTTTGAGCTAAGACATTGGTCCACTTGCATCAAAGACGAACCTAACATCATATGTTTGGTTACAATGAGAAAATATTAAGAACCCCAATGTAAGTAGTTAAGCATTTTTATTTTAAGAATCCCAATAGGAAGTGCAAGTATATAGTTATACATTTTTATTTTCTTCATTCAAGTTCACATGTTTACTTACCACAAAAAATTAAATTATATTATTCACATTCTTGCTACAAGCAACTATTTTCAGTGAAAGTGCATCAAATCGATCCCCAAACAGATAACGGCAACATTTAGAGGAATTATAGTGTAATTATATATGAATCTTTTACTTACATCCCATGCATGCTAGATGTAAAATCTGAACTGTTAGTTGCAAGAACGTTTCCTTGAAGCTTATTCCTATCCAGCCGAAGTTCCTCAAGGTATTTAAAATTGCCAAGTTCAGAAGGCAGCTTTCCAGTCAACCCATTGGATTGAAGGTTCCTGAAACAAGAAGAGCAAAATCTCAAACCAGAAGCAAACACATAAACTCAATTGAAGAAACAAAATGTCAAACACCATTTACATTTTCACAAGGCTGGTCAAGCTCCCAAGCTCGGAAGGAATTGGACCTAATAGTTGATTATTTCCCAAATCCAAGACCTTTAGGTACTTTAACATGCCAATTTCTTTGGGTATTGAACCAATCAGATTGTTCCCATGCAAAATTCTATAATGCATCAGGATGTTAGATTAAGTTTCAACCATTCTCAGAATAAGTTTTCAAACATTTTGTGCTCTACTTAACAAATAACAGAATAATTGGAAGACAAAAAAATAAGAGAAAAAATTGTGTAGGATGTACAGATGGAAAGCATACAGTTCTTGCAAGGAAGAGAGTTCTCCCAATTTTGGAGAAAGAAAACCCTTCAAGGATGACCAAGTAATGTTTCTGCAAAACAGAGTTCCAAAACAAATGGGTCACAACAATTAGCCTTTACATGCATGCTAATAGAGCACCTCCAATCCTTCACCAATTCTCTGTTGCGTAAATTTGCCGAGAAAGAAAACCCTTCAAGTGTGTAACATACTCATTTAAATCTCGAGCTAGTTTTGACGATGATGCTGTACATGAACCAGTGTCTTGACTCTCAGCAATGCAAGACGCTGTAATTCCAATTACACAATAGCAATGAATCAATACGAATTTCAATTACTAATACTAATGTCATGAAACATCCATCGTTTTCACTCCCTGATGCATCAAATATTCATCTGCTCCCTCTCTTCAACGATATGCTCCCTCAACCCACATAAACCACACACACCCCAAAACCAGACCTTCAATATATGAACTTAATGGAAATAAGGATGCCTAATACCAAAGGACAAAAAGTTCTTAGGTTATGCACTGGAGGAGATGATAGGTCAAAAGATTGTATGCAGAAAAAGAAAACCAAATAATTCCATAGCCCCTCCATGAAACTTCATGTTCCAAGTACAAGTTTAGGTACCCTATGCTAAAGATTTTCATATTTTATGCCTAGACATTTCCAATTTTGGGTGGATTTATGTGCTGTCACATTTGTGTGCATTTAAATTTTCAAGTAGTTCTAACTTATTTTTATTAGCTTGATTTGAAGATCACCTTAAATTCAACATACAAATGTAGTAGATGGGCTAAATTTCATAGGGTTTATCAATAACGCAATGTACAAACTACTAAGCATTATAGTGAGAACAAGGTTGATACCATCTTTAGAGCTGTCAGGTAACTCCTTGCAAGATTGCTTCCCCAAACGACATTTCTGCAAAAATGAGACACCAAATACTATGCCTGTGAATACATTAAAGATTGTTATCTATAGAGTCAGCAAATGAGCAAAGCTAGTAACAAATCAACAGAATGAAACTGAAAAAGAATGGTTCAAATTGGTATTCAAATGTTCAACCCCTTCCAGCAGGAAAGCTCAAGGAGTCTTTTCTTTTTCTCATATTTTCCTTTGTGCTTGTGAATAGGTAGGGTCATGGGAAAGAGGTTTGACATTTGAGCATGTCAAACAAACAAAAGTAGAGAACAATATCAAATTATATGCATACAAAAAAATTGGAAACAACAAACCTGAAGATGTGATTTCAAGTGATAAAGGGCAAGACCTTTTACCCCCATTGTTCTCATAATTGTCTTAGGTGTTGCTTCTGCAATTCACATTAAAATAAAATTCAAAATTAGCTCACTACACCAATATATAATTTCGGAAAGAATTAATCATGGGAGATGTAACCTTGCAATGTACAATAGTCAGCCATAGTAAAATGATCTGTTAAACAAGGCATAAATATGTTGCAGGATCCAAAAACAAAATGTACTTGGGTTTGATCCCAACAATACAGGGGTTGGCTGGAAAGTGATAGCATCAGTTCAACCAAACGTTTAAAAGAAAATCTGTTAACAGAAGGCTTTGAAGCGCAATAAATCACTTTCTTTAAAACAATATTTGCTCCCACTCAATCAGAGTTTACTAATAGGTTCACTTTCTATCAGAGTTACCAAGTCCAGGCCTCATCCATCAGGCCCAACCCTTGGCGTTAACAGACACCTTTAATTAACAATTACGTGTTGATCAGACATGCCTATTATAATTTACATTTAAAATTTAAAACGAAAAGTCAAGTGTTTCACACACACTAAGTAATCTGTGTACCACCATGCCAGGTTAAGGATTAAGGCATGAGGGTCAAAATTAGCTTTAATTTATTATTAGAGTGCTGTGTTGACAACACCTGCTCCAGAACCATCAACTTTGAGAATGCACATCTCTTAATCTACTTACTCAAAGATCATGAAATTTGGTCGAAGTGTTCCTTATTAAGTCTATTTTCAAATGCCGCTAGTCGCAACAAGTCAGATTGTGTGTAAATGGAGTTATGATCTAAACAATGCATTGAACTCATTTTTGACAAAAAGACAGAACAAATGGGTGAACTGCAAAAATCATTATCTCTTAGACATACTAGAATAAGAAATTGTATACTGTCATAGACATACTAGAATAAGAAAGAGTAAAAAGGTACCTTTATCCTCAGCATCTCCATTCCATTTACCAGAAGTAAAGTTCCACTCCTCAGCCAAGTTTTCATCTTTCTTCCAGTCAGATTTAACCCACCGATTCTCCCAGCCACCATCTTAAAAAAGTACAACAACAAAAACACATAATGAGGATGAATGTGAACCCAGAAAGTCCCAGATGCTTTTATTAAAAAAAAAAAAAAACAGAACTGCTTATTAAGCAATTCACTTGCTAAAACAATGGACAACAAAAAGTCAAAAGCACAACTATATATATCTTTGTTTCTAACTTCTCTTCACCAATAGCATCTTGTTGATGTTAAATGTAAGCGCAATAGAGGTAATGCATTCATACGTAATGTGTATTGGGGGATTTATACATAGGGAACACATACAAAATGTTTAAGCTACACAGTTGTTGATTTTTTACTAATTAAAATTGCAAATTAAATCTTGTGCATAGGTAATTTACTCTTCTTTCATTTGAAACAATCAGTATTTACAAAATCAAACTACAGGAAGCAAACACAAATCCAAAAAACAATACAGATAAGGCAATACAAATCAATTCCTCAACAGATCCACTAAACAGTCCTAGTTCCAGATGAATTCTGAAGTAACACCAGACATCAAGTTTTTTGGAAGAAACAACATCAGAGAATTTGGAGCTAATTTCTCGTACAAATGCCAATCACCAACCAAAGCTAAACCAAAACCAGATAAGATAAAACCAAAGAATTTGGTGAGTTCATCATTTTAATCCATTATATCTACTACCATGTCATTGAACTTGGTTTCTAAATTTGATCACTTCTCTAAGGCTTACTATAAGGCTTAGTTGAGGTAGAGCTTTTTCAGTAATTGTTCACTTTGGTTGTTATTCTTCTAGAAGGTATTTAAGGATTTGGAAGCTGGAGTTGTTTATGCTCTGATTTTTTAATAATTATCACTAAATAAGATATATCATATGATGATTCATATAAATAGTAATATAAAAAGATAATGAAAAATTAATAACATATAACATATAACATTGCTACAAAAAAAAAAAAAACAAATAAAATACTTTGATGTTTTTTTCAAAAAATAGCATACTTCACTGACAAAAAATTAAACAATGTCATCGTGTCCAATTTTTTGCCATACATTCTACATCGTAAACATGGCCATTCTCTTGATGTTAATCACTGAATTTCTATTGATCAACTAATGCAGAGGAAAACTAAAATTACCCAATCTCATAAATTACCTAAATTCGTACATAGCTATAAATTATAAGCACTTGATTCATGTTGTGAGTAGTGATCATGGCTGTGATCTTATGGGTACATAAATGACATCTTCCATGCAATTAATCCAATAGGTGACACCTTAGCCAGAGGAAGAAAGGATGGTCCAGATTTGAGAACTTCAGTTGAAAGCCATAGACTCCCTGGCACAGTTCTTTTACCATTTTGAAATTGATTGTCCATATGACCAAGGGACAACCCATCTTGACTATGTCCTATCATGATGTTGCCACATGCCATCCAAAGGGAAATTCCAGCACATTAGTACCTCTCTTGCTCTCTTTCCCTCTGTCTCTAGAAGTGCTTATAAGAGGGAAGGGGACAAACATACCAACAGCACCCAGAAAAAGAATATATACATATAAATAATAAGGCTTTGTTGGATTAGACTACAATAAATAGTCAGGATTTTATGTGAGAAACTATGTAAGTGGTCTGAAATCCTAAACAATTTAAGAAAAAAGGGAATTAGATGCCAGAGTTTAAAAATTAGACTGCAATCTTCCTTGGCCAAATGACTTGATAGTCACCAATGCCACATAGTCCTAATAATTCAATTAATAATAAGATAATTAGATTTTGTTTGTGTTAAGTATAACATTACTGTAACTAGATGTTGCCTTGACCATATTTTGTTGCATATCCAACAGCAACTTATTATGGCTTACAAGAAGAGACTGTTGTATATGATGGAATAAGAAGAGACAAAAAGACATTCCCCTGCTACTTGAATCACTCCAAAAGACCAAAACAATCAAAATTGGCATCCCTTATGGAGTCCATAAGAACTACACATTCATGAGATCACGGGTTTTCAGAAAAGAAATTCAGAACCTTCATGGCTTTAATCCAAGCCAACTCACAACAATTGCAAAGTTCCCACAACACAACAAATTAGGCTTATGGACCATCTTCTTTTTTTTTCTTTTTTTCTTTTTTTTTCGAGTCTCTACATCATTAAATTCTCTACAATCCTACATACACAAAATTTTTACTAAAAAATTTCAATGTATGGTTCGGATTCATTGCTTCAACATACAAAAGTTAAATTTGAACCGTACATTACTAATTTTGGGAATAAAATTCTGAGCATAAATTCTTGGTGTTTGGCTTTTCTGTTAAATTATGTGGGTGGGAGGTAATGCAGAACACAGCAGCGCATGAGGATGGATTAGCAAGAGGGTAAGCAGTGGTGCTAAGGATATTAGGGACTAAGGCTGCATTTTATAACTGCAGTTTTTATGGTGCTCAAGACACCTTTTATGATCACAAGGGCCTTCACTATTTCAATAATTGCTTCATCCAAGACTCTGTTGATTTCATTTTTGGCTATGGCCAGTCCCTTTATGAGGTCAATCAGTCTTATTCCACTACTCTTTTTTCGATAGGAAACTTGATATGCCTTACCCAAACTTACCTAAAATCACACATGAAATTGTATCCTAATTGATCATTAAAACAAGTTGAAAATGAAAAACAAAATATTTCTTGCAAATTTGATTTACAAATGGCTTCTACAACTTTTTTATGTTGAAAATGATACACAATAACCTCATTTGGAATGCTATTTCAAATGTATTTCTCAATAGACACAACCATGCTATCATAAATTCTTTGGTCACCCATTCAATTCACAAAAAAAATAGCAGAAAATGCCCCCTCTACTATGGTAGTCCTCCTGATAAGTAACAAAGATGGGCACTTCTAAATTACCACTACTTAAACTGTCTAATTGCTCTCAATTACTATATTCAAACTGAAAATTTATGCAAAATACAAGATGCCCATAAAGAACCAATAACATGGCAAGCACATGGAAACTAAGATGAACATAACCTTTAAATACAAAATATAGTCCGAAGAAATCCACATATGGGACACTGCGTGTCTCATTAGTTTCAAAAAATTAGGGAAAATATTAATTCTAAAAATTAGGGAAAACAAAGATAGAAAAATAGAGAAATTGAGTGAGAGAGAGGACCATACCTGAAAATAGAAAAATAGAGGAATCGAATAAACAAAGTGCACCTTCTTGCTCATGCAATATGGAAAGCAATGTGTTTCTTAAGCAAACCAAGTACAAAAGCAAACCGAAAGATCATTAAACATGATAACAACTTCATCAACCATAAGAGATATGGGAACGAATATCATCACTTTCTCCTTCAATAAAGTTAATTAATCCAATGAAAAGTTACTAATAACTACACTCTAATAATTTTCTCTCATGAAATAAGCAAAGAATAAAACATTGTAAATCTTCCAAAAAGAAATTAATCAAAATTTTTTTATAATGAAAACAAAATCATGAAACCCCTGAATCAAAAGGGCAAGAGGAAAAAAAAAAAAAACTAGTTCCACAGATATTGGGACAAAAATTTCCCAGGAATTAATTGCAATTTTTTTATAATGAAATGATGAAACCCCTAAATCAAAAACATAAAATCACAAATCACCACAAATTGACAAATATATATATGTGTGTATACACAAACAATAACAATGAATTCAATCAAGTTTAGTGAATGTAATAAAAGATAAAGAAGAGATGTAGAACAAAAATGAAGGTGAAAAGAAGAAATTAATAGAGTAAATTACGCAAACACATATATAAACCATGAAACAAAGTAGAGATCTTTTACTTGAGGGAGTCGAATTTGGAGATTAAGAGCGAATTTGGAGATCACAGAGGGTCGTCGATCTAGAGCATCAGATTCAAGCCTTGAAGATCAAAAATAAAAATAAATAAATAAAGTGAGAGAGAGAGAGAGAGAGAGAGAGAGAAGAGAATACATACTAATGTTAGGGTTTACGCGTTCAACTACTTGCTCAGCAAATTCCAGCTCTCTGGAATCCTTGGTTCCTCATATTATAGTGTGCCTCGACATTGATGCTCTGCAGATTCGTGCTGTTGCCGATGGAGGAGTCGGAATGGGAGTGAGATGAGTAGTGCGAAGATGGAGAGAGAGAGAGAGAGAGAGAGAGAGAGAGAGAGAGATTTGAGTGTGAAAATGAGAGACGAGGGAAAAAGAAATTCTAGGCGCCAAAGGGTTTGAGGAATTTTGGAAAATTTGGGGATTTTGGGTCAATTATTTCTAAGAAATAAAAAAAAAAAAACACAGAGAGGGACAGGGCGGACCGAGAAACAAAAAGAGAGGGCACCGATTTGATTTTATTTTTTTATTTTTTTTTTCTGCTTTCATGGTACAAAACGATGCCGTTTTAAAATTGATGACCAAATTTATTTGTCGGAAAAAAATTTTAATTCCCGCCCCACTAAAAATCAAATTTCCCTTGCAAATTTTTGGCGACCAAAAGACAATATTAGTCGCAGAAAAGGTACCTTCGCCGACAAATTTTTTTAGTCGCCAAATCTTAATCAACGGCGACTAAAATATTAGTCGCTAAAAGTACTAATTTGGCGACTAATTTTTTCTGCGACCAATAATATTTGATCACCAAAAATAATGATCATTCGCGACTAATTAATATTTGGTCGCCAAATGTCATTTTTTTGAGACCAAAATTTTTTTGGTTGGCAAAAGTGGTCAGCAATTGTGTAAATTCTTGTAGTGTTGGCGACTAAAAGTTTTGTAGCTAAAAGAAAATCAAATATTTGGCGACTAAAATATTTTGTAGCTAAAAACAAAAGCTAAAGAATAAAAACAATTTTGCTGACTAAAAATTTAGTAGCCAAAAATGTGGGACTTTAGGTGACCAAATATTTAGTAGCCAAAACAAGAACTCTTCGCCGACTAAAATTTTAGTAGCAAAAAATGTGGGACTTTAGACGACCAAATATTTAGTAGCCAAAACAAGAACTCTTCGCCGACTAAAATTTTAGTAGCTAAAAATGTGGGACTTTAGGCGACTAAAAGTTTAGTCGCCAAAAATGTACTAATTTAATTTAATGCCTAACATTTTGGAGACTAAAAATTTAGTTGGAAATTGAATACATTTGGCGACTAAAATTATTTTAGTCGCTAATTACCTTTACCGACAATTCTTCGGTGACTACTTTTGCAACCAAGTAATTTAGTCCTTGAAACCCTTTAGCGACTAAAAATTAACTTTTGGTGACTAAAATTTAGTCGCCAAACATGAAAATTCTTGTAGTGACCCTAATTATGATTTGGGAAGTTCTAAACAACCCTAATCTATCTAATTGATTGTGGTCAGCCAAACCATTGTATATTCCCTCTATCCAAAAGTATAGGGGGCCACGTCACCCATTCCGTCCACTTCCTTAATGAAAATAGACAGCAGGGGTAAAATTGATAGGAATTTACATAGTATGAGGGTAAAATTGAAAATAATAGAAGTCTGGGGTGTAATTGAAAATCGTGACTAAGTATAGGAGTAAAAATAAAATTTTCTCTTTTTTTCAAGTAAGATTAAGGATTTCTTGGATACAATTTTAAGTTCTAATATTTTTTAAGTTTATTTTTGTCTTTAATGAATACTTTTCAATTTTGAATCAAAGTATACTATTTTTAAATCTATCTAGATTAAAGGATCCTAAAAATTAAAAATAAAATAAAAAATTGAAAAAACAAACATAAACTAATTTTAATAGGCTTTGATAAAATTTGGTTTGTTTTTGTTTTAAATAATTTTCTTCTCTCTCTCTCTCTCTTTTGGAAACAAAGTGATGTAGTGTGTAGGCAAAAAAAATGTTTCCAAAAAAAATAAAATAATAGCATAATTTTTTTTTAAATTAACTAAAACCAAAAATGCATGTCATTTTACGGAAATTAATTACTTGAAGGCCACGCAACCAATTTTTTCTTTCACAAAACTCTCTCTCTTCGATAATTACCAAAACCTTAAACCTCTACAAAATTCCTTCTCTCTCCCTCTCTCTCTTGTTAAACCCTTCTTAAACCTCCTAACAATTCCTTCCCAACCCCACTCTCTCTCTCTCTCTCTCCAGGACATTCACACTAGTTAAAGTTTTCTCAATTTTCTTTAAGGTCAGTTGTTCCATAAAGTATACATTTTTTTGCTTTCAAGTATACCCATAAAAAATTTAATTGTTCACACTTTTTTTCAAAACTATAATTCAATTTTTAAATTTTCACCTCCAGTAAATAACTACTAGAAGGCTTTGATTCTCCAACTCTAATCTTCTGTAATTCTATTCTCCTTCATGTTCTTACCATTTTATCATAATTTTATTTTCTTTTATCATTAAAATATCGTTTGTTTTGTATTGTAATTTTACTTTGGGCTGGGTATTCAGATCTGTTTAGTTAACGAAATTGGAATTGCAAGTTAATGGGTTTGAGAAATGATATATAAACAAAATATTTTTGCAAAATTTTTATACATAATAATATCATCGTGTCTGGCATTTCATTTTAAATCAAAACCCCTACTATAATAATTCATAATTCTGAATCATTTTCCAATCTTGTATATTCCCAAAAGATGTCACATTTATGGTTTTGGCCCATATTTATATGTTTCTTTTGTAATTTTCCTTATCTAGGTGTTCCAATTCCATTTCTTTTAGTATTATATGTCCTTTTTTTTCTTTTTCTTTTTTGTAATTTTATAAATTAGGCTGAAGCCCAAAATTTATGGCAATTTTCTAACCCTAGTTTTTGGACTCCTTGGATCTTCTTTGCTTTTGCCTTCATATGATGTTGTTGCTAAACAGATACTGTGTATATATTCATTGTTGTACACTATTTTATGGTGATTAAATTAAATCAATTATAATTTACACTGTAGGGTTGGTTCTTAATGTCTGAATTGTGTCATCTATCATTCATTTTGATAACATTACAAACTTTTTTTGAAAGAGATTAAAAGAAAGTCGTAATGCACGAGACTCTTGGTAATACATATTTAATTAAAATCAGATGTACGCAGTCTTACATTGTATGCCATGAATGAACAAGCAATAAGTATGGTTACAATTACGAAGTAAGAAATAGGAACATTCCACATAATAGATACTCATCTAATGTATTGAATTTTTGGGTAAACTTTTTTTCTTTATCATGTATACGTATTTCTTGTTGTACATTTGAAAGTATAAAACTTTTATGTTAGGTATGATATTATGCTCTGTTTCAGACTTTTCATTCCATGCCAAAGACAATTAGCTTCCAAATTGTTTTGTTTCAGTTCAAGCAATGCACATGATTTTTAAAAATGTATACATATTTTTGTGCTAATATGATCCTTTTCTCTTTCAGATACCAAAAAAATGAGCCCCTTAACTCTCAGGTGGACTAGCAATTTAAAGGGAATTTGTATTATGAATTTTCATCAACTCATAAACCGCGGTGTCTCCCATCTTACCATGGAAAGATCAGAAACCGATCCTCCTCCATTTCCACTCCTTGGCCCACCAGAAATCTACGTCACCGCGCCTTCTCTAAATTCCAACTTACTCACCAAGAGAGTAAACAGAAAATTCAAATGTGAATCAAAGTCAGAATCTACTCCTACTGATCAAAGCCCAGAAACTATCACTGACCCTTTCATGAATTTGATGGTCTCAAACTACAATAACACTGTCCACCTCTTTCCTCCACCAAAACCGTTTATGGGTTTCACCGAAAACCACTCTCCTACGTACCTTTCCAGTGGAAACCCGTGTGTTGATTTTTTCTTCCATGTAGTCCCTGATACACCGGCAGATCAAGTAACGCGACGCTTAAAATTGGCTTGGGATCAAAACCCATTGACAGCTCTAAAACTTGTTTGTCAATTGAGAGGTATTAGAGGGACCGGAAAGGGGGATAGAGAGGGGTTCTATGCATCAGCCTTGTGGATACACCAAAATCACCCGAAAACACTAGCTTGCAATGTCACATCATTTGCAGAATTCGGGTACTTCAAGGACTTGCTCGAAATACTTTATCGCCTGCTTGAAGGCCCTGATGTTCGAAAACATGAGAAGGCAGAGATAAAAGAAAGAAAGGCCACAAAGGGAAGTACTTGGTATTTAGGGAGAATTAAATGCACAAGCGAAAAGGACAGAATCAATGCAGCCAAAAAGGGTGTCGAAAGGTACTACAACGATCCAATTTTCCAGTTTTTACACAATCAAGTGGCCCAAGTCTTTGCTGATGCTCTCAAAGCTGATTTAGACAATGTGAATGCTAGTAGCTTGAAAAATATTAGCTTTGCTGCTAAATGGTGTCCTTCTCTTTATTCGTTTTTTGATCGTTCGACTCTCTTATGTGAAAGCATAGCAAAGAGGCTATTTCCGCGAGATTCACATCCAGAATATGAAGGAATTGATGAAGCTCATTATGCATATAGAGTCAGAGACCGTCTACGCAAAGAAGTTTTAGTACCACTCCGTAAAGTCCTCAAGTTACCGGAGATTTACATGAGTGCTAATCAATGGAATGTGCTTCCTTATACCCGAGTCACCTCAATCGCGATGAGAAACTACAAAGAGTTATTTTTAAAGCATGACGAGAAGCGATTCCATGAGTATCTTGACAATGTGAAGCATGGAAAGAAGAAAATTGCAGCCGGAGCATTGCTTCCCCATGAGATCATAGCCTCGTTGGATTCTGGAGAATCTGGCCAAGTTGCAGGGTTACAATGGCAAAGAATAGTCGATGATTTATCAATGATTGGGAAGCTGAAAAACTGCCTCGCCATCTGTGATGTCTCGGGAAGCATGTATGGTGTACCGCTTGAAGTCTCTGTTGCGCTCGGATTGCTAGTTTCAGAGTTAAGTGAAGAGCCATGGAAAGGGAAGCTAATCACTTTCAGCCATGATCCACAACTCCATGTGATTGAAGGAGACACTCTTTTGTCTAAGGTTCGATCCATAGAACGAATGAATTGGTCAATGAACACGGATTTTCAAAAGGTGTTTGATAAAATTTTGGAAGTAGCAAATAAAGGAAAGCTCAGTGAAGAACAGATGATAAAGAGGCTGTTTGTGTTCAGTGATATGGAGTTTGATCAAGCTTCTGCAAATCCTTGGGAGACCGACTACGAAGCAATATGTAGAAAATTTGATGAGAGTGGATACAAATCAGTACCGGAAATTGTGTTTTGGAACCTTCGAAACTCAGATGCTACTCCGGTGCCAAGTTGTCAGAAAGGCGTGGCGCTTGTCAGCGGGTTTTCCAAGAACTTGCTGAAGATGTTTTTGGAGGAAGGTGGGGTTTCGAGCCCTGAAAGCACCATGGAATTAGCTATAGCTGGTGAAGAGTACAGCAAACTTGTCGTCATAGACTGATGTTTTTGATACGGGCTTTTATTCTTCTCTGTTGGATTGTTCATAGTTGGAGTGTTCATAGACTGATGTTTTTTTACATGGATTTTGATGTTTTGATCATTTTCTTGTGAATTCTACTATGTAGGATTGTTCATGGTTGGATTTGCCTTGCTAAAACAGATGTTTTTTACATGGGTTTTGATTTATGGTTGTTTCCCATGTGTTTTGAGTTCTGTAGGTTCTATCTTTTATTGATTCTCATAAGCAATACCTATGGGGCTATATATATCATTGTTGATGTTTGCACAAAGCATCAAGGAGGAAAAGAAAAAAAAGAAAAAAACACTCAAAACAATCACAACAGTGGCAACAATAACGAAGCACAAACATTCCTGATAAAACAAATACTGCAAGGTCAGGAATGAGATGCTAAATGTATTCTGCATTGAAGGTTTTAACATCTAAAACTGCATTGAAACTTCTCAAAAACATGAAAACATTATAGTTGGTCCCAAATTAGTGAGCCATCGATTACAATTCCCCCCCAAATATGTCAATAAAGATGCAAAAACTCCAAGTTAATGGCAAATTTTTATCACCAGAATTGATCTTTCCATCTGAAAAATTCTCTCTTCTTCTAGATGCTATCACATCTTGAGAGAAAATTTTACACTGAACCGAACCTTTCAGTTTTGTTGGTTGTGCTTTGAAATAAACCACACACACAATAGCAAGTAGAATCAATCACAAATAAGAAAAGCAGAACACAAAGATATTCATGATTCGATAAGATTGTCTACATCCACATCTCACACTTCCACTATATTTAAAAAGAAACAACAAAATATATGCTAGGATTTACATCACCAGTTGGACCCGTGATTGCACATGGTGAGATGTATAGTACTAATCAGACACCACAAATCCAACAAGTTGGAGGATAAGTTTTTCAGTTTTGTATCAAGGATGGATTCACATAAGACTTTATGGGTTCTATAAAATTTATCGAATCACACTGACAAGGTGGAACAATAACAATAACAAGCATTGCAATTATTACATTACACATTACATATTGATGGGTAGGATCTCTTAGACTTGGTAACAGAGGATGGTAAACAAGGTCTGTAAAAAGGTAAGAACTAGTATTACAATAGCAGCAATAAAGGAAGCAATAGACCATGGATTGTTAAAGTAATCACGTTTGAGAATTGCTCTCCACCTAGGCCACTGAGACCTGTAATATTGATTCACCTCCCTAGACACATCACCATAGTAAAAATCATAAACAAGAGTGTCATTGTAAAGGCCATTGAAAAGAATGGACACATCTTCAGTGCTCAAAGCAGGCATAACAACTCTCTTATCACGGAGGAAATCTGCATCCGTGCTTGTGTTGATGAGGCAGTCCACAAACACTGCATAGGATGTGAACTTGTCAGTGCACTGGCAATCGCATTGCTCATACGCTATGAGATTGAAGGAAGCAGCTCCCCCCCCCCCCCCGGCCCCGCCCCCCCAACCCACCAGCCCCCCGCCCCCCCCCCCCCCCCCCCCAAACCCCCTCCCCTCCCGTCACTCCCCTTCCCTCACGTCACTCCTCTCACGTCACTCCCGTCACTCCCCTCACGTCACACCCGTCACTCCCCTCCCGTCACTCCCCTCACGTCACTCCCGTCACTCCCCTCCCCTCACATCACTCACGTCACTCCCCTCCCCTCCCGTCACTCACTACTCATTCTAACCTCAATCTCATTCTAACCTCAATGATGCCTTCATTCATCCTATTAACAAAAACACTCAGTTTTTTTTCGCCATTATTTATATGATTTTTACCCTTCTTGTATAATTGAAAATTGCATTTTTATAGTAATTATTGAAGAATCTGTTTTGTTTTAACAAATTTTAAAAGTTAGTTTGGAGAATATTTTAAAAAGTTGGAGTATGCTTATTAGGTAATTTTTGAAAAACTTGCATAGATAGAATCATTTTCTATTGAACTACATAGTTTAGATATATAGCGATGAATTTTCTAGCTTAGAATCGTGAAACTGAAATAGAGCTGAACACCCTTACCCGTAGGAGTTTTGTTACCGGAGGGAAAATGTCACGACCCCAACCCGTCCCTAGTAGGATGGTGCCGTGATGGCCAGTAACCCGTGAATTACCGAAGGCCCCTAGTAGGATGGTGCCGTGATGGCCAGTAACCCGTGAATTACCGAAGGCCAACCGATCAAAAACCAACACAATCAGAGTATAATGTATGGGGCTCACAAATGCGGAAGCAAATAAATTAAAGTACAAGTGGTCCATAAGAGTTGTGCTTAGATCCAAGGAAATAACATGTACAATATGGTTCACGTCCAAAGTCCATAAATAACAAGATACAATTTACATCTTGATCAAAAGGCTTCTCAGCCGACATATACAAAAAGAATACAGGCAATACAAGCCAAGAAGCATGATTTTCAAGAGTTGCCGACGTAAACACAAAAGCCGACATGAATACAAAACAGCCGACGTGAGTACAAATTTGCCGACGTAAAACAAGTCAGGCCAACATGTCAAGAATCCAAAACAAGCTTTGCAAAATGCATCTAGGCGTCACCGCCGTCCTGCTCATCACCTACATATATATAGAGAGGGTGAGTTTGTACTAGTAATAAAGGTTTTAGCATGAATAAGCCGAAGTCTTTCAAAGCAAAACAAAACATCTCAAACCATACGAATGTTAGCCGAGGTCCTTACAAAGCACGACATATCAAACTTTACCAAATCAAGGGATGAACCATATTCATCTATCAAATCTTACTAGTTTCAAGGGATGCTTACTGACATCGGCAAACAAGGGACTGTACGATCCGTAATCGATTTGTTAAGGGTACTGCGAAAGTTTAGAGTCCTCCAGCACAAGGGACTTGTGTTACTTAGGCCCGTAGCCCTTTTTAACACGATAACTTTTCAAGAAAGGACCGTATCCTTTTTAACATAAGAAACCGGTGTCACTTAGGCCCGTAGCCCTTTTTGACAAGGTGGTGCTGCGAAAGTTTAGAGTCCTCTAGCCAAGGGACTTTCACACTTGGTACTGCAAAAGTTTATAGTCCTCCAGTACAAGGGACTTTCACACTTGGTACTGCAAAAGTTTATAGTCCTCCAGTACAAGGGACTTTCACACTTAGTGCTGCGAAAGTTTATAGTCCTCCAGCCAAGGGACTTTTACTGATAATATCAAAACAAGGCTTATACTTGATACATCGAAACAGGCTAATCATTCATGCTTATTAAATACTTTTATCAAAACAAGGCAAGACAAAGTTTATCCAAAACAGTATAACATAGCTTTATTAAAAGCACCACTCACCTGGCTTCTCAGGTGTAGGCTCAAAGCAAAGATCAAAGTCCTGACAATCACATAGCAAATCACATTTTCAAAACAAAGCTGTACATACATGTAATGATCTCGGCACTCCCACCGAATCTAAATCAATAACAAAGCAAAACATGCTGAGTGTCGAAACACAGTTTTCCATCTCATGGAAACACACTGGGTGCCATCCAGGTCTTGCCGAGGTCCCACACCTCCTTGCCGAGGTGTGGTCCTGAGGGCCACATACAAAGATGAAATCGGGGAAATCCTGGGTTCCCCTTGAAGAATGCAAAGAACAAGGTCATCAAGAACATCAAGAACATGCATGCTAAAATCATAACTCGTTTATTCAAAAACTGAGATTTCATGCCAAAAGTCCAAAACATGGACCCGGGGTACCCATACAAGGAGACCATGCAAGAACAAACACAAAACATGATGCTGGCCGTGCACTCTCGGATCAAAACCAGGTTTTCTTCAAGAACTCATGAACATCATCTTACTCTTTCAAAATCAACTTCACATCAATGCATGGCATGCAAAACAAATGCCATCGTGCAATGCAGTTCGGTAATCAATAAAAATAACCAAAGTAGAGCAAGAATCTAACCTCAAAACTCGAATCTAACGGTTTGATCCTCAAAGATCAAGCTCGGAACCCCACCTCTCTCTCCAAAACTCTTTCCTTCTACTTCTAGAGCTTCTCTCTCAAAAAACAAAGATTTGAGACAAAATGATTTGTTTCTAAGTCTGCCGGCTGTCTTAACCTTCAGCTCAGGCACGTGGCGTTACCGGGTTGGTTCAATTCAAAAAGGTGACTGATTGATTAGACAAATCCCTGACAAAGCGTATTCGACAAGCTTGATGGCAAGACACATCGGCTAGTAATGACATCGGCTAAAGACAAAGCTTCGGCAACAGGTCAACAAAGACATCGGCTAGGGAGGACGACACCTAACTAAGCTGTGCCACACCTTGGCCTGGGTGTGCCACATCTCGGTCTAGGCCATACCTGCCCAAGGACAAGGATCACTAGTACAAAACATCTCGGCCTAGGCTCTAAACACTTCGGCCCAAAGAGTGACATCTCGGCAAACATGCCGGGGTGAAGATGAAGGTCAACCAAGTGGTTCCAACACGGTTCTAAGTGCAAAGGTTCAAAGGCGAACTAGACTAAACCAACCTCGGCTACACACCAAGCAAGGTACAAGATCAGGCAAGTAACACATAACAAAGCACGACTAAACAAGATAACAAGATTTATACACATGACAAGACGAGATCATACAAAATGTATGCAAGCATGACTAAATCAAGTGAGGGTTGTTACAGAAAAGTTCCCAGCTTGTATTTGTTGGTTTGGTAAGAAGCTCCTTTCTCAAGCCTCACAGTGAGATCCACAACTGAAACATCCACTGTCGGAACTCGGAAAGCCATTCCAGTCAACTTGCCATTCAGTGCTGGCAGAACTTTTCCGACTGCCTGTTAGAGTAGAAGAAAGCAAACACACATGCAAATTAATCAAAAAGCTCAACACCATAAGAATATGAAATAAATACCTATTGGGAGTGAACAAAACAGAACAAAATACAGTACCACATTGACACTCCGCATCTCAAATGATATTGATATCAAATCAAATACAGGCAACAATTATCACATATAAGGACAGCGTCATTTACGTAATTTGCTGACTACCTTTGCAGCACCAGTGCGGCTTGGAATGATATTGAAGGAAGCAGCTCTTCCACCCCTCCAATCCTTGCTTGATGGCCCATCAACAGTCTTCTGAGCGGCTGGGTGACAATTTACAAGAGAGAAAATTGAAAAAGATATCACAAATCATATCCCGAAGCAACAACCTAACCATGTAAGCACTCACCAGTGATGGAGTGAACAGTAATCATAAGACCCTCCACAATGCCAAACCTATCATGAATAACCTGGCAAAATTGTTGAAATAGAAAATTTTAAGCAAATCAATGTACCAATTTTAACTAAGCCAACAATTCTAGCCGATTCTAAATTGGTGTCAGTGTAACCTTAGCGAGGGGAGCAAGACAATTTGTAGTGCAGCTAGCATTGGAGACGATGTCAAGATCGGGCTTGTATTCCTTCTCATTAACACCCACAACAAACATAGGGGCATCCTTACTTCTAGTGATGTGACAAGAAAAAAAAAAACATAGATACACACATCACATCACATGTGAGCCTCACTCCTTGCCACATTACTAAATAGACTTCCAAAATTAGAACTCTCAATCTTTATTCTAAAAATAAAAAAAAATAAATAAAAAAAACCTTTACTCTCTATAGAGCTCTTCCTCTAAAGCTCTCAAACATTTTCCATCGTAATATAATGAAGTTATTTACAGCATTTTAATCACTTAAGAGTCTTTCTTTATTCAATTTTAATTACACTTGTTCATATTTTCTATTTTTAATCGAAAAAGTGAAATAATATCTTTAACATCCCAAAGCAAAGTTTGCTATTCCAATAATTCATTCCCAATTTCTATGGTAATAGTAAAATTGATCACATTGGGTTAAGAGTTGTCACATGAAGCACAACCTCGCATTGTAGACCGGCCTTCATGTAGATGATGGATGGAAGAACTTTAGGATAGGAGAGAAAAATGTAAAATAAAATTCCCTTGTATTTCATCATTTACATTTTCCTTCAAATTTTCTTTCCCTATATAAATTAATACACAAATTCAAAGTCCAAACACATCCGAATATGACAAACAATTCAGCAGGTCTTCATCCTAAAATTCTTTATAAGAAAAACCCCTAGTACTCTTTAGGAAATGCTAAAGATCCATTGAAAATCTTGTAGGCAATAGAAAGGACTCCTATTATCACCACTCACCACACTCACCTTCTGAGAATGCATCAGAAAGAAGAAACTAATCGCATTCAACGACAAAAGCATGACTGCAACTTATAATCCAGATTCTATTCAACAACAATCAGAAAATTTAACTGTCTGGTGTCAACATGTGAAAAAAAATAAATTAATAATCTCTTCAGCTAATCCATACCAATTGAATTAATCATCTATTGAAACACATCTGAAAAAATTTATCGTAAAGAAATGGACGCAAGAAATAACAAATTCTCACTTAAAGATACAAAAATGTCAAATGAATAGAACCCGAGAGCATAATCTAGCTTTACTTTCACATCAGTGCCACAAACTAAAGACAAGCTCAATAGTCAATTTGGCACTATGAGTTCCAAAAGATGACTCCCTTTGTAATCCCCCTACCTTCCATAAGGATGATACCTCCTTCCTCCAGCAGCAGCACCACCATAACCTCCTCTATAAATTAAATATAAATTTGATGTAATTTCACCTTTTATGAATAGGCTTATGCGAATTTATATTTAACTTACGTAATTTTATGATAGAATTGCATACATGATACATCCACTAGATGGAGAAACAAACAATTTTGCAAATAGAGATCTTGTAAATAAATTACAATTCACTTCCTTCCAATAAATCAATACGTGCACTCTCATTCATTATCATCAAGCAAACAATAGAAGTAAAAACACAAGTCTCAGAAGTAAGAAATTTAATAACATGTATTCTACACTGACATTTAATAACAATCAACATGTACAACAAAGAAAGTGATCATTTCCATGCAACGATCTTTCAGAAATTCTCTCTATTTACATTTGAAGGTTTTTTTTTTTTTTTTTTTTTTTTAAATATGTGCACAATTTTCTCGTTTACTTGAGATCAAAGTAGGTATTCGTATTGCATTAAGAAGAAGGCTTCTGGGGAATCTTTTGGCAAGCTGCTGATATAGTGGTAGAAACACAGCAAGTCCTCCGTGGAAACTGTTTTAGTGTCAACCACATCATCGCTACAAGTAAGGACCCATAAGTCTCTTGATTTGACTCTCTTTATGCTACCACGACAAAATGGGCATGACTCTGATCTCATGTTCCTACAAGCCGGAAAGTGTTTTCAGGAACAGAATGAAGAACAATATGAGAAACACGTCAACTTCGTAAGAGAACTATAGGACATGTAGAGTTCACCAATCGCGGTAACAATTGATGCACATTGCATGACAGCAATTAGGCAATACCATTTTGGTGCAAGGCTCCAAGCAAATCCCACATTCGTCTTCCCTTTCCAAGTCACCATTGGAAAACCTATCACCTCCCTCTGGTCTCTTCTTTCCAATGATCTCTGTGTCTGGATTCTCATCTTTAGCACAGTCTGACTCCACCAAGTCAACATGGAGTCGCCAAAGAGATGGCAATATAACAGCTGCAATTTGAGGTTTTTTTTTTTTTTTTTCCAAAGGAAAGACGAGCATAATAAGTGCATAAACCAGAGGAAAACAAACATAGATTCGTATACGCATATATATATGAAAATTATATAGGAATGAGAATAATCTTTGATTTCTTTTTGAAAAAGAAAAACTATATTTCTTTGGAGTAATAAGACTATTCCAATTACGATATTGGTGGAGAAAGAATCGAAGTAAATACAAAGAAGAGGCATCTTCTACCCGTAGACACTGAACCAAGATTTTCAGATGGATGGAGTGGGGTATTAGTATATCTAATACATAATTTATATGTGAAAATTTGTCCTCCAATAAAGGAAATATTGAATGAATTGATCGTAAATTTTGAGATTTCACTATTTCTTTACTTTTCTAGGGAAAATCTTTAATCACAGAGAAAATGGAATTTCCACATCGTCTGCAGATGCATCTAATATCATTTGAGAATACAAATTCATGTTGTGCTCAAACAATAGATTTTGGTTAGAATCATTAGGAGATAAAATAAAATGATTTCCTAACCCTCCTCAAAAAAGTTAAAAAGCGGATTATATACATACCATAGAAGTCCATAATGGTGGCCTTTCTTCCATGTGTGGAAATCTTTGGTCGCCCGTCCGTGTATACCTGCACACAAAATAAATACAAACACTCCTAAGTCCTAACATCCATTCAACAATAGTTCCTAATTTCTCTATCTTTAGAGTGAATGAACAACCCTCGTTGCAATAGTACTACAAGAATATACACATTTGCCGACCACTTTTACCGACCAAAAAAATTTTTGTCGCAAAAAAATGACATTTGCCGACCAAATATTAATTAGTCGCGAATGATTAATATTTTTGGCGACCAAATATGAGTTGGTCGCAGAAGGTCACATTTTGGCGACCAAAAATGAATTAGTCGCAAAAATTGGTATGCTTTTGGCGACCAACTACAAATTTGGTCGCGGAATGTCACATTTTGCTGACCAAAAATAAATTAGTCGCGAAATGAGTATTTTTAGCAACAAATATTTTAGTCGCCGTTGATTAAGATTTGGCAACTAAAGAAGTTTGTCGGCAAAGGTACCTTTTCTGCGACTAATCTGGTATTTTGGTCGCCAAAAGTTTGGGAGGCAAATTTGAAAGTCTGTCCAGGCGGGAATTGAATTTTTTTTGCAACAAAAAAATTTGGTCGCCATTTTAAAAACGACGTCGTTTTGTACCAAAAAAAAAAAAAAAAAAAGCCCTAATCTCTTCTCTGTCTAGCCCGCTCTCTGTGTCTATGTTGGTCTGCCCTCTCAGATTGCTTGCCCAAAACTTGGCGTCTCGAACGGTTTCGAATCAGAGATCCAAAAAGACGACGACACAACTTCGATACCCTTCTTGATTGCTGTTCATCTCTCCCAGATTCAAACAAACCCATCTCCAAAATGCCCATTTCTCAATAGTGAAGACAATTTTCTTGGTTTTCTTGGTCTCAAATTCATATTGATTTCGTTTTTTGTTTTGCATATAAAAATTGATTTGATTGATTGTAGTTCTGAACTGGGTTTTTGGGTTCTCGGAGTGTTGTTGTGCGTAGTAGCAACTATGGCGGCTTCTTCCGTGGTGTGTACATGGCTCGTCGCCGCTTGCATGTCCGTTGCTTGTGAAAAAGACCAACAACAACAACCCATGATGATGATGATGAATCAATCTTCGTCGAAGCGATTTAGCAGATGGGCTCGGAAGAGGAGGGTTTTATCTAAATGCAGAGCTGGTTGTTCTGAAATCCCCAAGGGTCGCCTAATCTCATCGGGCATTCAGGGTTTGATGTCCTCTTACTTGCCTTTCGAGCCCTGCGATGAGTATTACAGTTCCATAGGCCTTTGCTCTTCTGATTTCTTTGGCGACAATGGTTTCTCTTCTCTCTTTGGATCCACCAATGTTCCTCTCTCTCGCAGACAGAGACGCTTCAATCGAGCTGTCCATTCCGGTAATCATCATGTCATATATTTGTGTCGGACATTGGTGTTTATTGTGTGTCACTGACTAGGCATAGTCTTTTGCATTTTCCAAATCAAATTGCTAATTTTTTCCGTATGGAAATGGGGTATTTGGGGTTATTTCGAATCATGAATTGTTGTGGAGCTTGGTTTTGTTGTAATTTGTTTTTCTATCTTTTTTGTATTTTGCCTCAATTGAAGCGCAAATACTTTGTTATTATTGTGAATTGCTATGTTTTTTTGATAATGGAAATGTGGGTATGTTAAAAGTTTGATAACTTCTCCAATGGTTTTTTTGATAATGGAAATGTGGGTATGTTAAAAGTTAGTTTGGGCAAGCAATCTGAGAGGGCAGACCAACAAGCCCAAGTTTTGGATTCAATTTTAGAAGGTAACTTCTCTTCCATTTTTGACTTGGAAAAGTTGTAAATCTTCCTCCTGTATTCATGTTTAGGAGGTTCAATTCACTAAAATTTATTGCATAATGTGATCAGATGCTTCGGACATCGATACAAATTCTGGTTCTGGGATTCTTTTTGAAGACAAAATTTGTGTCAAACGCTGGCACTGTCCTTGGGGTTCTACTGTGGTTGATTACATAGCCCCAGTCTTTAGACTGATTTTGGAGGAGAATTACTTATCATCGTCAATGCAACCCTTAGAAGATACAAAAAAGAACAGGTCATTATGGTGGATGCAGAGAAAGAGTCTTGATCAGTGCCTTGGCAAATTTTTGAGGTTGGTCTTTCCTTCAATACGATGCATATTGGATTGATCTCTCCTGCTATTTTACTGTTCTCCATTTTAATATCTACACAAAATTGTACATTATGTGTCACATTTATCAAAGGTAATCAGTAGCTAGTGACAGATTGTCTTATTGACAGCAATTTGAAGGCAACCAGATCATAACAAGGTCTTTACTGTCATGTAATACTAGTTGTGTGGTTCTTTTTCCAAAATAATATATTATCGGCCTTGTTACTAGGAAGTAAGAAACAATCTTAACAGCTAATTTTGACACATTTTTTAGTATACTTGCTAATTGTGAGTTGAATTTTACCACCTGAATTGATTTACACTTCAATTACATTTTTGTTTCTTTTGGTTTCGCTTCAGTCAACATTCATTCTGATTTGTTGTGTTTTTCAGGTTTATTTTGCTGGTTTGGGATGCTTAAAAAATGTTAGGACAGCTCTTTGCAGAGGAAGAGTATTGAAATGCACCCGCTGTGGGAGGCGAGGGGCAACAATTGGATGCCGTGTTGATCATTGTACAAAAACATACCACTTGGTTGGTTACCGACATCTTTTTAATTATAAAGCATTCTTTATTCTTGTTCTTTTTATTCTTTCCTTTCTTTTGTGGTCATCTTTGTAGCATGGAGTTTCAAGTCAACTTTCTCAAACTTACGGGTTTTGATATCCTCATTTTCTGGCTTGTGCCCTCTTTGCAGCCTTGTGCACGAGCTAATGGTTGCATTTTTGATCATCGCAAATTTCTCATAGCCTGCACAGATCATCGGTATCTCTTCCAACCTCAGGGAAGTCATTATTTTTACAAGGTAAAGAAAATGAAAACTAAGAAAATGAAATTGGAAATGAGAAAGCTGTCAAATGATGCTTGGCGGAAGGATGTTGAAGCAGAAGAAAAATGGCTAGAGAATTGTGGTGAGGATGAAGAATTTTTGAAACGTGAGAGCAAGAGGCTACATCGTGATTTGTTGAGAATTGCACCTGTGTACATTGGAGGCTCAAACTCTGAAAATGAAAAACAATTTCAGGGTTGGGAATCTGTTGCTGGGCTTCAAGATGTCATCCGATGCATGAAGGAGGTCGTTATTTTACCATTGTTATATCCTGAGTTCTTTAGTAATATGGGACTTACACCACCTAGGGGTGTTCTTTTGCATGGCTATCCTGGAACAGGTAAAACGTTAGTAGTGCGTGCGCTAATTGGTTCTTGTGCTCGTGGTGATAAACGGATAGCCTATTTTGCTCGCAAAGGAGCAGATTGTTTAGGAAAATATGTCAGTGATGCTGAGCGCCAGCTAAGACTTTTGTTTCAGGTTGCTGAGAAATCTCAACCATCTATAATTTTTTTTGATGAGATTGATGGGTTGGCACCTTGCCGCACTAGGCAGCAAGATCAGACACATAATTCAGTTGTTTCCACCTTACTTGCTCTATTAGATGGTTTAAAATCTAGAGGCTCAGTTGTAGTAATAGGCGCAACAAATCGTCCTGATGCTGTTGATCCAGCTTTAAGACGACCTGGTAGATTTGATAGGGAGATTTATTTCCCACTTCCATCAGTTGAGGACAGAGCAGCTATTCTCTCACTTCACACACAAAGTTGGCCAAAGCCAGTCACTGGATCAGTGCTCAATTGGATTGCTAGAAGAACTGTAGGTTTTGCTGGTGCTGATCTGCAGGCTCTTTGTACCCAAGCAGCCATTATTGCCTTGAGGAGGACCTGCCCCTTGCAAGAAATATTGTCTGCAGCTGAAAAGAAAGCTTCTCATGGTAAACGTCCTCCTCTTCCCACCTTTGCGGTGGAGGAGAGGGATTGGTTGGAGTCTCTTGCATGTGCACCACCTCCATCCTCTCAACGGGGAGCAGGAATGGCTGCAAATGATGTGGTATCCTCACCTCTTCGCAGCCATATTATTCCTTGTCTGCAGCAACCGCTGTCCAGATTGCTTGTTTCCCTTTATCTTGATGAACGTCTCTTGTTGCCTCCTCATCTTTATAAAACTGCCACACTCGTCAAAAGTGTAATTGTTTCTGCTTTGGATAAGGAGAAAGTGCCAAGTGATCATTGGTGGTTCCGTGTTCATGACTTGCTTCAAGAAGCAAATGTTTTGAGGGAGATTGAGATTAACCTTTCATGTGGTGGCATTTTAATTGGACAGGCTAGTGATTCCAATTTTGATGATTGGGGTGAGGGTACTAATGATGACAGTTTGAAGTACAAATATCCAAAAGATCAGCAAATAGGTACTCGACCTAGTTTGTTGCAGAATATATCTTATGCATCAGCAAAGAAGTTAGGATTCCGCATGCTGATTTCTGGAAGCCCCAGATCTGGCCAGAGGTATCTTGCTTCTTGCCTTCTCCACTGCTTTGTTGGGAATGTGGAAATCCAAAAGGTTGATTTGGCTACAATTTCACAAGAGGGACACGGAGATGTAACTCAAGGAGTAACTCGAATATTAAGTATGTTTCCTTTCTTCATCTTGTCTTCTAGATGCATGATTCTGAATAACTTGGATTTTTATTCAGTTTCATTTACAAATCAATACATCCATTGTTACATGACACACTTTGTGCATCTTACATGGTTCCTATCTTTCTAGTTGATATAGGAGTATGTTTAATGGAACTCGACAGAAATGGGGTCTCTTGGTGAATGATCCATCAAATTTATAAACCTTTGGACACAAGGATACATAACACTAATGTTGTGTTTGGATCTTGGATTTGTGAAGGGAAAAGGAAAGGGAAGAAATTTGTGAAAAAATTTTGCTTCTATTTCATTCACTTTTCCCTTCCCTTTTTCTTTTTCCTCTACAAATCCAAGAGTTTCCAACTTTTGTTCTCCTATACCCTAGGGTAAAACTTGTGTTCTTAGCTTACAGGCACTTAATATGATTACCTCATTCATCTCAAAGTCTCAATATGTCAGGAAAATGAACATATTAAGATAGTATCAGTGTCATGTTGTGTTCAACAGAGTTTGATTATGCATTTTGAGGTGTCCCTGTAACATAATTCTAGGCACTTTGGAGAAAGTAAAGAGGCTGTTCTCGCAAGGATGGATGGATGCCCTTATGATGAGTGTTATGTATCAAAGCTCCAGTTCCATTGACTGTTTTGCATTAAAGCTTGAGTCATGACAGTAAAATTTTGCCTTACTAATCAAATTGATCATTCAACAGTGTGTTCTGCTTATGTAGTTAAATGATTGATTTCTATTCTTATTGTAGTTTAGCCAGTGTGAAACCTAGTGCTTTGATTTCTGGAGTCTTGAACCTTGATTTGATTGGTTTCACTGTGCTGTATTTACATCGTGGTTTCTTGATATCCAAAATTTTGCTTTTGCCTTAGTTAAATGTTTCTATGATGCATTCTGCTTATGTAGTTAAATGATTGATTTCTATTCTTATTGTAGTTTAGTGAGTGTGAAATCTGGTATTTTAAGTTTTAGAGTTTTGTACCTTTATTGTATTGCTTTTACTGTGCTGTGCTCTATTTATGTCTTGGTTTCCTGATATCCAAATTTTTGCTCTTCCCTTAAGTAAATGTTGTTAGGCCTCTTTGGCACCTTCTCTTTCTCTGGATGCTGCTCACTTGTTATTGGAACACGTGTATGACTTGCGTCATTTGTCAACACAAAATCCTCCTTCCCCCAAGTAACTGAACTGAAGTCACCAGTTTTTTGGCATACATGAGGCATGAAAAGCTGATATCTTAACCTTGAGGAGGATTGGTGGTAATTTAACAAAAAGGATGGGTTAATGATGTTGTCAAAAGCTTAGTTGTGGGTTTGGATAATTTAGTATAGAATACTTAAATTTTTATAATAGAAATAAATTTACTTTAAGTGGACTTTGTTAATAAAAGAACTCTATATATTCTTATTGTTGATATTAGTAGAATTCAATGCATAAGCTACACGTTTTTACAATACATCAAAGATTTGGATGTGGAGTAACTTGTAGAACTTGTCCTCAGCTTCTTCGTAAATTCCTTGTTCTAACTGATTTTTAGATGCTATGCTTATCAAAAAAAGGGGCTCCAGTTTTTGAATGATAGGGTCCCTGTGGCCATTGCTTGTGGTAGTTGTAAGATCCGGGGTTGCCAGGCGTGAGTGAGAACACATGTTTGAATATGAGGGTAGCCACTTTGTGCAAAAAATACCAGTCTACCCTTCTGAGCAGCTGGTTTTGTGGGAACAACATAGGGTTATTTATTTAGGTTGCCATATGCTTTATGTTATCGTAAATTTAGCTTCCACTTTCCATCCACTCCCCATTAGAAGGAGATTTTGTAAACCTAAAGCTTTTTCTTTTTTCTTGATTATTTTACATAATGGTTATATAAGAACGTAGACTTACATACATCAAATTTGGTGAACATATCTTGAGTCCAAATTTTTCTGAGTTTCCAAATTTATGGCCAGATTTGAAAAGTTTGAATGTTTAATATTTTGACCAAATTTTGTTGAATGTCAATCGAGTTTCTAGAAATTCGTCAATTTAATGTAAAATACTAAAAATCCATATTTCCCGAAAATCTGAATTCCAAATTTTCTAATTTTTGCTAAATATTTCAACTTTATGGTCGAATTTTGACCAATTGGGATAGGTCAGTTGGTCTGGTCTGACTTTTCATGAACTTTCATGTTAAATACCCAATTTATAACCACATTTTATCATTCTAATTGTGATAATGCATAAATGCATCTAAGTTTATTATTTATTGATGGCAGTATAACCCAAAAACTCAGGATGTTAGGTAATGACCTGACTGTGTATATCAAGCTCTCACACCTTCCCTCATCCCCATGTGTGATCCTTTCTTGCATGTGACTAAAACATAAATTCAATTGAACCAGGAGCACAAATACACAGGAAACAAAGTGCACAAACAAATGTAGTGGCAATTACACAAGCAAGGTTTAAAGTGATGTCTCATGGAACCAAAACTTTGGTATCATGTTTTTTTGGGTGAAACTTTCATATCATGTTAGGTAATCAATTGTCCCAAAAGCTTAAGCTATTAGAGGATGTCCCAAGAAAGTATATTAAACTCTTGCTTGCTTCCTGTTTATTGTGCGGCTACCATAATTATTTCTTAATAATCATGTCAATGGCAAAATGCTCAATAGATAGGAACACTACTGGGAATGGTCTTCTTAACTCATGCACTAGTCAATCCTGTTGGCTCTTCGTCTTAATTATGAACTGATAAAAAAAATTGGCTTAGTACATGTTCTAGTGTTTCTCTTTATGGTTTATTTTCCTTTCATGTGGCATCTACATTTTCTTTAGTTTTAATGGTCTGTACTATTTGCTTTACATAGGCTCTTTTATATTTTATTTCCTCGACCCTCTTTATTAATCTCCATTTTAAATCAATTTTCTTATCATTGGTTTTATATGCAGCATTTGCATACAGGTTGTGTTTATCGCAATGTTGTTTTGTAGGTGATTTTTTGAATTGATTTGAAGTTGAGAAAAAATATTTTTAGAATAAATCTCTTGCTGTTATTTTTTTCATTTTATGATTTATTCCGAGGTTGATGATTATTACAATGCTGTTGATTTTTTTTACCATTTCTGTTGATCTCTCAAGTAATACCTAATTTGTTTGAACGAGATATTTGCATGAATTTGTAATTATGATTTCATGATATATTTACGAGGATACTCAAAAATATCCATTTATTAATTTGTGGCAGTGAGATGTGCTAGTCTAGGTTCCTGCATGATATTCATGCCGAGAATTGATTTGTGGGCCATAGAGACATGTAAACAAGTTGATGGAGAGGAAAGTGATTTCTCTTTAACAGACCCTGAATTGTCTGAGGACATGTCTTCTGTGAAGCACAGTCAAGTTGTTGAAAAGGAAAACCATTCCTGTCAGCAGTTATGTGAATTATCAGAGACGGAAGCCTCTCAAGATGCTTCCAAGAAAACGTCACATATCTGGAGCTCATTTGTTGAGCAGGTGGAGTCCATGTGTGTGTCTACATCTTTGATGATTCTGGTAAGGCTACCTACCTTTCCTTGTTTTCCATTTTATTTTACTAAGCTCAAATTTTTTAACACAGTATACAACTTATAAAGTCTTGTGATTTCTTCTACTTATGTGTTGTATTGATGCTGGTATAGGTCATCACATATCTCTCTACAAACATGTGTCTATATGGATGAATATTTGTGTAAAAATTTTGTATTTACATTCTGGAGTCAGGTTTTTTATAAAATGGGGGTCAAAGCAAGAACTAATTATCCATAAGTTCTTCCTTTAATAAAATGTAGAAGTTCACACTATCTTAGCATTTTAATTTCATATGAAATTGGAAAAATGGTTGTATGTAAATTAAATTTGCAACAAATTATCATTTTTCACAAATTTATGACAACATTGTGAGATAATAATATTGTCATATTTACTCTGCTTGAGACAGGAAGCATATACTTTATGTTGTGATTGGGTCTTGGATTTGCAGAGGGAAAATAAAATAAAAGAGAAGATAGGAAAAGGAAATGAAGTAAAAGAAGCTAATTTTTTTTCTCTTTTTTGGTTGGTGGAAAAATGATAAGAAAATATATTAGTGAGAAACTATATCCGTAAAAATATATATTTTATTTAATTATTCAAACATATCCTTAACATGTGCAAGAAAATATATAAGTTAAAAATCACTAATGTCATATACTCATACTTGGAGAAAATTCAAATGATTTGTAATGGGTGGGGGTGGGTACCTTGCAAGTGTCCTGAGTTCAAGAAACTACCTGATTCTATGAAAGTGATTTTCTTCAAATAATTAAACTGAGACAAAATTGTACCTTGCAAGTGTCTTGGTATGTATTAACTAATGAAGATGACAATTGCATTAATGAATCTCCTCTCTCTCTCTCTCTCTCTCTCTCTCTCACACACACACACACACGCGCGCGCGCGCCCGCACACACCCACCCACCCACCCACAGAGACCATGACAGAATTATGTTTAGGCTTTAAAATGGGTAACATTATCTTAGGACAGTAGTTTGAAAAAAAAGGTTGTATTTTATGAAACTATTATGCCACTTTTGGATTGTCCCCATACCTTGATTTTCAATAAATCTTAGTGGGGTTTTTTTTACAACATCTGAAACTTGTGGAAAATATTGAATTACCCTAAACATTTTCAAATTTGAGTGGGATCAAGTAACCACACTCTAAGGCAGATCTGCTTCCTGCAGTACGCCTATAACAGAAAAGTCAGTACTTCATGATCATCGGCCTCTCACATTGGGTGAGGATGATTATTTGCGAGTTTGTCGAATTCCATGAAGAAAGGTAGTTTACGTAAGTATGACAGTTTTTTTGGTTTCTTGATATTTATCATGTCCTAAGATGTATTTTCCATAGGGAGCAAATTTCAGAGATCTCCCTGGCATTATTGTTGGAGCTGACAATGTTGTTCAAAGGGATTTGACAGTGGAGCCAATACTGATGCCATCTGGAAAGCCATTGGTAATACTAATGGAAAACTTTCTATTACACCTTCATCATATGGAAATGCAATTTCAGCTACTAGGAATCTGAAATTGATATAGCATGCCAAAGGGACACAACAATCTCTCTTTAGAATAGCTTGACAGCATACATAATACTAAAATATGAACAAAACATCTACTTGCTTAAACACAAGGGTTGGGTCTATGATTGGTATTTTTTCCTACTTGTACCAAGAATGTAAAAGATTAAAGTATAAAAGGAAAGAGAATTAGAAATGGATATATTCATGAAATGGTAACCAAAGGGAGGGAAAAAGTGAAAAAGATGAATTTGTTTAGTTTAAGCAAGCATATAGCCCTTGACAAAGAGGAATGACGAAAATGGATAGTTTAAGCAAGCATCTTTTTCTTTTTTTCCCTGAGTGTTTGATGTATTGCCAAAATGCAGACCATTTTCACGATTATGGTAGGATGAAACAGTGCCAACTCTTCTGTGCCGACCAGATCTTCACAGCCAGGTATGAGCCAGCCTTGATTATAGCTAATAGTGTAAGCAAGATTTTATTCTGATGTGCTCAATTTGTCTAGTCAATTTTATATCCCGAGCAAGATAGAGTTCTCACAATCCATGAGTGTGCAAGATTGCCTTAGGGTTTCCTGATTATTACGAGTTTTGTGGGAGTGTGAAAGAAAGGTGCGCATTTATTTTCCTTTGCTGAGTTATAATTCTGAAGTATGCAAAATATATTTTTTTTGAATCATGATTTTTATAAATTTTTTCCAAATATTTCATGGCATTTCTTTTGCAAGTGCACACATCTAGAAAGTAAAAATTGGCAGATTATACCAAGATCAAAAATTGGCAGATTATACCAAAATTGGCAGATTTCATGGTTGAGTGTCTTCAGGAATTACTATCCATTAGATGATGCCAAGATCAGTCTCAAGGTACTCTTTTGATAAGTATGTTCTTGAAGGAAATAGGCTGTAACATATTAAAAGACACCTGCTTGCAAGGGAATTGGCTCTAAATTAAGAAGTTAATTTGCAACTGATCCATACATGTTTTAGTTTTTGTAATGTATGTTCTACATGCCTTTAGGGAAGCAGAGTCTATGGTTTTCTGCAGTTCTTGACATTGGCATGGTGTCAAACTGTTGGTTGCGGAATAAGTTATTGGGTGTTGTTTGTTGCGTAAATCCATATCAGCAATGAAGTATCTCTGGATGTGAAGTCAAATAAAGATGGAATTATAGGCGAACTGTTGTAACACATGAAAAAGCTTGTACGACATGTGTCCCATAATGGCAGATGATACGGTATCTCTGAAGAGGTTAATTTTGTAACGTTAGGAATGATGGTATTAATATATATGAGAGATGATACGGTATATTATGGATAATGTTTTATAAATGATGAGATGAGAGTTAAAGATGTAAAATAAGAAATAAAGAAGTTAAAATGAATGGTAAGTGTAATATTTTAGTGTTTTAGTCTTATTATATTTAAAATTTAAAATTATATAATATATATTATATACATATAAATATGTTTAATAAATATAATAATAGTTGGCGTGGGGTAAAATGGGGGAGGGGTGGGGAAAATTGCCATTCCTATGAGCGGGGGTACCTACACTTGCTACCTATTTGCATTAAATTGGTATTCTGTGATTCTATTGTTTGAACATGTGCCTGCATCTTTGTTTCTTTATGTTTCTCTTCCATTTTATCAATCTCTCTCCCTTATTCATCCCAGACTCAACTAACTTTAGAAGAAAGGAAAACTTAATTTGTTAGAACTTAATTTTTCTCTGTTGTGTACCTATTTATCTGGAATTAGAATACAAGCATAGGTGTAATGCATTCTACTTGTATCTTAGTTAATAGTCAAAGTAATTATCTGTATAGCACCTGAACTATATTTTCTGCCATCAAATTTACAGGTCTGCCTTGAAGGGCAGATTATCCATATTAAGTTGATTTGTTAACCAAGATTTTTCATCAAGACTTCTGAACTTTATTTGTTTTGTGATTTTTTTTTTTTTTTTTTTTAATTTCAGCTTGGATATGGTTCAACTGCAGTGGAACTTTTGACAAGGTAAACAAATATTTTTTAGGCTGCTTTTCTCTTGGTTTTAAAGGATGACTGATTCTTTTTTGTGATCCTTTCTTTTTGTTAGATAGTATTTTCATCTAGTATCTCACCAATTACCAGAAATTGTACTCACATTTTGTTGTTCCCACTCAATAAGTAAGTCCCCACTGCTTAGCATCATTGACCTTTATTAGAATGTGCAAGTACTAAAGAAAACATGGACTTATTCCACGAAACATGGAAAAAATGAAAAAAGTGAACAGTTTTAGTATTTTCTTTTTGGGTCTCTAAACTCTTTTCAAAGTTGTGTTGACATTACTTTCCAGGAAAGCCAGTGTAAATAACTGGTTTTTTTTTGGGTGTGTGTGTTTGTAAATTCTGATGGTAATCAATGCAATAATACCTAAAAACTTAGTGGCAGTGTGTCGACCTCTTTGCATGTCATTGTTACATGCTTACAGACTTGCATGTAGTTGAAATAGTCTGACAGTCACAAGAGTTTGTTCTCTCCAGAGAACTTATGCTTGTTAAAATATCAACATGACAAATCATGCTTACAACTGCTCAGAACTGTTGGTTGATAGCCTTTGTTAATGTGAAATCTTTGCAGCAATAACAGTTGAGATACTCACGGTTCAATAGTTTTTTCCCCCCCTGTAGTTATTTGATGCAAGTTGCCTCTCTCTCTCACTCTCTCTCTCATGCATACGGACATGCAAATGCATACATGCATGAATTGTTGCCTTTTAGTTATTGTGGCATGGTTCTGGTCCCCTTGATGCTTGCTTACCATTTCAGATTAAGCATGACCTTGCTAATGCTGACTACAAAAGATAGTTTCTAAACTTTTACATCTATGATGATTTTCAAAGAATCCTGTTTTAGTTCTTGAGCATTTTGTTGTCACTTCTTGTCAGATTGAACTTTATTTTTTCTAAGACAAATTTTCACTTTGTGTGCATGTGCAGTGTGGATGGTGGAAGACCAAGTAGTGCAAGTATCTTTGTTGGTGGCTTTGTCTTGGGTGGAATTGTTGTTGGAGCACTAGGTTGTATATATGCACCCCAGGTATGTGTGTATTCCTGAACTGTTGTCTATCCATTAGAATTGGATTTATTTGGTCAAATCTCTGGATTGTTTGATATGCGGTACTTCAAATTTGATTGGATAACATAGTTGCTGTGAGGTTCATTTGCCTTACAGATCAGCAAGGCACTGGCAGGAGCAGACAGGAAAGATTTGATGAGAAAGCTGCCAGAATTCATATATGATGAAGAGAAAGCCTTGGAGGTGAGATCTTTCTCTTGCATTTTGGCAACTGCAACTGCCAAAAGATTTGGTGTATTTTCTAATTTTTACTAGGGATCTTGTCATTGATTCATGTTGACAATATGAACTCTCATCAACTTCATATCATTTGATGAGAACAGAGAACACGCAAAATCCTGACTGAGAAGATCGCGCAGTTGAACTCTGCCATAGATGATGTCTCTTCGCAGCTCCGTGCTGATGATACCCCAAATGGAAGTGCTGTAAGCCCGGATGAACTTGAGGCTTCCATATGACAAACTGTTCAAAAGATATCCTGAAGTTGTTTATAGATGAGAAATGTTTGAAACAAATCCTTTAAATTTTCACTAGTAAACTGAGGGCTCAAGATGGGGCCCTTATGTATTGTGTCGAATATTAATGATTCAGTTAATTTGAATGATGCTTTAAAATTATAGGTTTATTATGGATTGAATGAATTATTAGGAATTACAGGTGTATTGTTTTCCTGCTTTGGTGACTAATTTATTAGTCGCGGCATCCAAAATAATTTTTTTTCGCAAAAAATGACAATTGCCGACCAAGAGTTTTGGTCACAAAAAATATATGTATTGCCGACCAAAACAGCTCTTGGTCGTGGAATCTCACTTTTGCCAACCAAAAGTTTTGGTCGCGAAAAGAGACAAATGGCGACCAATTTTTTTGGTCGCGAAATGTGATAATTGGCGACCAAAAAATTAGGTCGCGAAATGTAATAATTGGCGACCAAAATTTTTGGTCGCGAAATGTGACAATTGGCGACTAAGAAACTTGGTCGGGAAAATATCACTTTTCGCGACCAAAGTGTTTTGGCGACAAAATAAATTAGTCGCGGTAATTAAATATTTAGCGATCAAAAATTTAGTCGGCAAAATCCAACTTTTGCCGACCAACAACAATTTTGGTCGCGAATTACTTTTGCCGACCCTCAATTGGCGACCAAAGTAGCGACCAAAAAAAATTGGCCGCGGATAACTTTTGCCGACCAAAAATAGACTTTTAGCGACCATTTTTTTTGTTGCCAAAAGTGTTAATTCTTGTCGACAAATGCAATATTAGTATAATCTGTTTAAGATTCCAAAGACATGGACAAATGCAATATTAGTATAAAGAGCTTTAAAAGATTACCAAACTTAACCTAACATTAGACATAGCATATTCCAACTAATGGCTTTGGATTTCAAGTAATAAATACAGCTATGAGACTATCTGCCCAAATCCCAATATGGGTTGCATGCTCAAAGTGGGAAGTTAAGGTTCTTTTTTCATGATATGAAATTTCAGAAGTTAACTTCACGTATAGTACCATGTTTAGCCTCATGTGGGATGAGAATCAAAATTGTAAAGCTTACACAATTAATGCAGGAGGCAACACAACATTCCTGATGAACGCCTAGGGGGAAACTAAAGGACAAGACCAATAGTCTTTACCTGCTTTGCAGCAAGACAGGCTTCTCCTTCAAACGGCCTTCTTCTTCACAGCAGATCATGCCAACTGCAAATACACTTTTCTGAAATAATAGGTTCCATGAGAAGCATAGATATGTTGTTTGCCAGAAATAAAACTCCAGAGTCAATGCTATTCACATGTTTGGTTTGGTTTGGTTTTGTTAGGAATTCTTGTTCAGTTTGAGAATGTGATTCCTCGTGGTGTAGATAATGAGGAATCACATTCCTATTCTATTATGTTCCAAAAACATTGGAATCATGAGGATTTAGAATCACATTCCCATTTCCCCTCAGGATTCCTACCATCCAAAACATAGCCCAAGCATGTACTTTCAGGTTTTCAAAACCTTTTATATTCAAAAAACCTCTTATGTCCACTCTCCAAAAACAATTTTCACTAGCATCTTTAGGAATCTCTCCTGACCAAAATGTAACTTATAGTTCCTACTAGCAGACTAGGTCAATAGAGAATTAGAAGAGCAGCTTACTGGGTTCTATGGCTGACCTTGGCAAGTTCACCAAGATGACAAGAACAAGGAAGAAGATAACGTTGAAGAGAAAGTTGATCCGGACACAGAGCCACTCCATTGTGGCAGAATTGTGGAAGGCAACGCGAGAGTAATCATCAACCAGTCCTAAATTTTTCCTGAGAAAACGATCTACCTGATTGAAGCAACAAATCGTTGCAGCCCCAGTCAGAGATTCTGAAAAGTGGTGGAGGATTGGAGCTTTCCGAATCCCAACCATCCTCGCTAATTCTCTGGCAGTTGTGATGTAGTAACACTGCAAAAAGTTTTGATTCTTCAGAACTTATAAGAACAAAACGAAAACACAAAACACAAAATAAAATAAATAAATAAAATTTAAATTGAAGTCGGATCTTGCCTGGTACCACACTGAGATAGCCATTATTCAAGGAAATAAACATCCCAACCCCCCAGCCCCCTCTCCACCCCCCCAGCCCCTCACCCCTCCCGTCACTCCCGTCACACACGTCACTCCCGTCACTGTAGACACCCCATTTTTGACCGACCTTAAGACTCAGACGTCACCGATTGAGCGCTTGGTGATATTGCATATTGCGCTCGTTCAGAAGTCTCAGAGTCTCGGCTGCGAGCCTTGCCTCCGGACTTCCGGGCTATTTCGTGTCTTGCCTTGGTTTGCGAACCAGGCTCCGTTTTCTCTTCCCGAAGGGAGGGAGAGGTCTCGTAGATCATCTCTCAGTGGCCGTAGGCTACGTTTCGTGGTCGTAGGCCATTTTTCCCGTTTGGAGCGCGGTTTCCGATTTTTCGGAGCCGACGGCCGTGTGCCTCGGTTGGGGACCGCTTAACCACCTCCGTTTGCTCCGGTTTTTGGCACATACCTTATTTCCTCCCTTTCGAGGGACACTGTGGTCCGAGAGACCGACTTCGTGGTCGAACACCACTTCCGGTGCCTAACAGTCAGTTTTCGGGGCCCCGGACTGCGCGTTTTGGCCCCCGAGCCTTGCTTGAAAGCATTGTTGGGCTCCGACCCAAACTAGAAATAGTCATATTTTGAGCTCCTTTCCATGTTTGATTAAGGATCTTTTGCTGTTTGAGGCTTCCATCTGTCACTTGCCTCTTTACCTCTTTTTAGGCCTATTTTTGCACGGTATTTTAGGTTTACTTGTGAGCTGTTTTGAACTTAGTCATAAACTACAAAGTGTCTTGTTTTGAGCCCCTCTTCAACTTTATTGAAGGGCTCTCTTTGGTTTGAGAACCGCAGCTATCACTTGCCTCTTTGTCTCCCTTTAGGCCAATTTTGGGGGGAAATTTGAATTTCATTTCCCCCCCCCCCCATTTTTCCCCCCTTTTCTCCCCCTCTTTTGTCTATATAACAGACCCTCCAGCTCTGGAAAAAGGGTTAGAAAATTTTGGTGGAGCTCTCACATTAAATCTCTCTCTCTCTACATTATAATCATCAAAACCTTTTGATTCTTACATCATTTTTACACACCAACTCATAGCACAAGACCTCCATCCTCCATTCCAGCACTTTGGGACTCTTTTGAAGAGGTTGAAAGCTCAGATTTTTGGACCAAGAGTTGATGAAAGACTAGTCTTCAAGGGTGAGTCTCATTTTCTTCTTTTTGCTCTTTTCTTGGTCTATATTTTAGCTCCTTATGCTTACTATTTTGAGCTCCGGCCATAACTGGAAATGTCATTTTTTTGAGCTCATTTTTCTGTTTCATTAAGGGTCTTACCCTGTTTGGGACCCCCATCTTGCACTTGCTTCATTACCCTTTTGTATGCCATAATCTTGCATAGTATTTTTGGCCTATGTGTAATCTGTTTTGGAGCATGATATAAACTGTAGATAGGCTTATTTTGAGCCCTTCTTCAACATTGAAGAAGGGCTCACCACTGTTTGGGACCTCCATGTGCCACTTGTCATTATCCCCCTCTTTGGTCCCCATTTTTGCATGATTTATTAGCCTATTGAGCTTCTGTTTTTGGACCTTGGTCCGAACTGAAAATGGCCCTATTTTGACCCCCTCTTCATGTTTTATTAAGGGTCTATGGCTATTTGAGACATCCTTTTTATACTTCATGTTATAGCTCTCTTGGTGCCCTTATTTTGCATAGCATTTTGAGCATACTTGTATCTGTTTTTGGGGTTTGTCATAAACTGTAATACATCATATTTTTGGCCCCTCTTCAATATTGTAGAAGGCCCCTTCCCTGTTTGGGGCCTGCATTTGTGAGTTGCTTCATTACCTCTCTCTTTTTGGCCATTTTTGCATGCTATCTTAGGCCTATTTGTGCTCACTGTTTGGCCATGCTTTGAACTGTAAATATGCTTGTTTTGGGGCTTCCTAGCTTCTGTCTTCATACTTCATGTTCAAATTATGCATGCATTGCATAGCTATAGGCCATTTCATGCGCCAAAATTCATGTTTCGGGATTGATTCCATGCATCGGGAGTTGTTTTGCCATGATTCGGGGCTGTTTTGCATCCCATTTTGCCTCTGAAAATTGCATGTTAGTATGCCATAATCCATGCTTTGCCATGTCATGTTAGAGTGGCATTCGTGCCGTAGGTTCGGTCCTCGATTTGCGTGCACGCGTGCACGCACTTCGAGTTGTCTCATTTTCATCTCATGGCCTCTCATATGAGTGTGGCTGAGGTCCACTCATGTTAGTGTAAGTCCATATTGCATTGTGTATGCCATTTCATTCCATAGCATTGTGTATGCTAGGTTGTACATTAGCGCATTGTGTATGCCATCTCATCTCGTGCATCGTGTATGCCATTTCGTAGCATTTTGCATGTTAGGTTGTACCTTAGTTGCATTTCATGTATATCATGCATACTGCATCGTGTTCGGGATAGGAGTTAGCCCAGGCACGGGAAACGAGGTACGTTTCGTACTCCGAGCGACGGAACGTGTCTCAATTCCCTAGTCACCGACACTCCGGATCATCTATGATGGAGTTAGGTCTTGTTGTGTTTTCATGTGCATTCATTCCATATTGAGTTGTGCAATTCGACTCCTCGGCCATCATGCATCAATATGCGTGATTGGTGGCACGAGGATCGAGGCATGCATACATTTGTGAAAATACATTGCTATGCCCCTTTCCTACTCTCTGTTGCAGCAAAATGAAGAATTAGCAACTTTTCAAAGTTTGGCACGCATTTCAAGAACAGGTGCAAACAGAGGCTAATTGGGGCATCGTCATGGATTTCCGCGCAAAGGCAACCCGGGCATGCATCATTCATTATCCAGAATGGAATCAAGGCAGTCCCTGGCTTGCATGCCAGTTTATTTATTTTCTTAGTTAATTTGTTAATTAATTAGGAATTTGTACATATTTGGACTGTAATATTTATTTGGACTGTACTATTCTTTTATTCGGGACTGTATATTTATTTGAACCCTCTGCGCGAGGGCATAATTGTAATAAGTGTGGGTGAGTGTGATGTATGTCTTCCAACCCCACGTCTTTCTTCCCATTTCATGTGCCAAAATTCATGTTTCGGGATTGATTCCATGCATCGGGAGTTGTTTTGCCATGATTCGAGGCTGTTTTGCATCCCATTTTGCCTCTAAAAATTGCATGTTAGTACGCCATAATCCATGCTTTGCCATGTCATGTTAGAGTGGCATTCGTACCGTAGGTTCGGTCCTCGATTTGCGTGCACGCGTGCACGCACTTCGAGTTGTCTCATTTTCATCTCATGGCCTCTCATGTGAGTGTGGCTGAGGTCCACTCATGTTAGTGTAAGTCCATATTGCATTGTGTATGCCATTTCATTCCATAGCATTGTGTATGCTAGGTTGTACATTAGCGCATTGTGTATGCCATCTCATCTCGTGCATCGTGTATGCCATTTCGTAGCATTTTGCATGTTAGGTTGTACCTTAGTTGCATTTCATGCATATCATGCATACTGCATCGTGTTCGGGATAGGAGTTAGCCCAGGCACGGGAAACGAGGTACGTTTCGTACTCCGAGTGACGGAACGTGTCTCAATTCCCTAGTCACCGACACTCCGGATCATCTATGATGGAGTTAGGTCTTGTTGTGTTTTCATGTGCATTCATTCCATATTGAGTTGTGCAATTCAACTCCTCGGCCATCATGCATCAATATGCGTGATTGGTGGCACGAGGATCGAGGCATGCATACATTTGTGAAAATACATTGCTATGCCCCTTTCCTGCTCTCTGTTGCAGCAAAATGAAGAATTAGCAACTTTTCAAAGTTTGGCACGCATTTCAAGAACAGGTGCAAACAGAGGCTAATTGGGGCATCGTCATGGATTTCCGCGCAAAGGCAACCCGGGCATGCATCATTCATCATCCAGAATGGAATCAAGGCAGTCCCTGGCTTGCATGCCAGTTTATTTATTTTCTTAGTTAATTTGTTAATTAATTAGGAATTTGTACATATTTGGACTGTAATATTTATTTGGACTGTACTATTCTTTTATTCGGGACTGTATATTTATTTGGACCCTCTGCGCGAGGGCATAATTGTAATAAGTGTGGGTGAGTGTGATGTATGTCTTCCAACCCCACGTCTTTCTTCCCATTTCATGTGCCAAAATTCATGTTTCGGGATTGATTCCATGCATCGGGAGTTGTTTTGCCATGATTCGAGGCTGTTTTGCATCCCATTTTGCCTCTAAAAATTGCATGTTAGTACGCCATAATCCATGCTTTGCCATGTCATGTTAGAGTGGCATTCGTACCGTAGGTTCGGTCCTCGATTTGCGTGCACGCGTGCACGCACTTCGAGTTGTCTCATTTTCATCTCATGGCCTCATCATGGGAGTGTGGCTGAGGTCCACTCATGTTAGTGTAAGTCCATATTGCATTGTGTATGCCATTTCATTCCATAGCATTGTGTATGCTAGGTTGTACATTAGCGCATTGTGTATGCCATCTCATCTCGTGCATCGTGTATTTGCCATTTCATAGCATTTTGCATGTTAGGTTGTACCTTAGTTGCATTTCATGCATATCATGCATACTGCATCGTGTTCGGGATAGGAGTTAGCCCGAGCATGGGAAACGAGATACGTTTCGTACTCCGAGTGACGGAACGTGTCTCAATTCCCTAGTCACCGACACTCCGGATCATCTATGATGGAGTTAGGTCTTGTTGTGTTTTCATGTGCATTCATTCCATATTGAGTTGTGCAATTCGACTCCTCGGCCATCATGCATCGATATGCGTGATTGGTGGCACGAGGATCGAGGCATGCATACATTTGTGAAAATACATTGCTATGCCCCCTTTCCTGCTCTTTGTTGCAGCAAAATGAAGAATTAGCAACTTTTCAAAGTTTGGCACACATTTCAAGAACAGGTGCAAACAGAGGCTAATTGGGGCATCGTCATGGATTTCCGCGCAAAGGCAACCCGGGCATGCATCATTCATCATCCGGAATGGAATCAAGGCAGTCCCTGGCTTGCATGCCAGTTTATTTATTTTCTTAGTTAATTTGTTAATTAATTAGGAATTTGTACATATTTGGACTGTAATATTTATTTGGACTGTACTATTCTTTTATCCGGGACTGTATATTTATTTGGACCCTCTGCGCGAGGGCATAATTGTAATAAGTGTGGGTGAGTGTGATGTATGTCTTCCAACCCCACGTCTTTCTTCCCTTTTATTTACCTGCTTATGATGGTTAGATTAGGGCATATTTCAATTAGCATACAGTATGATAGCATGTTTGCATTCATTCATCTGTCTTGCACGCACCGGGCTCGGCGCATCATACTAACTGCATTTGTATTTCAATTCCAAGTTGAATACATGTTAGCTGTAGCATTCCATATGCCATGTTTAGAATAGCCGAGCTTGCTATAGTTGCATTTTTGCATGTGTTGCATTAGGCATTTCAGCATATTTAGGATCATGCATGGATTTCTAATGAGCTTCTGTTTTGGCTGGGAGTACTCGGTGAGTTTTTATGCTTTAGCACCCTTGCATGCGTGTGAGTGACTGCCGTGAATAGCATGCTTACCATGAGGCTAACTGCTTATGTGATATAACTGCCTGAATGCTTGTGGGTGAAGGTTGGGTTATTTGAATTGGAACAATTCATCAAATGTTTGTTTTAAGCCCACTAGATAGTGGCAAAACCATGTTTTCTAAGCCCACCCGAGGGTGGCAAAGTCTGCATTTTAAGCCTACCTGCGGGTAGCAAACCATCTTTTCAAAAACAAACATGAAATGTGTTGTTCCAATTCAGGCGATCCAGTCTATACTTGTATGCTGTGCGCATCACGTAGTAATCTAGGCTAATAACCGGAATAAGAACACACGATGTTTTCAAAACTAGATATCACGGTTAGTAGAAGCCGGTCTTTGACCGGGCGAGCGGGGGTGCTCACGAAGTGACCTTCCCCAATCGTACCCAAGTTCCCGAGCCGAGGCAACTTTGGTGATGACGGACACGTGGCCTTTGGCACCGAGTCAGGGTTTCCTAAATTTCCCCATAAAAAAAAAATATTTAGGTGGCGACTCTGTATCTGGCAAAGCAGTCCCTGTTTGGCACTTCTTTTAAAAAAATCTGTTTTCTCAAAACGAATTGCCGGATTTGGACTCTTTGGTTCAGATTAAGAACCGACAACAAAAGGGAGTCCGAACTGTAGAGTGAGGCCCAAGGGCGCGTCTACAGTTTCTGGCGACTTTGCTGGGGAAATTTAGAGAGAGCTTGACTCGAACTCGTGATATCCAGTTTTGATTTCACTTATGTGTTTCTTTGCATTGCATGTGCATTGGTGCGCCTAGGACACCGTGTTGGCCATCTGCTATTCCTGAGCGGTTTGCCGGAGGCTTGTCTTGGTCAAGGCATGACCATAAGGTTGACCGGTTGCGGGCTCTGCTAGTATGGGAACACAAACCCCGGTTTTACCGGGGCACCCTTTTGACCATTCGACCTAGTGCATATTCGGAATCCATAGTGACCATTCCAAATTAGGACAGGTTGCTTACCCGATGTTAGGTTGTTTGAAACCGCTGCGTGCGTAGTGAAACCCTAGCTCCTGACAAAATAGGACAGGGAAACCCTACCCCAACATAGGGGTGTTTTGGCTCTTATTTATCTGCTATGTGCTTTTAGAGTGTATCTCTACAGGGAATGCACATGTCAGTTTGCGAATCTGGGTATCAGGCCTGCGGGCATCAGTGCGTGAAGAATCAGTTTTACCTGAGGGTATCAGTTTACAGGCAGAGATTTGGGCAGAATTCAGTAGAGGGCACACTCATTCAACTATGCTCGTATCTGTTCAGGTGAAATCAGGCTGAGATGCTGTCTGTTTTCTGTTTTGCTAAGTGGTCTTGGAACCATAGTTTCAGAAGGGTCTGATATCCCCCGGGTACTCTGGACTTGTGTTGTTATGTGATCGGGGGGTGAACCACCTGCGGGCGGCACTCAGTTTACTCCGGATGTGGCGTTTGGCACGCACTGTTTTGAGCATTTGCGAGTGCTGCTTATTCTACTTTCTGGCTTGGGTATTGAGTCTGTCTCGTTGTGTCGAGTCAGTCCTGTTGAGTCTGTCTTGTTGTATCGAGTCAGTCCTGTTGAGTCTACCTTGTTATATCGAGTTAGTCCTGTTGAGTCTACCTTGTTATATCGAGTCAGTCTTGTTATATCGGGTCAGTCCTGCTGAGTCTGTCTTGTTGTATCGAGTCAGTCCTGTTGAGTCTGTCTCGTTGTATCAAGTCAATCCTGTTGAGTCTGTCTTGTTGTACCGAGTCAGTCCTGTTTTATTGGAGTCGGGTGATCCTGGGGGTGTTACCTCGGACATCACCATTTGTTTTGTGTTTGTCTTCTTTGCTTTCTTTTGAGTCTGTTTCTGCCTTGGAGCCAGTTATGCCAACAGATCTGAAGGGAACAGCAGTGATTTTCACACTCTCGTGTTTGCTTCTGCCGTGTGCCAGTTGTGCCAGAATTTCTAAATGAGATGGCAGTATTTGACTAGAAGCTCTGTCTTTTCTGTGCCTTGAAGTCATTGTAATGACCTGAGTTTTTCAAAACTTTTTGAACACTGCGGTGAAAACAAAGAGGGAGGAATTCCTCGGGTTTTGCAAAACTTTGATCAATTGAGAGAAAGAGAGGCATGCTAAGCCCTTAATGAATGAGATCTTGCTTGTTAGTATGAGTACTGAGAAGGATCCTGGCTTGATCCAGATTGGTCCTACACTGTCTTCAGCGCGAGCGATTTGTCGCTTTCTTAAAAACTTTCAAAAAATGTTTTGCGCGGTCCTGCGAAGACTTGTGTGGAATCGCTCTTGAGATTGTGCAGCCTAGGATCGCTCTCAGCCTCAAGATTCAACCCCTTTGCTCCCAAAACCTTGAACTTGACTTCAGAACGTTCAACGGTCAACTACAATGTGAGGCCTGTGTGGCCAGATTTGAAGCAGCCCTCGAACAAGAGGCACCAAAGTCAGATCAAGAAGATCAGATCAAAGGAAGCTTGTAAAGCTAGATCAGAAGCCCCCCCTCAACTAGGGGCAAAAATGTCCGATATGCTCGAAGAGCCGAAGATGGATCCTTCAGTAAATCAATACCACAGCCACTCTCCTGGATACGGATGGCTTCAAAACCCTAAAACCATTTGGCATGGACTTGTTACACTTTTACCCTTTGAGAGGCTCGCTGGGTCGAAAACCTGGAAGGGTGACCCAGGCAAAAGTTAGAGCAAGAGAAAAATACAAAAAAAGAAAGCAAAAAAAAAAAATACAAAAGAAATGAAAAAAAAAAAGAAAGAGAAAAAAAAATGCAAAAAAGAAAAAAGAATGAAAAGATACAAAAATTGAAAAAAAAGAAGAAGAACAAAGCTCACAAGGTCGAAAACCCGCGACGGGCGCCTTGGCAAAAGTTAGAGCCTAAAAAGGAGAGGTTAATACCCGAGTGTACCTTAACCCCGAACTACGTAAGGCTTGATTCCCATGTTTGGGATACGTAGGCAACTTCATCCTGAAGTCCAGCCCCTAACGCTCTCATAGTGACTAAGTCCATATAATGGTTTTGATCATCCTTGCATTCTCTGTATCCGGGAGTTCGGTCATCATTGATGAAGACTGTTTACGAAATGCTGCGGCATCATCCAAACAAGGGGCAACTTTCCGTTGCCATTCAATGCGCCGCGGTGCCGTTCAAACAAGGGGCAACTTTCTGTTGCCATGCAGCTCCCCTCCAGCAAGGGGCAATTTTCCTTCGAATCTGAGGTTGTGCATCTCGAGAGTGGGTTCTATGCTCGTTGAGCAGTGGCCGTTTGCAAAAATAGTTTTTGAGAATTTTTACTGAGGCTGACTAATTTTCTCGAAAATTGTTTCTTCTTTTCCAAAAACTGGACCATTTCTTGGACCCAAAAAAGGAAAATTTTCAGTGCTCATAGCCTGACTTGCATGATTTCAAATCAAAAATTGAACAAGCATGTTAATCTAACTCTCATGTTGGTCAAAACTGTTTTAGTAGAAAGCAAAAACAAAAAATGGTCAAAATGATGAACTAGGGGCACAGTTGAGTCGGGTGTTCTGTCTTTTCCCCTTTGTCGAAATACTTGCCAGAAAGGGCACTCTACTTGTCGAAAAGGGCACCGTATTCTCCAGGAAAGGGCACAACAAAGGGCAGAAAGCTCTCACATCCTCCAAGCAACGAGGTATCAAGCAAAGTGCGAAGCACGAACTGGAATGGGGCAAGATATCCCACTCCATCATCTGGACAGATCTTATCACGTCCAAACTCCCCGGTAGAGCATCGTCAACCGGTCAGCTGCAGATTTGCTACACACCCAGTTGTAGCACAACCCCTCTGTGGGAGAAGTTCACTGCTGTGCGCAGGAGAAAAAGAATCTAGCGGAATGCTAGGGGCAAGACCCCGCAACTTTCCGTTTGTCCATCAACCACCCAGGGGAGGGATAAAAAAAAATGAGAGATTGAAGAATAGAGAGATGTGCGATGAGAGAAAAAGTGAGAAAAGGGCTTTTTCAGAAAATAAGAGATTGAGTGCCAAGTGATGTGAGAATCACAAATGAGAAAGGGTGGGAAACACTACCCGGTGAAACAGGCTCCTTGTGCACGTCTGAGTGTCGTGTCTTTTTATTTGTCTCGATTCTTGTTTTGAGTCGTCTCGAGTGTTACTCGATGTGTCTAGGTTATGTGCCTTTTATTTCCTTGTTGAGTCGTTTTGCTGTGTCCAGTCGTAGGCTCAATACCTGGTCGAAAACTCATCTCTCAATTTCAAAAATAAAATCGTTTTGTGCTCCGAGTGCCGTGCCGTTCTCCACATTTGTGCAAAACAGAATTTGTTCTTTCATAAAATCACAGGGTTTCTAACCCAGGTCATGTGAGAACAATGGAACCAGGACCTATCTGAAGCTATAATGGTTCCGGACTGCAAAGCAAAAGCAAAAGAGGAAAAATGTCGGGCATCTGAGTTTGTTCCAACTTCAGTAAGCTCCGAGATCGCATTCCGTATGCACTTCGTCAGGCCTTGTCAATGCTCCGAAGTATGAGTGTGCCTCTACCTCAAGCTCAAGATCGAGTCTGCTTCAAGCCAGAATGGCCATCAGAAGTGCTCTCCTCGAGTACCGTTCCCTGCCAGAGGCATCTTGGCCGTGTTTACAATGAGTTCCTAGGAGACCAACTGCGACAGTGGAAACTAGAGTTCGGACGGCTATTGCCTAGAACGCAAAGGTTCTGGATTTCCGAGACTAAAGTCTGGTTTAAATACCCAGGGGTCTATCCTCGGCTTGAAATCTGTATGGCAGCCCCATAGATTGAGATAGCATGTGAATGCGCCTCGATTCTGGATACTGAATCAACCTAGTCTGTCACCCCGTTGGAGAATAGGGAAAGTTGTGAACATGGCCAGGAAGGAAAGGTAGTAACTGCGGTTGGAAGTACAATCAAGAAAGTGCAAGAAGAACCCACTCTTTTCAGCTCAAAATGTTTCTGCGGAATTTTCAAATCATGTCTTCGATGTGTAGCTCATCGTCAGTCGGCGTGCACGAGGTGTATCCTTTTTGGAATGAATCGTGACCCCTCCGAGAGGTAAATCGGAGGTTGCGTTTGGAATTTGGTCTCCTTAAGGCTTGTATTTCCTTATTCAGTATTTTTGGTTCAAACGGGTGTTGTCACGCGCATTCCACTGGCATTGTTATGCTCATTCGTTGCATTGTTATGCACATCTATCTAGCATTGTTATGCTCATTCGTTGTATTGTTATGCACATCTATCTAGCATTGTTATGCTCATTCGTTGTATTGTTATGCACATCTATCTAGCATTATTATGCTCATTCGTTGTATTGTTATGCACATCTGTCTAGCATTGTTATGCTCATTACTTGCATTGTTATGCACACTTCACCTGCATTGTTATGCACCTTTTCACTTGCAATTGTCGTCTTTTCTCCTCTCGCATGCGGTGCGTTAGGACATCTTCGGTTTTGAACATTTGGACGAGTTCCGGTCTTCGTTTACCTTTTCCTCTCTTGCGTGTGATACGCTGAGAGATGATCTTTCCTCTCTTGCATGTGATATGCTGAGAGGTCTGCCTTTCTTCTCTTGCGTGTGATACGCTGAGAAATCTACCTTTTCCTCTCTTGCGTGTGATACGCTGAGAGATGATCTTTCCTCTCTTGCATGTGATATGCTGAGAGGTCTGTCTTTCTTCTCTTGCGTGTGATACGCTGAGAAATCGACCTTTTCCTCTCTTGCGTGTGATACGCTAAGAGATAATCTTTTCCTCTCTTGCATGTGATATGCTGAGAGGTCTGCCTTTCTTCTCTTGCGTGTGATACGCTGAGAAATCGACCTTTTCCTCTCTTGCGTGTGATACGCTGAGATATGATATTTTCCTCTCTTGCATGTGATATGCTGAGAGGTCTGCCTTTCTTCTCTTGCGTGTGATACGCTGAGAAATCTACCTTTTCCTCTCTTGCGTGCGATACGCTGAGAGATGATCTTTCTTCTCTTGCATGTGATATGCTGAGAGGTCTGCCTTTCTTCTCTTGCGTGTGATACGCTGAGAAATCTACCTTTTCCTCTTTTGCGTGTGATACACTGAGAGATGATTTTTCCTCTCTTGCATGTGATATGCTGAGAGGTCTGCCTTTCTTCTCTTGCGTGTGATACGCTGAGAAATCTACCTTTTCCTCTCTTGCGTGTGATACGCTGAGAGATGATCTTTTCCTCTCTTGCATGTGATATGCTGAGAGGTCTGCCTTTCTTCTCTTGCGTGTGATGCGCTGAGAAAGTTACCTTTCCTCTTTTGCGTGTGATACGCTGAGAGGTTTACCTTCTTCCCCTCCTGTGTGTGATACGCGGAGAGATGTTGTGTGTGAGATTCCGGGTACCCTCGGTAGTCACTTTTAGCCTTCTCTGCGTGAGACGCAATGAGAATTGCATAATTCTCTTACATCCTTTCTGCATGAAATATAGTTGTTGCTTTGCATTCTTGCTTAAAACTGTTGCATCTATTGTGAATATGTGCTTCATTACAGCTTGCTGCATTTGCATGATCACGAGTGATGTTCGGCTTCTTGCATTGTCAGTTGCATTTTGCCCCTGCCTGCGGGCACATCTTTGTCTATCATTTATGCTTTGTCTAAGTCTTCGGCCTAGTCAAAAATGGGTCGTCTCTGGGCTTTGACATTCACTCCCGTCATTCTTATGACTTTCGAGTTCTGTCAAAGAGGGGCAACTGTAGACACCCCATTTTTGACCGACCTTAAGACTCAGACGTCACCGATTGAGTGCTTGGTGATATTGCATATTGCGCTCGTTCAGAAGTCTCAGAGTCTCGGCTGCGAGCCTTGCCTCCGGACTTCCGGGCTGTTTCGTGTCTTGCCTCGGTTTGCGAACCAGGCTCCGTTTTCTCTTCCCGAAGGGAGGGAGAGGTCTCGTAGATCATCTCTCAGTGGCCGTAGGCTACGTTTCGTGGTCGTAGGCCATTTTTCCCGTTTGGAGCGCGGTTTCCGATTTTTCGGAGCCGACGGCCGTGTGCCTCGGTTCGGGACCGCTTAACCACCTCCGTTTGCTCCGGTTTTTGGCACATACCTTATTTCCTCCCTTTCGAGGGACACTGTGGTCCGAGAGACCGACTTCGTGGTCGAACACCACTTCCGGTGCCTAACAGTCAGTTTTCGGGGCCCCGGACTACGCGTTTTGGCCCCCGAGCCTTGCTTGCAAGCATTGTTGGGCTCCGACCTAAACTAGAAATAGTCATATTTTGAGCTCCTTTCCATGTTTGATTAAGGACCTTTTGCTGTTTGAGGCTTCCATCTGTCACTTGCCTCTTTACCTCTTTTTAGGCCTATTTTTGCACGGTATTTTAGGCTTACTTGTGAGCTGTTTTGAACTTAGTCATAAACTACAAAGTGTCTTGTTTTGAGCCCCTCTTCAACTTTATTGAAGGGCTCTCTTTGGTTTGAGAACCGCAGCTATCACTTGCCTCTTTGTCTCCCTTTAGGCCAATTTTGGGGGGAAATTTGAATTTCATTTCCCCCCCCCCCATTTTTCCCCCCTTTTCTCCCCCTCTTTTGTCTATATAACAGACCCTCCAGCTCTGGAAAAAGGGTTAGAAAATTTTGGTGGAGCTCTCACATTAAATCTCTCTCTCTCTACATTATAATCATCAAAACCCTTTGATTCTTACATCATTTTTACACACCAACTCATAGCACAAGACCTCCATCCTCCATTCCAGCACTTTGGGACTCTTTTGAAGAGGTTGAAAGCTCAGATTTTTGGACCAAGAGTTGATGAAAGACTAGTCTTCAAGGGTGAGTCTCATTTTCTTCTTTTTGCTCTTTTCTTGGTCTATATTTTAGCTCCTTATGCTTACTATTTTGAGCTCCGGCCATAACTGGAAATGTCATTTTTTTGAGCTCATTTTTCTGTTTCATTAAGGGTCTTACCCTGTTTGGGACCCCCATCTTGCACTTGCTTCATTACCCTTTTGTATGCCATAATCTTGCATAGTATTTTTGACCTATGTGTAATCTGTTTTGGAGCATGATATAAACTGTAGATAGGCTTATTTTGAGCCCTTCTTCAACATTGAAGAAGGGCTCACCACTGTTTGGGACCTCCATGTGCCACTTGTCATTATCCCCCTCTTTGGTCCCCATTTTTGCATGATTTATTAGCCTATTGAGCTTCTGTTTTTGGACCTTGGTCCGAACTGAAAATGGCCCTATTTTGACCCCCTCTTCATGTTTTATTAAGGGTCTATGGCTATTTGAGACATCCTTTTTATACTTCATGTTATAGCTCTCTTGGTGCCCTTATTTTGCATAGCATTTTGAGCATACTTGTATCTGTTTTTGGGGTTTGTCATAAACTGTAATACATCATATTTTTGGCCCCTCTTCAATATTGTAGAAGGCCCCTTCCCTGTTTGGGGCCTGCATTTGTGAGTTGCTTCATTACCTCTCTCTTTTTGGCCATTTTTGCATGCTATCTTAGGCCTATTTGTGCTCACTGTTTGGCCATGCTTTGAACTGTAAATATGCTTGTTTTGGGGCTGCCTAGCTTCTGTCTTCATACTTCATGTTCAAATTATGCATGCATTGCATAGCTATAGGCCATTTCATGCGCCAAAATTCATGTTTCGGGATTGATTCCATGCATCGGGAGTTGTTTTGCCATGATTCGGGGCTGTTTTGCATCCCATTTTGCCTCTGAAAATTGCATGTTAGTATGCCATAATCCATGCTTTGCCATGTCATGTTAGAGTGGCATTCGTGCCGTAGGTTCTGTCCTTGGTTTGCGTGCACGCACTTCGAGTTGTCTCATTTTCATCTCATGGCCTCTCATGTGAGTGTGGCTGAGGTCCACTCATGTTAGTGTAAGTCCATATTGCATTGTGTATGCCATTTCATTCCATAGCATTGTGTATGCTAGGTTGTACATTAGCGCATTGTGTATGCCATCTCATCTCGTGCATCGTGTATGCCATTTCGTAGCATTTTGCATGTTAGGTTGTACCTTAGTTGCATTTCATGCATATCATGCATACTGCATCGTGTTCGGGATAGGAGTTAGCCCAGGCACGGGAAACGAGGTACGTTTCGTACTCCGAGTGACGGAACGTGTCTCAATTCCCTAGTCACCGACACTCCGGATCATCTATGATGGAGTTAGGTCTTGTTGTGTTTTCATGTGCATTCATTCCATATTGAGTTGTGCAATTCGACTCCTCGGCCATCATGCATCGATATGCGTGATTGGTGGCACGAGGATCGAGGCATGCATACATTTGTGAAAATACATTGCTATGCCCCTTTCCTGCTCTCTGTTGCAGCAAAATGAAGAATTAGCAACTTTTCAAAGTTTGGCACACATTTCAAGAACAGGTGCAAACAGAGGCTAATTGGGGCATCGTCATGGATTTCCGCGCAAAGGCAACCCGGGCATGCATCATTCATCATCCGGAATGGAATCAAGGCAGTCCCTGGCTTGCATGCCAGTTTATTTATTTTCTTAGTTAATTTGTTAATTAATTAGGAATTTGTACATATTTGGACTGTAATATTTATTTGGACTGTACTATTCTTTTATTCGGGACTGTATCTTTATTTGGACCCTCTGCGCGAGGGCATAATTGTAATAAGTGTGGGTGAGTGTGATGTATGTCTTCCAACCCCACGTCTTTCTTCCCTTTTATTTACCTGCTTATGATGGTTAGATTAGGGCATATTTCAATTAGCATACAGTATGATAGTATGTTTGCATTCATTCATCTGTCTTGCACGCACCGGGCTCGGCGCATCATACTAACTGCATTTGTATTTCAATTCCAAGTTGAATACATGTTAGCTGTAGCATTCCATATGCCATGTTTAGAATAGCCGAGCCTGCTATAGTTGCATTTTTGCATGTGTTGCATTAGGCATTTCAGCATATTTAGGATCATGCATGGATTTCTAATGAGCTTCTGTTTTGGCTGGGAGTACTCGGTGAATTTTTATGCTTTAGCATCCTTGCATGCGTGTGAGTGACTACCGTGAATAGCATGCTTACCATGAGGCTAACTGCTTATGTGATATAACTGCCTGAATGCCTGTGGGTGAAGGTTGGGTTATTTGAATTGGAACAATTCATCAAATGTTTGTTTTAAGCCCACTAGATAGTGGCAAAACCATGTTTTCTAAGCCCACCCGAGGGTGGCAAAATCTGCATTTTAAGCCTACTTGCGGGTAGCAAACCATCTTTCAAAAACAAACATGAAATGTGTTGTTCCAATTCAAGCGATCCAGTCTATACTTGTATACTGTGCGCATCACGTAGTAATCTAGGCTAATAACCGGAATAAGAACACACAATGTTTTCAAAACTAGATATCACGGTTAGTAGAGGCCGGTCTTTGACTAGGCGAGCGGGGGTGCTCACGAAGTGACCTTCCCCAATCGTACCCAAGTTCCCGAGCCGAGGCAACTTTGGTGATGACGGACACGTGGCCTTTGGCACCGAGTCAGAGTTTCCTAAATTTCCCCATAAAAAAAATATATTTAGGTGGCGACTCTGTATCTGGCAAAGCAGTCCATGTTTGGCACTTCTTTTAAAAAAATCTGTTTTCTCAAAACGAATTGCCGGATTTGGACTCTTTGGTTCAGATTAAGAACCGACAACAAAAGGGAGTCCGAACTGTAGAGTGAGGCCCAAGGGCGCGTCTACAGTCACTCCCGTCACTCCCGTCACTCACGTCACTCCCGTCACTCCCTCTCACGTCACTCCCGTCACTCCCCTTACGTCACACCCGTCACTCCCCTCCCCTCACTCCCCTCACGTCACTCTCGTCACTCACGTCACGTCACTCACGTCACTCCCATCACTCCCCTCCCCTCACGTCACTCACGTCACTCCCGTCACTCCCCTCTCCTCACGTCACACCCCGTCACTCCCCTCCCCTCACTCTCCTCACGTCACTCTCGTCACTCATGTCACGTCACTCACGTCACTCCCGTCACTCCCCTCCCCTCACGTCACTCCCCTCCCCTCCCGTCACTCCCGTTACTCCCCTCCCCTCACTCCTTTCACTCACGTCACTCTCGTCACTCACTCCCCTCCCTCCCGTCACTCCCCTCACGTCACTCCCGTCACTCCCATCACTCACATCACTCCCCTCACGTCACTCCCGTCACTCCCCTCACTCACGTCACTCCCCTCACGTCACTCCTGTCACTCCCCTCCCGTCACTCCCCTCACTCACGTCACTCCCCTCACATCACTCCCGTCACTCCCCTCCCGTCACTCCCCTCACTCCTCTCCCGTCACTCACGTCACTCCCCTCCCCTCACTCCACTCCCCTCGTTGAGTGGTGGTGGTGGTGGTGGTGGTGGTGGAATAGGGGGAGGTGTTGGTGGTGGTATAGGTGGTGGTGGGGGTATTGGTGGTGGAATAGGGGGAGGTGTTGGTGGTGGTGGTGGTGTTGGAGGAGGTATTGGTGGTGGTATAGGTGGTGGTGGTGTTGGAGGAGGTATTAGTGGTGGCGGTGGTGGTATTGGTGGGGGCATAGGTGGTAGTGGTGGTGTTGGAGGAGGCCGTTGGTGGTGGTATAGGTACTGGCGGGGGTATCGGTGGTGGTGTAGGTAGTGGTGGTGCTATTGAAGGAGGTGGTGGTGGTGGTGGTGTTGGAGGAGGTATTGGCGGTGGCGTTATGAAAGCTCCCCTCTGTTATCAATCTGAGCTTATATATATATATATATGCGGGAAGCTGAGATGGACGACCAACTCCCCTCCCCTCCCCTCCCCTCTGTTATGAAAGCTCCCTCCCCCTCCCTCTGTTATGAAAGCTCCCCTCCCCTCCCCTCCCCTCCCCTCTGTTATCAAAGCTCCCCCCCCTCCCTCTGTTATCAAAGCTCTCTCCCCCTCCCCTCTGTTATCAAAGCTTTCAATTGCTGCCTCCCTTCCCCTCCCCTATATATACTATGCAGGAAGCTGAGATCGAAATAAAACTCAGAAAATAAAAAAAAAAAAAATTCAAAATTCCCTCCCCTCCAGACGACGGGAAGCTGAGATGGAAGGAACTTGATCGTGATCGTGATTGGCGGCAGCAACGTCGCGGACTTGATCCCCTCCCCTCCCCTACATTATTTTTTTTTCCTTTTTTATTATTCTTTTCCTTTTTCAATACGTTTTTATATTTTGTTATATTCATTGAATTTTAAAAAAAAATTTGTAGAAATTTTATATTTTTTTAAGTGTATCTAAATTAATTATATCTATTAAAAAAATGATTAATATGTTAAAAACAATGAATTGAAAACTCAAAAAACTATTTTTGAAAATTTCAAATCAAACAGAATAAATAAATTTGATAAAAAAAAATTATTCTTTTCCTTTTAGTCTTTTTTTTTTTTTGATTCTTTTCCTTTTAAAAATTATTGTTTTTATTCATTCTTTTCCTTTTTTGTTTTTATGTAGAATTTTTCTTTTCCTTTTCCTTTTAGATTTGAATCTCATGATGTAAATATTAAATTTGAATCATTCATCACTTTTTTCATAATAATTTTTTAAAATTTCTATCTTAAGCAATGTTACATGTACAAAAAAAAAATTCTACATATATATATATTTTTTCACATAAAAATGGAACCATACATGTAAGAAACATCCTCAATTAAAAATTTGTATGAATAGTGTGTACAAATTTTTATTTAAATATATCGATTTCACAAAAATCAATGGTTAGGTTTTTTTTTTATTTTTTTTTCAGTGGTTAGGTTGTTTACTCTGCAGTGGTTAGGTTGCCAAAGAGGTTGCCATCAACCACGTGGATGAATTGCTATCACAAGCACCTTAATGGCTGTGGTGACCACCATCCAAATTTATTTACTTTAAATGATTAAAATTAAAAACAATATTATTGATTTAGAATTTTTTTTATATAAATTAAATTTATTGTAAATACGTCTCACACTACATCAAGTTAAATTTATATTATATAGTCACTTTCTAAGTAAAATTTGTAGAAAAATCTTCAAAAAGAATCACACAATTATTGGACATACATCCTTCATGTATTTTATATGTTAATGATTGGACATACTTTCTGTTCAAATAAAATTCGTTCACAATGTAATTTACCGAACACATCAGAATATTAAAACCAAACGTTTTTTAAGAAGATATAATAATATAAATTTGAATCTCAGTTACACACATTATAAATTTGACCAACATTAATGTTTCAAATATTCGTGTTCAGTTGTCGTCTTAGTTGGTACGTAATGTTCGCTCTTACAGCTGCCATTGGTACGTAATGTTCGTCTTAGTTGGTTGTCACTTTGCAGTTTATAACTACAAAACTCAAAATTACTGCCAATAAGACATCGTTCGAAAAGAGTTTTTTTGGTTTATAAATGGTTGTCACCTACAATAATTTTAGGAAAAATTGTAGTGTCAAATCAGAAGTTTATATTGTTTTTAAACTGACATTTCAAATTGTTAGTAACAAATATTTTTTTTTCAAGTAAGTTTTTTGTTTCAAATCATTTTCTTGCAAGTGTTTTTCAATTAATTTTGATTTTCATATACTGATTTTCCACCTACAATTTTTTTGGGTGAAATAAACACAAGTGGCCATTCAGTTTTTTTTGTTTTTTTTCCAAAAAAATAAATTTGCTATTATTGTATTACTAATTATTTTGTTTTCCAATTTTGTTTTGAAATACTTTTTCTGTCAATACATTGTCTTGTCAAATACAACAGTTTTGAATTACATTTTTGTTTTTTGTAAATAGTAGTTTTAAATATTTTGTTTCAACATAGAAATTTTTCAAATTAATTTATTTCATAAATTTGTTTATTTACAATTTTTTTAAAATGATATTGTGTATGTTTGTAGTATCATGTGGACATGTTCACATTATCACAATTTTTTTAAATTTTTTTTTTTAAAAATCAATTACCAACTGTAAATAGTAATTTAGACAGATTTTTGTGTTCAAGAGCAAGTATGATGTCGTAATTTGTCTCTATTATTTTAAAATTATACTACTTTGTTAAATGTTTAATAATTTTTACCAGGTGCGGGGTGCGGGAAGCGATGTTTAGGCTCGGTTGTCACATAGTGCAACACCCTGTTGTCATGCATACTCTCGTCCCAACTGGCTGACACAAAGGTGAAGCACAAATCAAAGTCGCATACGGCCAGTATATTCTGTGTTGGCACGCCTTTCCGGCCATAGTACGAAGTGGCGTATTCTTGTGAGACACGAGCCATCACATGCGTGCCGTCTATTGCACCGATGCAGTCCTACGCAACGCACCATTATTCAAAACGTATAAATACAAAATTCAAGGTATATGTTGCCACTGTGATATTTAAAATTTTATGGAAAGTGTCACCTTGAATGGCCGGTACCCGCCGTTGCGATTGTAAATGTGGGTGGCCCCCCTTGTTGCACTTGCTCAGGCGTAAGACTCCTACTATGAACCGATGTGAACGGTATCATAGCTTGCAAAACCTCATGGAAATTGCGTGACAATGTCTCCTTCGAGTGTTGGAACCGTTCTTGCAAATCTTTCAAATCCATTCCCTGCAATGCACAAATGAAAATGGCTACCTTCTCTTCCAGCGGAACGCCATGCTCCCGCTGTGGCAGTGTCAATCCAAAACTACGAAGCGCGTGGCATAACAACAAGAACACTGGTTTGGACATACTGACAGCATCTTCAAACCGGCCTTGGTGCCCCGTTAAACAACTCATACATCCATAAACGTCCCGAAAGTATTAATGTATTTCGAGGGGACTTTGTGATAATGGTTGTAATAATATCTAGTTGCACTATTCCACGCCTCTATCAAGTTGTGATCAGTTTCGACCACCATTTCCTGCGCAATTTCACCGACAGCTTCCTGGGATGTAATACTTTGCACGATGTGACTAGGACCAGCGTCATCCGCCATTTCTAAAAAATGGAACGCAAAATATGCAAAAATAAAATGGGTACTATGTACAAATGTAAGCACACAGCTTCTGCAAAAACTATGGAAAAATGATTATACTATGAAAAAATGTAAGCACACAGCACTCTTTCATTAAACTATGAAAGAGTTTAAGGGAGAGGGAGTGTGCGAGGGAACCACACTGTCAACATATGATTATAGAGACATATCCATGATACAAGGAAAGATGAGCTTTGGTGGTGGTGGGTACACTTTCCTGCATTTGAAGAAGTTCACTTGCTTGTGATAGTTGAGACAAGGACGGAGGGGCCTACGTCTATGATTCCCTCTTTTTTGGTTCACCCAAAAAATTTATTTGTGTTCAGGAAAGTGTATGTTGTGCATCCAAAAAAAAAAAAGACACCTTGTTTTGGTATAATTTTTAAAAACAATGTTCAGAAAATTCTATTTTGTTCCCATGCATAATTTTTGTATTATCTACCTTTTGTTCATATTTTATAGTCAAGTTTTTAAATTGGTAGACACACGTGACATGAATTTACAAAAACAGTAAGACAGTGTAACAGAAAAACGAAAATTGTATCAAAAATTAACACTAATTGGGAACAAAGTTATGCTTGAAAACAAAGGTTATGGCAAGAAGGAAAATTTTAAACTGCGAAAATAGGGAATCAAAGGAAAGTGTACTTGTGTCATCAACACGACAATGGGTTTCCTAATAAATTTTACAATTTTAACCATTTCAGTAATTTTAAAAAAATAAGTACATATAATAATATTTATCTGTAATGATCATTGAAAAAATCTACAGGACTCCAGTAGTGTGGGCAACTCCATTTTTTCCGTTGTCTTTTTTTTTTTTTTTAATCTTTAATGATCTTTTTTTCAAAATTATATCAAACTTTTTTTAAATTTTCAGCTCTGTTGCAAATGTGGAAAATAAAAAAATAATAAAAGATAAAAACAAAAAAAATCACAACCAAAAATGCTAAACAAAACAGAGGAGTTTGGCACACAATATTTTTTTGTTAGCTAAAAATGATGTGAAATGGATTTAAAAAATTTAACAAATCTTCTATCATAATTCAAAAATCTGCAGGAATATGTACAAACCTGTTGAAAGTATGCATGATGAAAAAAGTATTCACTGACAAAGCATTCACTGAAAAAAGTAGTAACACAGGTCAAGATTCCTATAATGAAATGTGCAGCGTGCTCGGTTCTCTCAAGGCAATCTGCAACACCTACATCCATCTCTCTAAGGCTAGCATCTACTTTATTTGACACATCAAACCATCTCCCAACTAGAAGACAAACTACCAATTGCCACACTTTAATATTTTATGTATTTATAACCTGTACCATTTGTCCTCCACAGTCCAATCCCGGGCTATAACCAGCAGTCCTCCACAAATAAAATTGAGGTAGAAAATTGAGAGGGTAATTTATATGAAAAGTGGGCCGAGCTAGGTGATGGGCCGTTATGGGCCGATATGCGAAGGGATGATTAAATGGCCATATAAGTTACTCCGGTCTTGAAGATGCCTTGGAGATTAGTCCGATCCCAAAGCCCAGAAGATAGTCCGGTCCGAGGAAGGCTTGAAGCGAGTCCGATCTAAAGATACTTTGGAGTTAGTCTAGTCCTGGCATATTGTGGTTAGCTCGGTCTAACCACGCCATGGATTGTACATTAGAAGCCGAAGTATGAGCAGTGAAAGGAAGAGCCGAACTAAGGATAGTCCGACCTATTCCACGGCTAAGCATAGCCAAGCTTATCTCGGCCACATTGGAGTCTGACCATGGTAAAACCATCTCACTTGGTTTAAGCAGTGAGGGGGGTGTTGAAGGATAAACATTATCTTTCAGGAATATGAATCCTTGGAGGACTCTACATGGAGGAGTAAAAGTCCTACTAGGATTGTACCACACGGAACCTATAAAAGCTCACAAACATCACCTATGGAGAGGTAACACAACTTTGATTCCCAAATACACAGAGCTTTTGTCTATTTGTCTAGTTTGCTGACTTAGGCATCGGAGAGGTTTCCAGCACACACCCGCCGGCCAGCTCACGTTTGTATTTTCAGATAGTAGAACGACGTCGTACAGAGGAGCGCAGAATTGATCAACAAGATTATACGAGAAGGTTTATTTCTTTTCCGTACAATTGGCGCCGTCTGTGGGAAGAAGACAAGAACAAAACCTCTTGATCAAGCTTTTCCTCTTAAGAATCAGTGGCGCACAACGAAGATTTACCACAGTCCGCCATCGACGGACAAACACCAGAAGGGGGTGCGAGGCGCGAAGGTCTACCTCTCATCCCTCCTATGGCGGATTTGGAGCCACAACGACAGAATCCCAGGAGGGATAGAAGGGGAAGAAGGCGGACTAACAGCCCTCGTCACTCTCGTTCACAGAGTCCAGAGAGACAAAGGCGGAGGATTGACCCTCAAGCCTTGGAAGATCGCGTCAAGGAGCAGGACGAGTTGATACGACGAATGGCGGCGGACATGGAATCTCTAAAGCGCCAGATGAAGGGAAAACAAGTGGCGACAGGAGAGGGGCGCATAAGCAAGACGCCCCCTCGCCACTCGGAAGATCGTGGTAGGAATACCACACCCTCACAAGCAGAGAGTAAAAGCCTCAGGACAGGCGATACTCAATCCAAGTCTTCCAGAACTCGTCACTCCAGGTCTGAGAGGACGAGATCTGAAAGGTCATACATGGAAGGGAGCACTTATTGGCCTTCACATACGCACCAAACAAGATCCAGACAGACGGAGTTGCCCAGATCATCCGACTTACACACCGTGCTTGAAGAGAAGGCACGATGGAAGGAGGACGCCAGGGCACGCGATCCACACAGAGTGTCTGCCTTACAGCGGTTGGCTCCTCGATCGCATGGAAGCGTCGAGGTTGGAATGCCAATACCGCGCCCTGCCTACGAACCGACGGACAAAGCATTAGCAAGGCTGCAGACTTCGCCGTTTGTTCCGGCAATTGAGAACGCGCCCTTACCTTCAGGCTTCTTTCAGCCCAAATTCACTACATATGAGGGAAAGACGGACCCCTATTCGCACCTGAGCCACTTTCGCCAGGTCATGGCTGTGTACCGGCGAAACGAGGCTTTGATGTGCATCATCTTCCCATCTAGCCTTGGCGACCTAGGCTTGACTTGGTTCGAAAAACTTCCTGAAGGCAGCATAGCCTCCTGGGCGCAATTGGCGGAAGCGTTTGTAACCAGGTTCAGAACAAACACTAAAACCCCGGTGGAGATCGACCAACTACTCTCCATCGACATGGGCGACAAGGAGACCTTAAGATCCTACAATAGTCGCTACTGGGAGACCTTCAACCAGATTGGGGACTGCCCCACCAATCTCGCCATTGCACAGTACAAAAGAGGCCTTCCAGTCGGCAACAGACTAAGGGACTCAATCACCATGACACCGCCCCTCACCATGGAAGCCTTGATGGAGAGAGTGCATCAACACATCAGAGTGGAAGAGGATGGCGCACACGCCAAAACAAAATCTGGCACGACCGCAGTACCAGGGAAGAAGGCCTCGGCAAAGGTCAATGCGGTAGACCGCCCAAACAGAAACGGATGAGGCAGGAGAGACAACGGAGAGGACCAGGATAAAAGATGGTTAAGAGTCCGCACTGCCATAACCACGGTATTCAAAAAACCGATCTACCGAATTCGAAGTGAAATACGAGATGAGCCTTTCGTCAGATGGCCAGCCAAGCTTGGGGAAGCTCAGAAAGACTATGACGAAAGGTCACGGTGCACCTTCCATAAAGACAAGGGACACCGCACTGAGAATTGCACGCCATTGAGACAGCACCTGGAGGAGTTAGTGGCAGCCGGTCACCTGGATAAATACATTGAAGGAGGGACGCAACCAACCCCCCAGGACCACAATAACCCCAACGGGATGCCAATCGACGCCCCACCTCAAGGCATAATCAATGTAATACATGGAGTCTTCGAACCAGAGCGCGTGTGCGAACTTAGAGGGTCAATCAAGAAGACTGAGCACTTAAGAGAGGTACTTAGTGCACAACCTACCATAAAAAAGGAGAAGACAGAGGCCACAAACGTCATGTCTTTTTCAGATAGAGACTTGGCAAGGATATATTGCCCTCACAATGACGCCCTGGTTGTCACTCTCCGAGTCAAGGATTTTGACGTCAAGTGGATTTTGATTGACCAGGGTAGTTCATGTGAAATAATGTACTACGAAACATTTAAACAATTGAAGTTACAAGATAAGGACTTGGCACCTGCCGTATCTCCCCTGATTAGATTCAACTCAATGCCAGAGTGGCCAGTCGGCAAAATAATTCTTCCAGTTAGAGCAGGAAGCGTAACGAAACAAGTGGAGTTCTGGGTATTGAAAGTCCCTTCCACTTACAACATCATCTTGGGCCGAACGTGGCTGCATGCCATGCGGTCGGTGGCATCATCCTACCACCAAGTAATGCGGTTCCCCAACGAAACCGGGGTAATTGAAGAGGTCTATGGAGATCAGATTATGTCCAAACAATGCTTTGTCACTATGAATGGCAGCCACACTGCCAAGGGATATGTTCATTCAGTGGAAGAACCTGAGAGTAATGAACTGTTCGTAGATGTCGGCAAAGCAGCTAATCAAAAAGCGGTAGAAGACTTGGTAGAGGTAAGAATAGATGAAAAGAACCCAGATAAGTTCTTTTTGCTCTGTTCGTCGTTGTCCAGCACTGAGAGATTAGAGGTCTTGGAATTCTTGACCTCTAACATCGAAGTGTTCGCCTGGACACCATACGACATGCCAGGCATTGATCCTAACTTCATCTGTCACCAACTCAATGTCCACCCATCCGCCAAACCAATCATTTAGCGCATCCGCAGATCGGCACTCCACCACGCCGAGATAGTGGCAGAAGAAATAGGAAACCTACTGGAGGCAGGAGCTATTAGAGAAGTGCACTACCCCAGATGGATTTCCAACACAGTCGTGGTACCAAAGAAGAATGGCAAATGGCGTGTCTGCGTCGACTATAAGACAGTCAACAAAGCATGCCCTAAGGACAGCTTCCCCCTACCACGAACAGACCAGCTGGTAGACCTAACGGCAGGACACAACTGACTTAGCTTTCTGGATGCATACAGAGGCTACCATCAAATCACCATGCATGAACCAGACCAGGAAATCACGTCCTTTACAACTCCAAGAGAACTGTATTGCTACAAGGTCATGCCCTTTGGCCTAAAGAACGCAGGGGCGACATTCCAACGGATGGTCACCAGGATGTTTGAACCATTGTTAGGCAGAACAATGGAGGCTTACATCGACGACATGGTGGTCAAGAGCAAGGATGAGAACGACCATCTCAAGGACCTAGGTGAAATGTTTGAGATCCTGAAGAAGCACAAGTTGCGCCTCAATGCGTCCAAGTGTGCATTCGGAGTAGGATCTGGCAAATTCCTGGGCTTCCTGGTAACCAACCAGGGTATAGAGGCAGACCCCTCTCAGATCAAGGCAATTCAGGATCTGGAGAGGCCAAACTCAGTAAAGGAAATACAGCACCTCACAGGTATGGCAACTGCGCTCAATCGGTTCATAAGCCGGTCAACGGACAGACTACGACCATTCTTCCATGCTCTAAAAGCCAAGTTTGAGTGGGATGAAGAATGCGACCGCGCTCTAAAAAGCCTGAAAGAATACATGTCTTCTCCACCACTGCTTGTCACCCCAATACCTGGAAAAGAACTCTTCATATACCTAGCGGTCTCTCAGAACGCAATTAGCGCAGTGTTGGTCCGTGCGGAAGGAATCCAACATCTGCCCATCTTTTATGTCAGCAAAACATTGTTGGGCGCCGAAACAAGGTACTTGCCACTAGAAAAACTGGCCTTGGCCTTGATGATGGCCTTAAGGAAGTTGACGCACTACTTTCACGCCCATACCATAGTCGTCCTCACAGCTTTCCCATTAAAAGCTTTGTTTGAAAGGGCGAACTTTTCTGGGCGAATTTTGAAGTGGGCAGTAGAGTTGGGACAATATGACATCAAGTTCCAACCCAGAACCGCGATAAAGGCTCAAGCTTTGGCAGACTTTGTCGCAGAATTCACCCCAGGAAGTCATCATATCTGCCCAATCGACCTGACTAAAACAACCGAACTAGGGATAGAAGTTGACGTCGGAATAACGCAACCCCTGGTGCAAGTTACCCAGTCAGGTCCCAAGGCAGACCAGAGTGAAGTAAGGGAGGAAGAAGAAAACCATACTACATCAAGCCAAAACTCACCAGCAAATAAAGACTTGGTACAACCAGGTGGCGAGGGGCAGACAGCAGGCATGAACCATGAAGAAAAAGACACCAACAACATGGAAGACCCCAAGGCATCATCTGATCCCTCCACTTGCTGGAAGTTTTTCGTCGAGGAGATGTGGAAGCGCTTCGTGGATGGAGCATCCAACCGGCATGGAGCAGGACTTGGCATAGTCCTCATCTCCCCAGACGGCCTAGTAGTGGAACAGGCAGTCAACCTTGGCTTCCTAGCATCAAACAACGAAGCGGAGTATGAAGCACTTCTTGCAGGCCTCAAATCAGCATTCTACATGAAGGCCACCGAGCTAATGGTCTACAACGACTCACAGCTGGTGGTAAACCAAATATCTGGCGACTACGAAGCAAAGGATGACAGGATGGCCAAGTACCAAGAGATGGTCAGAACAGAGATTAAGAAGTTTGAAGTGGTGAGGATAGAACAGATTGGCAGGGAGGAAAACAGCAGAGCAGACGAACTAGCAGACTTCGCCTCAATGGCAGATACCTCCATCCTTCATCCACTACTGATCGACTACCTACCTAGACCAAGCATTGAAGACCCAGAAGCAGAAGAGGTATGTTGCGCCGATCTAGGCCCTTCTTGGATGGATCCCATCATATTGTTCCTAAAAGATGGCACCCTACCAGAAGACAAGAAAGAGGCCAACAGAATAAGAGCAAAGTCGCTGCGATTTTGGCTCTCCCCATCATTGGCATTATACAAGAAATCATTCTCAAGACCCTACCTAAAGTGTGTTCACCCCGGCAAAGTGGAAGCATTCTTGTTCGAAATACACGAGGGCGTATGCGGAAGCCATCAAGGAGGAAGATCATTAGCATAAAGAGCAATCTCGCAAGGATACTGGTGGCCATATATGCAAGCAGACTCAGAAAAGTATGTCAAAAAATGCGAAAAGTGTCAAAAGTTTGCACACCAAATACACCAACCTGCTAGAGAACTTCTACCTCTCACTAGCCCATGGCCCTTCGCAATGTGGGGCTTAGACATAGTGGGACCACTTCCAATAGCACCAGGCAACAAGAAGTTCTTCCTTGCAGCAACCGACTACTTCACAAAGTGGGTGGAAGCAGAAGCCTTGGCATCAATCAAGGAAAAAGATGTGAAGAAGTTTGTTTGGCAGAACATCATCACTCGGTTTGGCATACCAAAAGCCCTAATCTCAGACAACGGCACTCAATTCGATGGCAGAATTTTTAGAGGCTTTTGTGAGGAATACAAGATAGAGTTCTGTAATTCTACACCGGCATATCCTCAAGCAAATGGCCAAGCAGAAGCATCAAACAAGGTCGTCTTAGATGGATTGAAGAAAAGGTTAGAGAAAGCAAAAGGCAAGTGGGCAGAAGAACTCCCTCATGTTTTATGGGCTTACCGCACCACACCTCGGCGATCGACAGGAGAAACACCATTCTCCTTAGCTTACGGCATGGAGGCAGTAATCCCACTGGAAGTTGGCCTCCCCACAATTCGAAGCGAAAACTTTGACCCAGACTTAAACAGCGAAGCCATATCATTGGAGCTTGACCTTGTGGAAGAAAGAAGAGACAGAGCATTGGTTCACATCGCCTCCTACCAACAAGAACTGTCCAGAAAGTATAACAAAATAGTGCATCCAAGGCAATTCAAGATCGGAGATTGGGTGCTGCACAAAGTAATGGGAAACACCTTGGTACCGGAAGATGGCAAGTTAGGGCCTAATTGGGAAGGACCTTACAAAGTGGTCGGATTAGCAGGCAAAGGGGCATACCACTTAGAAGATAAGGACGGCAAAGCAATTCCCAGGCCATGGAACACTGCCAATCTCAAGTTATTTTATTTTTAGCTTTTTTCTTTTTAAGCATATGTAATTTTTTCTTTTCTCAATAAAACAAGTCAATTCTTTTCAGCATAATTGTTTTCTGTAAAAGATAGTTTTAGAGAGTTAGGAGCATTGCAAACATTTTATTCTAAGTTGACTGGAAAAACTAACTTAGAGGTTGGCCGGATTAAACCAACACCCCTCCTAAGCCCAGGATAAGGATCCAGGCTGTAGGACGTTTGGTCGGAATAACCAAACATTTTATTCTAAGTTGGCTGGAAAAACTAACTTAGAGGTTGGCCGGATTAAACCAACACCCCTCCTAAGCCCAGGATAAGGATCCAGGCTGCAGGACGTTTGGTCAGAATAACCAAACAATTTATTCTAAGTTGGCTGGAAAAACTAACCTAGAGGTTGGCTGGATTAAACCAACACCCCTCCTAAACCCAGGATAAGGATCCAGGCTGCAGGACGTTTGGTCGGAGTAACCAAACATTTTATTCTAAGTTGGCTGGAAAAACTAACTTAGAGGTTGGCTGGATTAAAACAACACTCCTCTTAAGCCCAGGATAAGGATCTAGGCTGCAGGACGTTTGGTCGAAATAACCAAACATTTATTCTAAGTTGGCTGAAAAAAACCAACTTAGAGGTTGGCTGGATTAAACCAACTCTTTTTACTCTTCAACCAAAGTAAGGGTATGGGCTGAAGAGTGGTTGGCTGGATTACACCAACTCTTTGAACTCTTCAGCCGAAGTAAGGGCATAGGCTGAAGAGTGGTTGGCTGGATTAAACTAACTCTTATTACTCTTCTGCCGAAGTAAGTATATCGGCTAAAGAGTGGTTGGCTGGATTAAACCAACGCTTGATACTCTTCAGCCGTAGTAAGTATATCGGCTAAAGAGTGGTTGGCGAGTAGGCTTAGTCAGATTGATCAGCTAGGACCGGAATAAAATATCTCGACCAAACTGCAGTTAGAAAGCAAGCTCAAACAGGAACTTAAACCGAGATAACAGTTGGAGCAAAAAGATCATGGAAAAGTCATTACAAGCATACAGATCAAACCGAAATAAGTGTTGAACAGAAAAGATGATTTTCATTGATCAAGTAAAGAGCAAATGCAAAGGAGGGGCCGCAGCCCGGTTACAAGTCCAAAAGAAAAGAAAAAAGAAGAAAGTGCAAAATCAGCTAAAAAGGTCATCTATTTCGGCATCAAGCTCACCATCAACATCAACCCGCAGCCCGGTTTCAGTCTGGAGCACGGTCTGGGTTTGGAGCTCGGTCTCAGCTTAAAGCTCGGTTTCAGGTAGTTGCTCAACAGTGAGGTCCTCAACCGTTGGCTCCAACCGAGTTGTTGGATCGTTTGCTTGCTCATTAGCAACCGGGGTATCGGTTGGCTCATTTTCTTCATCATCATCAGACGCTTCAAGGAATTGCTTCTGAAGGTCGGCAGCATAATCCGCTAGTGAGCTCGGTATGAAGTACTGAGGAGGATTGTATACCTCGGTCTCAGGCCCATGACCGAGCTGCACCACGGCTCCCCTCTAACCGTACTTGAAGAACAGGTCCTTCGCTACTTCGCATTGCTGAATGTAAGCAGCTTCGCCTTCTTTAAAACCCTTAAGCTCGGCGTCATTTGCCTTCTTTTTCAGCTCTTCTATTTCGGCATTCTTCGTGCCTTCAAGTTTGGCAAGCTCGCGCAAGTACTTGTCTTTCATTACGGTTAGAGCTCTTTGTTTGTCATCGTTAGCCGAGGCAACTAGTCCGGTTAGACGAGTTACCTCAGCCTCCAGCTCGGCCGTTCTAACTTGGGATTGTTTGAGCTCGGAGGTCTTGGCTTCGGCTTCTGCCATGGCCTGCCTTGTTGTCCTCCTGAGCTCCAACACTTTCCTGTGTGCGATGTTGTTTTTCTGAATGGCCTACACAAGAGTAGTAACTTTCTCTTTAGCCGGACTGACAGTTGGAAAAGTTAGACAGAAAAAAGAGAGCTATTTACCAGGATCATTGATTTCATTGATGACCGGATGGCCTTCAGCTCGGTGGTTAGTTGCTTGTGGTGGTGCTCCATGTCTTTTGGAAGGCAAACACTCTTGGCAAGGTTGAAAGCCATCAAGTGATCCTTCTCAGCAACCACCGAGTCAGTATCCTGAATATCTCAGTTTTGAAAGGTAAGATTTGGAGCCCATTTGGAGGAGCCAGCTCGGTCAGAGTGCTCCGGTTGAGGGCTGGGCGGAAGAATGGTCTCATCCTCGTCAATAAGGCGTTGCTCGGTTTGGCTAGTTCGGGCACGCTTGTTAGCCCGAGATGACGAAGGCTGTTGCGAAGGAAGTGCCACAACGGTTTCCTGGGTCTGGTTCGGTGGTGGTACATCGGCCCTGTTTGTTTCGGTCAACAAAGCCCTTACTCTGTTTCTTTTGGCCATTTCCTCTTCAGCAGTCAGTGGGATTAGGTTGATTTGTGGCAAGGTTGGGTCCGGCTCAAGAGCGTCTTCCAACAAAAAGTCTGTCACTCTGGCCTTGCGTCAGCCGATGTATCTGTATGTCGGTTCAAAGTTTAGAAGCTTGGCCCAACTTCTCTCTTCGTATCGTAGTGTGGCACGAAGCGTGTTCAAATTCGGATAACTGTATAGTGACAGAAGATGGGCTGAATCTGCGTGAAGAAGACAACAGTTAGTTCGGCTCGAAAAGTGAAACCGGAATAAAACGAAGCATACAAAGAAACCGAAGTAATTATACCAGGTTTTCCTTTTTTCCAATTTATACTTCGGCCAGGAATCTGGGCTTGGTGATCTTCAAAATTCCCAGACACCCAGAAAAAATCGTCATCATTTAAGTCTTTATCCGGTGTGTCTTTTATTATCTTCTCTCAGCGGCGGCGTATTCTAAGATAGTAGACCCACCCATCTTCCTTTGATCCTAAGGAATATTGGTGGAATAGTTCGGCTAGACCGAGGTTAAGACCAGCTTGGCGGTTTAGTTCGGCTATACCATTTATTATACGGTATGAGTTTGTGGAAAGCTGGGTGGGGCAAATCCTAGTTTGCCTAAGGAATTCGCATAGTAATGGCTGTACAGGAAATCGTAGACTGGGTTCTATTATGGACAAAAGGGAAAATGGTACAAAGCCTTCGTTTCCCCATGGTGTAACGTCTTTCTTGGCCAGGGTTAGGTGGACATCGTCAGGAATGTTGTATTCCCTTCGGAATTCGGCTAGACCACCAGGTGTTTCTACTAAGAACCTATACTTACCCATTTGTTCTTTAAGTTATGAATAAATTAGATCGGTGGGAAATTTGTGCTCAGTAGCTCGGTTGAGCCCTCAAAGGAGTGCCTGGGCAACCTAAGTCTGCAAAGTGGAAAACAAAGGTGTTAAGCACAGCTCGTTGGACCGTGCTAAAAGCAAGATAAAAAAGGTCCTACTTCGGCTATGAACGATGTTACAGGTTCTATCTCGGTTTCAGCAAAGTGCTTGGTAGCTCGGATTGAGCAGTGGTTTTGTTAGCTCGGTCTTGGCGAGCGAATCGATATCTCGATCGAAGAGAAGGTTCTGTTAGACCGGTTGAGCTGCTAGGGGCAGCTTTCTGAGTTCGGTCTAAAAACTAAGAAAGCTGGTTTAGCCCCGAAGTCCTAGCTCGGTCGGAATTGAGGTTTCTCAGTACACTAAGTGCAGACTTAGTTCGGTTCGTTTATCTCGGCTAAGGTAAATCAAAAGATGGTGACTTAGTGAAACTACTGGTATATATGCAAGTACTAGTTCGGTTATAGTCTAGCTAAGATCTGCGCCTTGTACAAACAGTATCCTAGTTCGGTTGCATCGTGATTTTGGATTGAAAACAGTGTTTTACAGATTACTTCATGAAGTTCATGGGGTTTTTTCCTAGAAAAAGCAAAAACATAAATAGGTTGTTATGGATTGTGTGAAGCAAATATGAAAACAACAAAAACAAGAAAGATGGATTTGAGTAACTTACCAGATGAAGAGGTAGAAGCACTGAAGATGAAGCAATAAAGAACACGAGCCCCTTAATTGCAAGAAGGAATGTGAGGAACAGAGATGAAGAATGAGGGAGATGAGAAGCGTAGTGGTGAATCCGAAAATGAGGAGATTGTTTTGTAAAAAGGACGAAAATGGAAGGGCGGGAACTGTTCAAATTTTGCGGAGTACGAGGGCAGCGTGACAGCTGCAAAGGGCCAATCAGGGCCAGCCACGTGTCACTAGAATGGGAAGCGATTCAGTTTCTGCGACTGAAGAGACGTTTTTTGACCGGATAAGGGTAGCTCGGCTTAAATGTAGCTCGGCTGGAAAGGCTTAAGAGTTTTAGCTCGACTGGAAAGGCTAATGGGTTTTTTAGCTCGGCTGGAAAGGTTAAAACTTTAGCTCGGCTGATAGACAGGTAATCCCTATCATGCTTTGCAGATGGAATTAAGAGGCAATTGAGAGGGTAATTTATATGAAAAGTGGGACGAGCTGGGTGATGGGCCGTTATGGGCTGATATGCGAAGGGATGATTAAATGGCCATATAAGTTACTCCGGTCTTGAAGATGCCTTGGAGATTAGTCCGATCCCAAAGCCCAGAAGATAGTCTGATCCGAGGAAGGCTTGAAGCTAGTCCGGTCTAAAGATGCTTTGGAGTTAGTCCGGTCCTGGCATATTGTGGTTAGCTTGGTCTAACCACGCCATGGATTGTACATTAGAAGCCGAAGTATGAGCAGTGAAAGGAAGAGCCGAACTAAGGATAGTTCGACCTATTCCACGGCTAAGCATAGCCAAGCTTATCTCGGCCACATTGGAGTCTGACCATGGTAAAACCATCTCACTTGGTTTAAGCAGTGAGGGGGGTGTTGAAGGATAAACATTATCTTTCAGGAATATGAATCCTTGGAGGACTCTACATGGAGGAGTAAAAGTCCTACTAGGATTGTACCACACGGAACCTATAAAAGCTCACAAACATCACCTATGGAGAGGTAACGCAACTTCGATTCCCGAATACACAGAGCTTTTGTCTATTTGTCTAGTTTGCTGACTTAGGCATCGGAGAGGTTTCCGGCACACACCCGCCGGCCAGCTCACGTTTGTATTTTCAGGTAGTAGAACGACATCGTACAGAGGAGCGCAGAATTGATCAATAGGATTATACGAGAAGGTTTATTTCTTTCCCGTACAAAAATCATGAAGTATATGAATGTCTATTACTCACTCACAACACCTAAAGATGCATACTAGAATTATAGGCATCAGATAATACAAAATACACAGCTGTGAATTCATTAATCACAGTTGTTCCAGAATTCCATGCACAAATTGCTAATATAATTCATTAAAGATACAGGCATGAGATACACAGCTGTTTCAGAAAAGCATCCTTGTTGCATGCCTGTTGCATGTAATTCATTAATCCAACTGCTAATATAAATTATAGGCATAAGATAATGCAAACTACACACCTGTTTCAAGTGGCCAAAGATACACAAATTGCAAAATACACAGCTGTTCTATAATGCAAAATACACAAATTGCAACTCAAGAATAACCTGTTTCACCAAATCAAGTACATGTTCCAAGTGGCCAAAGATACAAAAATTTGAGGATACACAGTTGTTCCATAATGCACAGCTATTCCATAATGCGAAATACACAAAATTATGCAACTCAAGAATTTAGATAACCTATTTCACCAAACCAAGTACACGTTTCAAGTGGCCAAATATACACAAATTGCAAAATCTGCAACTATTCCATAATGCACAGTTGTTCCATAATGCAAATTATACAAATAGCAACTCAATAATTTAGATAACCTGTTTCACCAAAACAGCTGCAAGCGTGTACTTGATAATAACATCAACATCATCAACCAAACCAAGCGATAGATAAAGTCTTAAAAATTCCATGCACAATGTCACAATTTTTGGGAAGGAAAAAAAAATGGCACACTGTTTGTTCGAAAGGAGAAAAAAAAAAAAACAACAACAACAACAACACACAAACAAGTTCCAACATGACAGAATTGCTGGACAGTCTCAAAACCAGCCACCACCCATTCCGGAGTTTGCTGTTGATGGGCAACCCATACTTTGGGACTTCTTCATTCGCAGCCAGCTAATGACAGCCTCATCTGTCGGAATTCGCTCCATTATGGCTTGATTTGCCGGGTTGTCCAGTACCATCAAACCAAAAACAATTAGTGGGTCTTGTGGATCCAGCCCTTCCAGCGAGTACAACCTTCTCATATACTTGTCAATGAGGTCCTGTGTCGAATCTCCGTAATCATGACGCACGTGGACTTCTCGTTGTTGTAATTTAACTGAAGATGCAAGGTTTTCCATGCTACTCGCCAACAATGAAGCTCCCTCACTCTACCCTTTTTTTTCGCTGTGGGAGTGTTGTGCAAATAAATTTGCGTTTTCTCCCGCCACTTGTTGGTGTGTCATCAGCGTTAATTGCCGACAACGCAGCGTATACGGTCGCCGGCGTGTCATCCTCTGGTGCAATAGGTTGGTGGACAGTGTCTTCACGCTGCGCGGCAGGCTAGAAATGGGGCAAACTGATGCTGTCCTCGCAATCTTCTTCATCCATCGGCGAAGTACCGTCATCGGTTGCAATAGGTTCGAATGCTGCACCTAGTATCCATGCATATTTTCCGATTGCCGTAGCGCCTTCGTACACCCTTCGCATGAGGTCCATGTGCTCCAATGGTTTCGTTTTGAACTTGATTGCATTCTTGTCAACCAGGGAAAAAATGACATCAGTCTGTTTGTAACATAATTCAACAGGAACATAATTCAACTTCCTAAGTTTGAAATTAATGTAAAATGACAACAGCTTGTTTGTTTCATTTTCAAAATATTTTTTTCTCAAAAAATCAGAACAAGATTCATGGGGGGGAAGAGGAGAAAAAGTAGCTATTTTGATTTTTATTTATGCTAACTGCTTCAGAACTTTTTGTGAAATAGTTTTTCAAACATGATCAATCAACTTTGCTTCCTAAGATCTTTCTAAAAATCAGTAAAACAAATTTTTTTAAGTCAATTATGGACTCTGCAATGTTTGAATTGGTGTTTGGAAAGTTGATAGTACAGCAGTTGCTTTTGTTCATCTTATTCAATATTTGAAATTATACATTAGCGGTAAAGGGCACAAGTTTAGCCCTCAAATTTTATATTCTCATTTCTCGTAATATTTATAGTCATTGAATTACATATGAATGTGAAGGTATGAATATTTGGAGACATAAATTAAGAACCGTGAATGTTTTTCAATAGAGAAATTGAAAATTTTAAAGATAAAAAGATGTTGGGTCTCATCAGTAGGTTTTGAAATATATTGAAAATTCAAATCATAAAAGTTAGAAGATCATAGCCTGAGAAGTTAAGAGTGATCCTACGTGTATAAAAAGAAATACATAGAGAAAGATCAAGGTATGACGTAGATTCTACGTGTAGAAGGAACTAAATTCAACATAAAATTTAGATACATATTGATTTTTTTATTTTTTTTTCGTGCACGTAGCATTGTTGGAAAAGTTAAGGTCAAGAGAGTTAAATTAAATTTTTTGTCATCCAAATAATTCATGAAAGTGACATCATTTTAAGTAACAAATATTGTGTTCAAGATTGTATAGTTTCGATTTGTGATGTAATTGTCATTAAGAGGTTGTCATTGTCATTTTTATTCAGAGTGTTCTTCTAAGAGATATCTCATTGCTAAGAACTTCAAACTAATACCCTTAAACATATCCATATCATCCACACCCAACACCATAATTTACCCCTCAAAGCTTTCCTTCAATTCGCAAACTTTCTTCAATGTGTCGGGAAAGGACTTGATAGATTCAAGCTGACCCATATGAATCCCAGCAGGGAGGATCTTCATACTAACCGTTCTACCATAGTATTCTAACCCAACGTACCCCCTACTAGAATGATAATCCAAACCCAACATTCTACTATTTTCATTTCAACTCAATCAAAATATTTACAGCAGGTTGTTCAAGTCTACAACGATTTGACACCCATTCCAAGACCAATAGCAAACTATTCACGAGATGCTAAACCTTGCTATTAAATATAACAAGGCAATACAGGAAGAGGATGAGTTGCCACCAGAAAAACTTGGAATTTGCGAATGTGGGAAGACAGGATGCCAAAAAACATCTCGAAGAACATGTCTCCAACTTGATGTCTTCAAACATAATTCAGACTTTGGGCACCATGGTCAACGTAGTTGTGTTCTAGGGTTCAGTGTTTGATTCTCCACAGGATTACATTTTAGTGGCACTTAAAAAGTTGAAAACACTATGGGTATGATCAGAACTCCTTGAAATGCTACAAATGTTTCATTATTTACGTAGAATCATAGGTGGAACAAAGCTTATGTGGGTAAGCAATGCTATCATGAAATAATTTTTGATCTTACTCAGTTGTCTCTTCTTGATTTGTTTTTCTAGTTAGGTTTGATTTGAATATTCTCCTAAGCTACATTCCGTTGAATATTCTCCTAGAATTCACTCAACTAGTTCTAGGATACATGTTGTTCTGATCCATACAAATACTTGGTACAAGCCTAGGAAGTGGCTGAAGGGGATCAAGATTCATGAGATTCAAACTCAATGCTTACCACGACTAAACTTGCCATTCAGCTAACCCTTAGGCCTCGTTTGTTTTCAAAGGTAGAATGAAAGGGATTCATAGTGAGGGGATTGTTAGTGAGGGAATTAAGTAAAATTGTGTTTATTTTGATAATAGTTGTTAGTGTAGGAATTGTTAAATTTTTTTATATAAAACAAATAAAAAAATATAAAAAATAAACATTAATGTTTAAAAAAAAATTCCCAATATGTAAAAAATAAAAAAATTTCTAATCTCCTCACTATTTTTCTAATACCACCTCCACCTCCACCTCCTCCATTCCAATCTCCTTTCCAACCTCCATCTTAATCCTCTCCTCCATCCTAATCCCTTCCCCAACTCTATAAACAAACACAATAGTAACTCCACCTCCATCTTAATCTCCTCCTATCTATTACACCCCAAAACAAACGGGGCCTTAGGGTTGACATACACCTGAACTTTATCCCAATTCATCTATGAGCAAATGAAAAACAACTTTAAAATGTAACTTCAAAAAAGAGGATTTAAAGAGAGAGATTACCAGAAGAACCAAATCCAATTATTACAGCAGAAGTGGCTGAAAGTACAAGCTTTTTTTTTTTTTTTTTTTCAAAATAAGCAATCAAAGATTTAGATAACATAACAGAGATGAGTTACACAAGTTTAAACACATAATAGAGTTTGAGAGAGGCTTCTCATTAGGACTTACCTGTGTTGGTGAAAGAAAATTTTCAGACGAGTGAATGAAATTTGAGTTTTGGATATGATGACCTCTGAGGATGACCACTCTTTCTACAGAATGTAGGAACATTTATGTACCAATAAAAAAGAGATAATTATGCTTTTCACCCTATAATTTGATCTAAATTTTATTTTAGTCCTCATTATTTCAATTTTAACAATATTAACTCTAAATTTTAGATCCAATTTTAGTTTAGTCATTTCTTCCAAATCAGATGTTACAATTCACGATTTTTTAACATGTATTGGTTATATGAGGAATACGTGTAGAAAATTTAGACACTTAAAGTTTAGGCCATTTGTTCAAATTAAAACAATAAGGAATATTAAAGTAAAATTGGAGTCAAATTATCGTTGTACAAAATATAATTTACACAAAAAAGAATGTTAAACATTTGTATCGATTGGTAGAGAGGGCTTCACTACAATTTCTGATAATGAAATAAGGACACACATATAATAATAATACTAATAACTTTCTAGTACGTTATGGTGGTGTTTGTTTTGAGGATTGAGGCATTGGATTGGACTAATAGTCCTTCTGGACTGATAGTCCATTGTTTGGTTCAAAATTGTTATTCCTGACTATTAGTCCCAAATATGTTGGACTATTGTGTCCCATGCGTGGGACACAAATGGAAGGATAAGGGGATATGAGATTAGGTGGTGAAATGACCATTTTGACCTTATACTATTTAATTATGTATTATATTTTGTAAAATTTAAATGTCTCAATTTAAAAATAAAATAATTTAATTTAATTTTTATTGATATTTTATTTATTTAATTTTTTTAAATAATTTTTTATAGATATTTTATTGATGTTTTATTTTAAAATTTTGTTTATATTTTATTTAATTTCATTATTTAATTATTATTATTTTTTAAAATAAATTTATTTAAAATTTTAATTAAAAAATAACATATATTTTTATTGATATTTATTTTTTTTAAAATACATTTATTTAATTGTGCAAAAAATAAAATAATATAAATTTTTATTTAATCTAGTTAAAAATAATTAAAATATTAAAGATATGTTTAATATTGCTATTACATAGAAAATAATTAAAAATGATAAAATAGTCATTTGAGCAGTTATCCTTCTCCATGATTTCCCAAACAAACATAGAATTCAATAGAATAGTCTAATCCAGACATCTAATCCCATGACTAAACAAACATAGGATACAAATCCAGTCCAACCAAATAGTCTGAGGACAATGTATCTTAGGAGTAACAGTCCGATGAATTCCAATCCCTCCTTATCCAGTCCGTCCAAACAAACACACCCCATTATGATCATTGGACAATGTGAAATTTTATAGCGGTATATACCATATGCATCTTACACTTAAAATTGACAAAAGGTGGGGCCGCACTATAAATACCTTCCTTTTCCTAACCTTTATTACAAAATGTGTAGTATTAATCACTTATCTATTGGTTCTACCAGTTTTTCTTGCAACCACAATGACAAGGAAGAACAATATGACACAATAACAAACATTGCAATTATTACATATATTGAAAAATCACAATATTGATGAGAATGATCTGCTAGTAAGAGACCTTTTTCAAGCAAGACAGAATGGTAAAAAGGGTCTGTAAAAAAGTAAAAACAAGCATTACAATAGCAGCAATAAAAGAAGCAATAGACCATGGATTGTTAAAGTAATCACGTTTGAGAATTGCTCTCCACCTAGGCCACTGAGACCTGTAATATTGATTCACCTCCATAGACACACCACCATAGTAAAAATCATAGACAAGAATGTCACTGTAGAGTCCATTGAAGAGAATGGACACATCTTCAGTGCTCAAAGCAAGCACTACAATTCTCTTGTCACAGAGCAAATCTGCATCTTTGCTTGTGTTGATTAGGCAGTCCAAGAACACTGCATAGGATGTGAACTTGTCGGTGCACTGGCGATCACACTGCTCGTACGCTATGAGGTTCCGAAAAAGGGATTCAGAGTTTCCCCGGATCTTTATTGGTGGGATTTCAAACATGCCATTGCGAAACTTGATGTTCAGGAGGTCGTCGGGAGGACCCTTCTTGAATTGGACTCCGGCCTGTAGGTCAGGGGTGTTAAAAAAACCAGTCAAGCCATAATTTAACCAATCTGAACTAGTCCAAACCAGTTTTTTGAGGGGACAATTGGTTCTGGTATCAAAAAATTAAGAACCGTCAGATTACAGTTCAGTTTCTAGATTAAGTTTCAAAAGAATCGAATAAAACTAAACTGAACCATTCGATGTTTTTATTATGTACAGAATGTTCTACAAGGTACTTATTTTTCTTCTCATTGACTTCTTCTAACCTCAATCTCATTCTAACCTCGATGATGCCTTCATTCATCCTATTAACAAAAGCACTTAGTTTTTTTTCGCCATTATTTATATGATATTCTTATATAATTGAAAATTGCATTTTTATAGTAATTATTGAAGAATCTGTTTTGTTTTAACAAATTTTAAAAGTTAGTTTGGAGAATATTTTAAAAAGTTGGAGTATGCTTATTAGGTAATTTTTGAAAAACTTGCATAGATAGAATCATTTTCTATTGATATATAGTTGTGAATTTTCTAGCTTAGAATCGTGAAACTGAACCAGAGCTGAACACCCTTACCCGTAGGAGTTCTGTTACCGGAGGGAAAAGTTCCCAGCTTGTATTTGTTGGTTCGGTATTTTCAGACGATGACAGCAAACTACCCCGGATTAAGTCCAAAATATGCTTGATTTCGTGGCCTCTTGATTTGAACTCTGCTGGAACTGTCATCAGCATCGTTGTTTCGAAGAATTTTAGGACAAGCTTGATTAGGAAACTTGTTTCTTGTTCATGAACTGACAAGGTTAGATGAAACAGACAGTGCAAAACAAACCAAGGAATCTGATTTTCGAGCAAAATCAAGTCATGGTAGAGATTTTCATGCATCCAGGATGTGTTGAATACAGGATCATCGTTGTCTCGAGGGACTAACCACACGTCTCTTCTAAAAAGCTCTAGTAAAAAGCATCCATCGATGATCATCATTTCCACCAGCTCATCTTCACTCATGTCAACCCTTTCTGCATAACAGTTGATTGTTCTTTTCGCTAGTTCGCGAATGCATTCTATTAATTGTTGCAAGGTTTCTTCTGGAGGAAGGGGTAACCGGGCTAGGAGGGTGTCCAAGTACCATAGTTTTATGTTCTCCATCGGTGCAAGCCTGTCTTTGCCATGGTGATAAGGGCCAATGGAGACTATTTTGGGCTCATAAATGCTCTCATTGTGTTGTCTGAGTGTTCTAGGGACTCTAAAGATGCAATTCTCAGAGAGGGAAGGAGATTCGTGGCGCAGTTTGTTTTTGAGGGAACAGGCTAATAGTTTGTTCAACTTGCTAGAATCAGCTTTTTCCATGCCAAACTAGTCCTTAGAGTTGCCAATACTTGCCTGTTTGTGGAAAGAAAGAAAGAGTGTAATGTGTATAAGAGATTCAAATTTGGGTGATGAACACAAGTAAGAGATAGAAGGAAACAAGAAAGTTAACAAAACTTGCAAAATGTTCGGACTGAAAAAATTGGTAACCAACAAATTGGTGAAAAAGCTGTCCTTCACCTCAATTCTGACTTTATGGTCTTAAAATGCCCTAAAGTTTTCCGAAATTCATTGTTGATATTCCCAATCATTAGTCATACTGATCAAAATCTCTTCTTTGTTTTTTTTGTTGGTACATTGGTGGTCGGATCAAGAAGGTCTTGCTTATGGTAAGACTTGAACTCTTGACCGTCTTGTAACGTGTAGGGGGTTTAGTCAATTTAACTAGTCGCAATTGGTTGTCGAGCTAGCCCTATTTGGTTGATGAAAACTCTCACTATGGTCATAAACTTTTTTTTTGGGTAAGAAGGGTATCCAGGACTTTGTTCAACTAGTTCTCGGGTACATGTAATTCTCCTGTTCCATACATACAGGCTCAAGCCTTGGGCATAGCCCCAAGAGGATCAAGATTCATGAGATTCAAACTCATAAAATAGTTTCTACGACGCTTATCACGACTCAACTTACCATTCAACTAACCCTTATGTTGTGTTTGATTTACTAAAATAAAATGGAATGAAAAGATCATTACATCCTCATGTTTGGTTCACTAAAAATGATGAAAAATGTACTACAAATGAAATCACCATTTACTATTATAAGTGAATAGTCATTCCATAAGGAGGCAAAAAATAATCTTTTATTCTATTCTACTTTCATTCCAATGAAACAAAACACTACCTCACGTCCAAACATGTCTTTGAGAAGCTCAAAGACAAGTCCTCAAAACAGCAGCCAGTTTCCAAAAAGAAATGATATCTATGAGCATAAAACAACTTTACAATGGAATAGATTAACATAAATAAATAAATAAGAGTATATAAAGAAAGAGATTACCAGAACCAAATCAATTATGAGAGCAAAACTAGCCGAAAGTTCAAGCCTTTTTTTAGAATAAGCAATCAAGATTTAGATAACAGAGATGAGTTTCAGAAGTTTAACATAGAACTGAGTTTAAGGGAGGCTTTCCACTAAGACTTGCTTACCTTTCTTGTGGTTTGAGCAGCAGACAATAGCTTTTCTTGGTGAAAGAGAATTTTCAGACAAGTGAATGAAGTGTAAGTTTTGGTTATGACAACTGAGGATGACCTCTCTTTTTTATTGACTATCAATAAAAAAAGAGCTCACTAAACCTAACGAATCTTAAAAAGTAAACAGTTTGAATAACTGAAGTCTGTCCCAAAACAAGCCTGTGGAGAAAAAAAATATGAGCCCAGGCCCAAATCCAATCACGCTAGCCCAAGACAAAAGTTGTAAGTCCAAACCCATCCCTTGGAGCCCACGAAAGACAGCTGGCAACAACTTGGCATCCAATCAAGGAGCGTGAAGAGACAAACAAATATAAAAGATAAACTTCTAGAAGGCAAATCTGTAAAATAAAAGAGAGGCGTCAATCCAACGGTGACGAATGTAGAACAGACAAGACTAGGGCATAAGCTGGACCTAGTAGGAGGTAGAGCCATCCAATCAATTTAATCCTACGGACGTAATGCTCGGCGAGTTGGCCACTAACATCAGACATCATCCAAGTCCTCCGTATGCCAGATATCCAACGATCAAGGAGAAGACACACTTGGCAAGTTGCCCGACCAAAGCCAAATGTGGGCAAAACCCTTCGATCAAAACAAGATCTGACGGATGAGTTTTGAGCCAAAATAGCTATAAATGGGTAAGCTAACAAAGCACAAGGAGACAAGTGGGTAAATCCAATTTAACCCAATTATACTCAATCGTAATCAATTTCTACTTCAGAAATATTTCCTCTTATATTTATTCATTATGGTCGATTAGTGTACTAACTTGATCATCGGAGGATCCTCCCGACCAACCCTAGTCGGGAGTGATCACTAATGTTTGGTTTCTCTTTACAGAATGTAAATGATTGGATGCATCATCTCCTCACTTTTCCTGTGAAAATAATTTCACCTTTCACAAAGCCCATTAAACCCAATTACACCTCAAGTTAAATAGTCAATTTGTGAGAATCTAAACCTTTTTATAAAATGTGACACAAATGTAAACCTACTCTTTATTTTACATATATGTCTTATCATGTAAAATTTCACTGTACATCTTAGACTTTCTCATCTTTCTATAAAATGTTGGAACATTGACGGACCAAAAGAAAAACAATATTTGAACGTCTATATCGATTGGTATAAACAAAAAACACACACAAATGTTTTCTTGCAAGTTATGCTCAATGGACAATGCAAGAAGATGCCAAATTTTCAAACCAAAAAGTAATTGCTTTAATGCTCTGTTTGTTTAGGAAACATATTGCAGAAAGCATTTTTTGCATAAAAAGTTTATTTTGCTATATGAAAAAAAACACAACAAAAATACAAAAACCTAACTCATTTTTTACTTTAGTCACTAAAAGGTCGTTAAAAAGTCAAAAAATCTAAAAATGTCCAAATAAGCTAGCTTTTTTTATAGGCTTATTTTTAACCAATAAATTAACTTTAACATCTAAAAAAGCCTCAAGTCAAAAAATATATATATCTATATATTTAAAAAGTAAAAAACATTTTTTAACTGAATCAATCCATTTTTTGTGTTTTTTTAAATTGTACTTGGCACAAGACAAGCATTTTCTCAAACAACGTTAGAAGTGGCTGGATAAAATTGTTTAAATGTTGATTTCATTAGCATATTTTATCAATTTATATATATTTTATGTTCAATTATGTAATTAATAATTTCTTTGTTCATAGCCCAATCAAATCTAAATTGGACTACTATAAATAAAAATAAAAAAGCATAGAAGTGACAGCAAATCGGAGCAGGTTTAGATACCATGAATTTTTATATCAAAAATGAAATTGAATACGCCACCAGGCCGTGGACAATCACTCAAGACGGAGAGACTGACATATATAATTGCAACTTTCATAATATTCAAAATAAAAAATAGAAATAAAAAAAGAAATCTAATAGCATGTTAGGTGCTTACATGTCCATGTACCTACTGGTCCTAACAACTTCTTATTTTTGACTATTTTACAAGTCCAAACTAATTAAATTCTATGGAATTTTTTTTTTTTTTTTTTTTTTTGTGAGGATGAAATTAGGTTTGAAGGTTAGGACAGAAAACTAAGCTATATTAGCGTTCGTTTGAGAAGTGGGTTTGACTTTTTGACTTTTTAACTATCTTAGTCTGGAGTTAAAAAAATTTCGTTTGGGATAAATTTTTTGACTTTTTTGACTTTTTGTGAGAGAAAGAATGTAATAATTATAGGTTGAATATGACATTTTGTCTTTTTGTGACTAAAATAGTCTCAAACCCAACCCAACCCAACCCAACCCAACTTGCCAAACAAAAGCTTAGGTACTAATTTAGGAAGTTGGTTTTGGTGGGTTAGGGGCTAAAATAGCCACAAAAAAACAAAATGGGCTATTTTAGCCACAAAAAACAAAACATTAAATCCAACCCATAATCATTACACTCCTCTCTCACAAAAAAAGTCAAAAAAGCCAAAAAGCCCTTCCCAAACCAGGTTTTTTAGCCCCAGGCTAAAATAGCTAAAAAGTCAACCCACTTCCCAAACGGAGGCTAAATAAGTTATTCGAACTCGATCCATATTCAATTTGTTAAAATCTTATTAATAAATGGATAAATTACAAATACACCCCTTGAAATTTACTTAAATTACAAATTACTCCATATGGTTCTAGAAATTACATTATGCCCCCCTTAAGGTTTCTAATTTCATAATAAATAGGTCATTTTATTAATAAATCATCAAGTTAATTAACAGTTTTTAATAATGATAGATTTTATTTCAATTAATAATTCAGATAATATTATTATTGTATAGGTAAACAATTAGAAATTTCACTTTTTCAATTAATTTTGTTAAATAAAAAATTTTGACAATAAGGTATTTGTAATTTTTCAAACCACACAAGGCAATTCGTATTTTAAATAAATTTTGAGAGATGTATTTATAATTTACCATTAATAAATTATATAGACAACCTAATGCTTTGATTGTGTAGGTAGAAAACCTTTTTTTTTTTAATATTTTATGTATTATTTTTTAGTGTTTGATACTACAGAAAACATAAGTAAATGAACAACATTTTCGTTTTTCATGATCAATGGAAAACAAAGTCATTTGGGAGAAAAATGATTGTCATTTTTGAAAAGTAAAAAAAAAAAATTCTAAATTAAAATCTTACCAACACTACAACCACCGCCACTATACCATGGTTATTGCCACCACCACCTCTTATCACTACACCAAGGTTTTAAAAACCGGATCGGACCGGCTGGTTTAACCGGTTGAACCGTCGACCGGTCGGGGTTCCGGTTCGAAAATACCCTCTGAACTGGCGAAAACTAAAAACCGGCGTATTTAGTGAGAACTGGGAAAACCTGCGGTTGAACCAGTCGACCCGGAGCTGGTTCACCAGGTTGTCCGGCTCGTTTTTTTTTTTTTTTTTTCAATTTTTCTTTCTTCGGTTTTTTATTTTCTTTCTTTCTTTTGTTTCTTTCCTATTATATTATATATATATATATAATATAAGAATATAAGAAAATTTTAATTTGAAACTCTTTTTCAAGGGTTTCCTCTTGTGAGGAATTCCATTAAGAGCTTGATGAAATTATTGTGAAAGTCTTCACCTATTTATAAGAAAAAAAATTCTTTCAAAAAGACTCAAGAAATCCATATGGGATTCAATCAAATGTATTGGAGGGATATTGCAATTTTGATATCCCTCCAAAATTTTTGCTCTCCTTTCAATCAAATTATTTGAATTAAAATCATATGGAAGGAATATTAAATATTTGATTTCATCTTCCAAAATTGAAATTAATAATATTTTAAAATATATTATTATATTTTTCAATAAAAAAAATATTAGGACAAATATTTAAGATAATTTAATATTTTTAATCTTTAATTTTTAATTTTATTACTTATATTTTTATTTAAATATAATTTTAATATATTTATCACGTCACGGTTCGATTCCGGTTCAATCCGATGGTTAAACCGGTGACCCGTCCGCCCGATCCCTTTTCCGGTTCACTCACCGGTCCGGTTTTTAAAACATTGCACTACACCAATACTATCACTAATACAATCACTAACCTACTAGTTTTAAAGTCGCCATCAAACATAAAAAGACATTTTCTATAAGATTTCCGCCAAAATAAGCGAAATATAAGGAGGCAGGTTATACAGCCTGGGGATTAATCTCAGCATTATTAGGCCCATCAAGAGCTACCCCCAAGCTGAGCCACTAGCTCCACATGATATAACCTAAACAACTATGAAAATATGAAAACAAGCACGCTAGACTCCCCATTCTAACATAGAATCGCTCGATATTTCTGATATTGATTCATACTGAATAATCTCTCCATATTGCTATTTAAAACTTTGATTTAGAGCCAATATTGGAATCAACATCTGATCTCTGTATGCTCAAGCTGGATAAATTCGTGTGCATATAATGATTATATAGAGGGGAAAAAAAATCTAAGAATATGATCTCTTCAAATGTTTGCCTCAAAGACAAGATAGGTTATATACATAAATACATAGTAGATGACAAGGAATTCTATTCACCATCTCTCCATACTTCTCGTAGAAGCCGATATCTCACAACATTTCGACCGCCCTTTGGCATCCAGTTGGATTTTTCTGAAGGGGAAACCAAGGAGTTGATGGTTACGATAGAAGTTATGGGTGAATCAAGTTCGTCAAGCTCATCGTCACTTGTATATGATTTTCTGAGCACTGAAGAGCTGCTCCTCTGCAGAGTTTGGCTTCCCACTTCTCCTATAAAGCCTGCAAGTGAAGCTGCTAGGGGTGGTGAATAGACTGTTCGAGTTGCAACACACGGGAAGGTTGTGACAGAAGCTCCTGAATCCTCCTGACCATCCTGAATCAAATCATGAAAACAGATAAGGAGAAGATGGTTTTCACTTTTGCAGATAATACAAAGGGTCTGGCTTCCCTCCAGTCCGATCCAGTCCCAGATCGGACTGGAGGGTATTGTTGGGCTCGTGAGGGCCCATCACAAGTCCCGTTTCGATAATTCGAACCGTTCAATATGTAGAACTCATCGAGTACTATATGCCTGTACAAAATCACGTTAATCGGATATCGATATCTCCGTAATCAAATCAGTTTTGTATATAAAAATATAAAAAAAAATAGACAGTGAAAAAATAAATGATTGATAGAAATCTACCGATGAAATAGCTATCGATGTCTGATCAACTTGATTTTTTATAGGCATATAGTACTCGACGAGTTCTACGCATTGAACGGTTCGGATTATCGAAACAGGACCCGTGGTGGGCCCCCACAGGCCCAACAGTACTCTCCAATCCGATCTACGACTTGAGGAAGCCAGTCCCTAATACAAACATGGTGTCATTCCATTTCTTTCAGTGGAAAACCTTTTTAACAAAAAACGTTTTTCTATGTTTGATTATGACTTTAAAACTAATATACTACTGGTTGTATTAGTAGTGGTGTTTGAGATGGCAGCAATCGAGGTAGTGTGGTGCTAGCATTGGAAAGAATTTAATTTGGAAAAAGTTTTTCACCTTTCAAAAGTGAAAAATATTTGCCGCCTAAATAAAGTAGTTTTCACTAGGGGTGCAACTCGGGCTGGTTTGGACGGAGTCTAGCCCAAGTTGTGCTGAAACCTGCCCAGACCCGCCCAAGTCCAAATTGTAATTCAAGGTTGTCTGCCTAAACCCGTCTCAAGTTAAACCTGAATTATCCAAGTTGCTAAATTGCACATAAATTTCAGCATTTTTTTACTATGTTATTAATTTGTTAAAATTAATTGTATTTACATTTTTTTAAGAAAATCATTAATAATATGAAAACAAATAATTTGTATAATGTAAGAGAGATGCCGCTATGATATTTTTTACAATTTATGAGTGAGAATAAAAATAAAAATAAAAAATTTTGTATTGTGTTACTTATATATATAATATAGATTCAATATGATTCAACGATCTAAATTAATTTAATATCATCTAAAAGCTAATAATTTATATGTATATTAAATATTTATACATATAATTCAGGCTTCTAATTGCTCGACTTGTTTGATATCTTTATCCAAACCCGTTCAAATTTAATTCAGGCTTCTAAATTTTTGCCGAAGCCCTAAAAAAATTCAGGCTGAGCTCTGGGTTGTTCGGGTTGAGTCCGCCCAAGTTGTGCCCCTAATTTTCACTGAATTTCCTTTTCTATCATACAATCCATCAGAAAATAAGGAAAATATATTTTAGAAAATATTTTCTACCAAAACAAACAACGTACTATTTTTTAGTTTTGCCGCCCCTATATTAGCATACCCCCTTCTGCCAACATGCCCGTCACTAAAGGTCTTTTACGACCGCCTTTTCATTAGTTGTGCCAACGAGTGAAAGGCACATTCAGAGTCCAGTAAAGTTGAATGATCAAAGACCAAATCAAATGGATCCAGCAAATCTACAACCAGATAGTAAAAAAAGTAGGTACAGACATAGCAATAAAGGACCTAGCAAAATTCTAGGGTTGAACTAACCTCGGCATCCAGGGCATCAAGAAGAGCTGCTGGAATTGGGTTCGGAGAAAACTCATCTGGAACAAAATTGCCGAGAACCCTTTTGATCAACAGTGAACCAAACAAAGGACAGACCTTCAAACAGTGAGATTTAAAAGTTAAAATAGTGAATGAGGAATGAATATATAGACCGTCTCTTTCTGCCAAAAAAACATAAAAAATCAGAATTAAAGAACTCACCTCTTTCCTTGTGGAACTATCAGCAAGCATTTCAGGTGGAAGCATCATGAGATCACTCAATGCATTTAGTAGACGGAAAGCCTTGAAAGATTTCACACATTCCATTCCATTACTGTCATCATTGTCATTATCTTCAATGCCAAAGAGATCCGATAGCCATCTGGACCAGTTCCCAATCTAATAGCCAGGGAAAACAAACAAAATACGACCTAGATAAGACTTGAGAGCAATTTCTATCTTCTGTCGTTGATGCATATTTCAGACAATTTTTTGTTATTCAGTACTCATTCAGAAGGCAATGCATGTTAACAGTTCTTCCATTGAAAATCAATCTGCTTCTCCACTTCATAATCTAATCGCCCAAATGAGCGAAAACACTAGGCTTGTAATTCAGTTGAACACACGTCACAAGTTCAGGAAAAGTATTTGGCATTAGAAGGTTAAATCATCAAAGTCACAAATTTGCCACAATTTTCAATTTTGGACTAAAAATGCCAGTTCTCATGATTTTCATAATGCTTCATTAGCTGACACTATAAGGCACAAACATCAAAATGATGCTATTCTATGAATACTCAATTAAAATCCAGTGAGACACAGCCTGTCACTCTGGGGTTGTGCACATACAAGCATGAGCTAGAAAAAATTTAAAATTAATGGAACAATAAAAGATGGCACAAAAAAATAACCACGCAATACGAGTTTTTATGTACTCACAGCATTTTTCAGTTGTGCACCAGCCCCAAAGCTTGATTTACCAGCAAGAATTGGAAGGACTTTAGGATCACTAATGGGGTCGGACACAGGATCTGTTGGCATTTCTTCAGCTGATTCACGAAGAATGGCATTGAACATCGCAACATCTAGTCTATCCACTAATTGCTCCATTACCTACAAACACAATAAGTGAAGCCATCACAATTCTATCTTGTCTTTCAAGAACAATATAATAAAGTCAATCAATATCACACATTTTAATCAATATCATATACATTTAAAACAATTAACCTCATAAGCATGCAAAACATGATGCGGCCATGCTCAAATATTGCATGTGAAGTCATGCAAATAAAACAACGTGTATGTCCAAAATAGTATTTTGTTATCAAAATGAAGGATAATTATAAGTTTATTCATCCATAGACAAACATGAAATTTATCCTGCAATATTATCCAAGTTTGAAGTGACTATTTACCATGGGATAAACCCAATCAGGTAATGCAGTTTGAGGGAAAAAATTTACCAATCTAGCCAGCATTGGCAAGCAACCACACTCGTGCCCTCCAGCTCGAATGGGACAAAGCCTTTCACAGGCATCTTTAAAAGCCTTCTTCCAAAGTTCTATAGAGAAACTCCCCTGCTCTTGATCACCAAGAACATGTTTACTTTTCCTTGAGCTTGAACCTCTACCGCTACCGTTTGCTGCTGAGGACTGCATATGTGGAGTCAGAGTCTGCAGAGTAAAAAAAAAAAAAAATCAACCACTAAAAGTTATAGCGCCTGACTGAAGCAAAACTTGCTATTAGAGAGCACTTTCATAGCAAAAAGAAGAAGAACTCAGACAGAACCTGCCACCACACTGACTCAACGATTCGGGAGAAGATCCAAGTTTCAACTTTTTCCAATGCAATTATAAATGTTTGAGGGTTTTCCCAGTCTTCTAATTGTTGTATGGGATGGTTCTTTCCTTCTCCTGTGGAACAGAACTTGTCTCGTTTATATGAGGATCTTCCAGTTGACCCCTCTCCACCAACCGTAGTTTTCGTATGTGGTCCATCAGAAAGTGGCTTTTCCCCAATAGCCTGGTTAACAATTGCTCTCAACATAATTGAATTTGACAACCAGAAAGTTAACCTGTATAAAATATGTAGAAGATTCAGCAAAATTCCATCACAGGAAATAAAAAATCCTATGACCAGGTATATCAAAAAGCTGTTTAAGTACACCCTTTTCTTCAACTTCTATTTTGAAGGTTTCACGAAATATATTCTAAAGCAGTATCTCAACTTTGTACAATCTCCATAATCTATCATGGAAACTTTGCCAGTATAAATTTCTGCAAAGCTTGACTTGCTGTATTAGAAGCAAATCCAAGTTTTGGAATTAATAGTACCTTGGGACATCATTTCCACATGATTTGGAAACCAAAATTAATCCCGAGACAGCCGCACTTGCGGCACTTGCCCTTTTAGCTTGGGACATGGATTTGCAAACATGAAGATAGAATCTAGAGAGACGCCGAGCTGGAGCATGAGCCTTGTTTGTGGAACTCCCATGCTCAGAAACTACGGAATAAAGGGCGGCCTCAATAACGGCAGCTTCTCTCAACTCTTCCTCAAGCATCTCAACTCTTGACTCCCATTCAAATTTGCTTTCAGAAACACCATTGCTCGGTTTGTTTCCTTCAATTACTGCACTACTTGTAGCACTATGTTCCTGGGTATCTACTTCCTTTGCCTTCTCCATATTTTGATCATCACCAGAAAACCCATTGGCCTTACCTGAGATATATGGTAGGTGGACAGACTTCATATGCTTTAGCTTATTATTGACCATGGTGATTCCCTGAACTCCTCCGTGCACTCTCCTGCTGAATTGAACAGTCTCACTCCGTAGTGTTGTATGCTTTCTTGTAGTATCTTGTGGATATTTAGCTAATATATTTTCCAAAGAATCCGTTTTCTTCTCCACGATGTCCTGTTCATATTCTCGTCGTTCCTTTTCCTCTCTGATATCCACCAAAGCAGCATGTACCTCATCAGCAGTTGAAGCTTCCATCTGGCTGTTTTTGCTCTGTATCGCAGCTTGTCTGTTGTCATTTCCATCAGCTTGAAAATCTCTGAAGCTTACCTGGTCGGAGTTTACACGCACCTGAATCAATGCATCGGCAGATGCAACTTTAGCTGCGAGTTTGTCAACAAAATTGTCCGTGACAGATTGTTGAGCATTTTCTTGAATTTTGCCTTTGCTATTAGCAACCTGCTCACAAAAATAATTGGTTTTATTTCCTATTCAAAGTTTCTTATGCAGTTGTAAGACTCAACCATATCTTGTTACTCAAGGAATAGAAGATAATAAAAAAAAAATGAGGGCGAAAGAATTTTCTCGACTGGAATAATTGGAACAAATAAGCATAATAATATATATGGAATTCCCCAAATCTGAGGATAATGCTGCCAGTGACAAACACTCCGATCTACCGTTAAACTGTTTAAGTGATTCAGCCACTGGATTCCCAAATTCCACTACCAAATGTTAAACAGGTTCTCCACCACCCTTTTGCGTGCTATCTTTTGCTGAGTTTGATCCATTCTGCAATTTCATTTCCACTGCATATTAAACTGTCCAAGACAATATGACAGTTGGTAAGAGAAAATGAAGGTATGCCATCACATCATTTTAATAATGACCATCCACCATTCTTCTTTTCTTTTTTTCTTTTTTTTTTGGGGTACACATCCACCATTCATTTGGTCTGTAACTGTACTCTACGAAAGTAGATTCAAACTAATTATTGTAATTATATAACATAATATTTTCGTTATCATCCTTCCACATTTCATTGTCCAACCTTTGAGATTGTCAATTTACATATCCAGCTTGTCTGAGTTGAATGGAAAGATCAACCCCAAAGCATGCTTCATAGGCATTGCATAAGAGTAACTAAGACCATTCCATAGCCTAACAGATAGAGATGCATTATTCTCACCCAACCGATATAAAGATCCAACACAAAATAATGTTTGAATCGATGTATATCAAGTAATTCAATGCACACCGGATTGAAAGTGAAATAAGGAAATAGAAGACAATGAGTTTGTCTACCTCTTTATTTTGAGAGTGTGAGCCCTTATTAGCCTCAAAAGCAGACGAGGAAGTAGTCCGTGACGAATGTGAGGAGACATCATCGTCTGTAAAAGAAGCAATCTCAGATTCATCATCATTACCTTCATTCATCAATGCTGAAACAAACTCTCCCACATCCTTGTCAAGCGATGCTTCTTTTGATAAGCTTCCATTTGCTGATGGGTTGGAGCTATCCTTATCAAACGGCTGTACACTGACATACAAAACAGGTGGGGCTGCATTCTTCGAACTCTTCTTGCAGTTCACAAGAGCACTGATGGCTAAATTCTCTTTGATAATTCCATAATCCGCAAGATTTATTATGGCAGACCCCAAGAGTTGACCTTTTGAAGCCTTGTCCTTTCGAGATTCATACAAGTAGAACTCCAAGCAGTTCTTCTGAAAGTTATCACGGCCCTTTTTTTCTCTACATAGAGTCACTGGAAGCGCGAACGATTCATTGAATTCAATATTGCAATCCCCAGCAACTGAAGAAAGGGACCCCAAATTCTGATCACCATTGTCCCATTGAAGCAATACAGACTGAACAGATCTCAGAGACTGTGATGGTGGCCAAGGCTTAATTTCTTGCACATTGACAATGTAATCGACATGAACAGAAGTGCCTTTTCGGTTCTTTGACCTCAGCCCAAGCACCATTGTTGAAGATAAAATCTCAAATCAGAATGCTCTTACTTGATATGTGTGATCAACCACAATGCCTCCAAAGTCAACAAATTAAAATGCAATTGAAATCATAAGGACCAACCAAATCAGAATCAAACAAAAGTACATATTAGACACTTTTTCATGATATGAATTGAATTTGGTCATGATATGCCAAAGCTTAGTTTATTCAAGAGGATAATATTAAAATGGGATTTGCAAGAAAGAAAGAGAAAAGTGAATATAAGAAAGTCATCAAAACAAATGACTAAGCCCCACCCCACTCATTCAGATCGTTAAAACTAAATATATTTATATACACCGACTTCCATGTATAATATACATAAAATATTCATGAAGAAGACCTCAACAAATGCGAGAGAGAAAGAGAGAGATACCCAATTGAACTCAAATGATGGGTTGAAAAAGGACATTGATTTGCTCAATGGCAATTTAAAAAAAAAAAATTGGGAATTAGCATAATCAAAATAGCAAATCGACGAAAACCCAGGTAGGAGCAACCCAAGTAGAATCAGAAGCAAAGAAAGCAGAAACACTCAAATCAACACAATGCAACCACTATGAAGTCCCAAAACCCAGTATAGGTGACACACAATACACAGAGAGAGAAAGAGACATATAACAAAGATTGTGTGAACAAAATTGAACTCAAATGATGGATTTAAAAAGTGATTAATTATGGTGAGAGGTAGAGAAAAGACATTGATTTGCTCAGTGTCAATTAAAAAAGAAAAATTGGGAATTAGCATAATTAAAGCAGCAAATCAAAGAAAACCCATATACAAACAACCCAAGTAGAATCAGAAGCAAAGAAAGCAGAAACACTCAAATCAAATCAACACAATGCAACAACCACTATGAAGTACCAAAACCCAGTATAGACAACGCACAATACACACACACAGAGAGAGACATATAACAAAGATTGTGTGAATTATAGTTACCAAATACAGTAGGGAGGGACGAATCGGGAGAGAAATGCTGTAGAAAAGAGAAGCAAACTGTGATTGTTCCAAAGCTCTTCGATTCTCTTCTCAGCTGGTACTTCAATTCAATTATTTATTCATTTTTTGCTTTTTAACTACAAGCTTTTTTAATTTGTTGGTCTGTTGATGATCAAAGCTGAAAAAGGTCAAAAAGTCGATATACAAAAGATGGAGGAAGAATGGATTTGGTTTGTATTTTGAGATAAATTTTTAATTTTTTTTGGTTTTTTTTTATTATATTTTGAAAATGGTTTTTGAATTTGAGTGTTAGGATGATTTGATATTTTGTTATAATTGAGTAAATATGTGTGAGAGAAAAAATGATTGAAAAAAAGATGAAAGATAAAAGGTGATTGGTTGATGTGTAATAGAAAAAAGTAAGGCCTTGTTTGGCATGATCTAAAAAAAATTAAAAAGTCAAAAAATTATTATCATATTTAAGTTACATTATTTTATTTAATTCACATCACTTGTCTAATACATCACTTCAAATTCAACCCATACCTAATTCATATTTCATAAAAAGTCAAAAAATATACTTATTTAGATCATTCCAAACCACCTTTAAATTAAAAAAATATATATTTAAATTTATAATCAAACATATTTTTAGATAAAAAAATTTCAAATATATATTTTAAAGCACAAATTAAACACACTCGCGATTTCTGTGCGCACACGGACTCTCTCAAATGTGAAACGTTGTTATCCTTTTAATTTTGTGTTTTTGTATTTTTTATATAAAAAAATAATGAGAATATTCATTTGAAAAGTTGGTAATTAAGGCATTGTTTGTCACCCTCTAAAACAGTTAAAAAGTCACTATTCTATTTAAATCACATCATCTTGTTTAAGTTACATCATCTCTCTATCATATCACTTCGAATTCAACCCATACTCAACCCATATTTCATAAAAAGTTAAAAAATGCACTTATTTAGAATATCCCAAACAATCCCATAAGTTATTTCAGGTTTCGTTTGGGATATAGATTGACTTTTTGATTATTTTAACTTAGGACTAAAAAGTCTCATTTGGAATAGATTTTTTGACTTTTTTGACTTTTGTAAAAGAAAAAACTAAGTTGATTATAGATTGAATGTGATATTTTATCTTATTAAATTAAAAAAGTCTATTTTTTCTTTTTGTGGTTAAAATAATCAAAAAGCCAAGCATGTCAAATGAAATTAAGAGTTCGTTTAGAAAGTGGGTTGACTTTTTGACTTTTTAGCTATTTTAGCTTGTGGCTAAAAAGTCTCGTTTGGGATAAAAAGTCTCGTTTGGGATAGGCTTTTTGACCTTTTTGACTTTTTGTGAGAGAAAAAAATGTAATGATTATGGGTTAGATGTGTCATTTTATCTTATTAGACTAAAAAGTCTATTTTGTATTTTTTCGGCTAAAATAGCCCCAAACCCAATCAAACTCAAATAGCCAAATGAAGGCTAACTATTAAAATAGTTTTGTTGGAAAGAGAGTTAAATTTTTTTTTGTAGTTGGATGTAACATTTGTGAGTGAAAAAATAAAATAATTATGGATTTAATATGACATTTTATTTATTTTGTCTTTTAATACTATTTTAACCAAAAAGTCAAAAAAGTATCTTTCCAAACACCACAATTTATTTTTTTATTGTTTTGTTTTTGTAGAAAATAATTTGGACAATATAGAAAATAATATACAATTATGATTGTGTTTTTTTAAATAATTTGTCAGATTTTTTTTTTTTTATCAGAAGATTAATTTTTTTAATATATATATATAAGATAATTTTTAAAAACAAAATTTAACGTTTTCAATATTTAAATGATGTGATCCTTGTAATAAGAACACAAATTTTAGTCCCATGGAATGTAATATGTATTCTTCTCTAAAAATTAATGACCATTAGAGTAAGGATATAGGAGTAGTACTAAACATATCATTATATCAAACGGAAGTGCTACGTAGCTCGAAGAATACGGCTCGAATACTGGCTCGACACCAAAACGACGTCGTTTTGGTGTCGAGTTTATTTGTTTATTTTTTTTTTCCTTTTCTTTGTTGCAGATCGGGAAGAAGAAAACGAAGGGAGAAGAAGAAGAAGAAGAAGAATGGGGGGCTCTGCAGAACGGGAGGAGGAGGGGGGAGGAGGGGAGAGGACTGGAGGGGAGGGGGCCATAAAAATCGGGGGGGCTGCGCTGGGCGAGCTGCGGCGGGGCAGACGACCGGACCGGGGCTGGCAGACGACCGACGAGCTGCTGAGGCGACGAAGGCGACGAGCTGTGGTGCTGCGGGGTTGGGTCTCGGCGACGACGGGCTGGGACGAAGCTGCGACGGCCGACGGCCTCCTCCCTCCCTTCTTCCGCTCCCTCCCTTCTCTTCTCTCCCTCCCTTCTCTTTCGAGCCGTTCGAGTTCGAAAGTTTCGAGCTCTGAGTCATTTTCCTATATCAAATTCATTTTTTTTTAATAATTTTGAAATAACATACTTATATTATCTTTGTTGATAATTATTTTTTTATTTTATATTAAAAATAAAATTTTACGATTCTCGATCTAATCTATTAGTACCTCTCAATTGTCACGCCCCACTTTTATTACTCGAAGTCATTACCAAATTCATTTACTTAATTCAATTTTAGAGATGACATGCGGAAATAAACTCATACATTAAATCCGTAGAAGTGATTAACAATACTCTCATTCGTATGCAAAGTAAACATTACATGAACATACTTAATAAACTGCCCTTGGGCTTACATCACTTAAGATACAAGAAGAAGGGTGTAACCCTTTCACAACAATGGCACTCCGCCAACATAACAGAGGCCCCGTGGCCAGTAAATACATAGATCCAAATCTTGCAGCTCAACCTGCTTAATACCTGAAAAAGATTCAACAACGTGGGATGAACATATAGTCCAGTAGGGAACTCAACATGATCCTCAACAATAACAACTTACAGATAGCTATGATCATGAACACTCATTCTCATACTAGAATAGTAATGTGACAGTTTATACAAAATATACATATGTATGACTTTTCTTGAAAACAACCGTTTCACTTACGCTACAAGCGATTTGTCTTTCCTTTCTCCTTTCATTGTCCCCATTCCCAATCTTTCGTAACATTAACAAATACTTAAGAAGTAATCTCACTAAGCCCGATACTCTCTTCCATTTCCTATACATACACAGATGTATCTTTTCAAAACATGTTTATCTTTAAAACATTCGCTCTCCTTCACACTTTCCAAAAGACAAAAAAATGACATTTTGGTTTGTTTCCACTACTATCATAACTATACATGCATATCTTTGTAAAAATATAAATTTACATTCCACCAACATGTATACAATTAACCAATGGAGTAACTTGGTCCTCCGAACTGTAACCAATCAAGTCCATGATATTTTCAGTTACAACGAAATAACTACAACCAACTTCACTCTACTAGCTATGTGCGTAGTAAGCCAAAATGCCAGTTTACCAGGCGCTAGCTGGAAGGGTATGGTGCCTTCTATTATTAGCACATACAGTTCTCCAGGCGCTAGCTGGAAGGTGACGGTACCTTTGATTTTAAGCGCGGCATAAAACGCCATCAACAACCATGCAACAAGGCATAACCAACATGTATAATGCATATACATAAACTATCAAGATACCAACAATGTGTTAAAAATATATGAACACATGACGAACTCCTTCCGAGCAAATATACATATATATATAATGTATCTAACACTTCATCACATACGATGTTCAATCAATCAATCATTCAATGCAAACCCGACAATTCTACACAACCGCGTCATCCTCCACCGATGACCAAGGACAAAACCTCTAGATGCATACAATTAGTACATCTATTGAAGACTCAACTATCATGAATCACAAACCCAACAACAACATTAACATGGTAGTTAAAGATACAACTTCTACATGTGTGTTCAACACTCAAGATACAACAACCCAATTCTCACACTTATTTCGAAAACACTTTTCTCATTCTCCCAAAAACAACCCCATTCCCCTCTTGACATCACAAACCAACTCCACTATTCTTGTTTCCATAAAACCAATTCCAAAATCATGATTTACCCTTAGGCGTTAACACCCTTACCCAACTCATTTTGACAAAAGAGATTTACACACAATGGTCAACGAACTCCCATTTTAATTCACCCGATCAAAATATAATTTAGGGCTTTATCTTCTTTTAACTACAACATGCTAATTTATATACTAATTAGCCAAGACAACACTTAATGAAGCTAAATTCATTCCCAACACAACCAACCCTAGGTTTATCTCATGATTTTCAAACAAATCCAACATGATACAATTTTCATGCAATACAAAAATTACCACATGTCTATCCATAGACGGAGTATTGAAAAAGAATAAGGAGAATCCCTATCTCAAATGGAGAACTCAAATGGAGAAGATGACCCGAAATCAAAGTGCTCCAAATCTCAAATTTCTTGGATCAAAACAAAGCCCTCGACGATCAACACACTTCTTACAAAGGCCCAAGGTGAGGAAAACACTCTAGCTAGATCAATCCTAAGAGAGAAGTTAGGTTTTAGAGTGAGGTGCTCTCCAATGGAGGTTTTGGAAAAGTAAGAGAGAGAAAGGAAATCAAAAAGTGATCCAAAAAGCTACATCTCAGACTGATATACACGACGCCCCGCTCGAGCGTGGAAACCCCCGCTCGAGCGCCACTCACAGACTCCCGCTCGAGCGTCCAATCCCCCGCTCGAGCGCCGGATACGCACATCCAGTACTTTTGCAGAACCAGGTCCCCGCTCGAGCGTCCAACTCCCCGCTCGAGCGGACAAGAACAACAAAGGCCCGCTCGAGCGTCAAAAACGCCGCTCGAGCGGAAAGGCTAAAATCTGGCAAAATTTCTAAGCTTCAAAACACAACCCACTCAATCCCAACTAGACCATCAGAACCCAAAACTCCAAAACAAAGAGTAAGGGATACAAAGGAGGATAAGACAACAACAAATCTACGGAACCGAGTCCGGATAACAGTTCAATAACAACAGGGAATACCGGGATCGCTATATCAATAATCTTACTTAGAATTCTGATTTTAATAAACTTGAATCTTGATCTTTACCTCTACTCCATAACAAATTTAAATTTAAATGAAAATTCTCAAAAATTATCTCCACACTTTTACAAAAATTTACATCAAAAGGAGTTTTACTTAAACTTTTAGTCTACCAAAAGAAATTTCTTTTTTTTTTAACTCAAATTTTTAAAAGCTAATTGTGGTGATATAATTCTAAATTTATAATTATGCCACTACCCAATTTTATATTCAAGTTTAAATTTAACCATTGGAATACTCTATATCAAATTAAACATTTACTCAAACTAACTTGAAGCAGACTTTGGATATATTTTTTGAGCTAGTTTTGTTTTTTTTTTTTGTTTTTTTTTTCAAATGTATATATCCATTCAGTCCCGCTACAGACCCCCAGAGAAACTTCACCCCCACCACCCCCAGTGACGTGGCTCGTGGATCAGAGTTGGTTTGGACTTTTGCATTATGCAAAGAGTGAACACACGCGTTCTGAAATAAAAAATTTGTAAACTGCCTTCACCTTCTCTCTCCCTCTTTCCCTCTCTCCTCCATCTCTCTCTCTCCTCTTCACAGCCTCCTCTTTGTCCAGATTTGTAAACTGCAAAAAAAAAAAAAAAAAAAAGAGGAAGGAGGAGCTCCATAACCACCACAAACCAAATCCAAAATCAAACCCAAACCCAAACCCAAACCCAAAATCTATTTCCTTCAATATATATATATATATTTTTTCATTCTATTCCAATCCAAGACTAACTTTTCGAAAACCCAAAATGAGAAGGGAAAGAAGATCTTTTCTTGAAATTTCAAAAACCCATTTCAATACATTGTAAATCCTCAATGAAGGTTCAGAAATGGCTAGAATTCTAATGAATATTTGATTGTACAATAATATATATATACAAAAATGTTGATTTCTAATGAACATTCTAACCGATGCCGACCGTTGATTTCAATCCCCAACCCCTTCTTCCATGCCGACACCAAACCCAGCAAACACGAAGCTCTTCTCTCTTCTCCTCTAGTGACGAACGGCGACGCCACGACCGATGACAAATGGTGGTGGTCGGATCTCCTTGTCATCGTCACAATACTTTGGCGGTGGTGAAAAGAGAAGAGAGAGGGAAGAGTTGAATGGTTTGCACAGTTGACAGAGAAAAGAAAGAGATGAAGGATGAGATGGGTGCGTGGGTGCATGGGCTTTCATTCACGTAACTCCATCCACGTCAGCTGGGGGTCGGTGGGGGTCACCCCACTGGGGGTCCGAAGCATTTTTGATATCCATTATTCTTTTATTTAAATACTTGCGGAACAATGATTACAACCTTTATGAAGAGTAATTGCCCATTGCCCTCACTAATACATAAGAATAGAAAATTGTTATGCATCTCAAAATTTTTATTAAATAAATAATTAAATGTCTTATACCGATGTGAACCTATATTTTTGTGGATGTCACACCCATATGAGATATTTAATCATTTATCTGGTAGAAAATTTAGTATCTCTAGCATTAATGAAATATGCATCAATTGATATATTAATTAGAGTACTAATGAATGATGTGTGAGACATTTGATCATTTATTTGGTAAAAAATTTGATATCTCTAGCATTGATGGAATATGCATCAATTGATATATTAATTAGGGTATTAATGGATGATGTGCCATAATTTCAGAGGCTTTGAGTCATTATAATTTGTATAATAAGTAGGATTATAGCTTTAAAATAATAATATCATAACTATGTTGATACACTAATTATACTAATTAGTGTATGTAGTACCACCAATACATAAATATCAACATTGTAAGGTTCTGTTTGGAAAAAATTATTACATGAACTTAAGCCTACCAAAAACATGATGGGTTGTTTTTTGTTTGATGAAGCAGGTCTACTACAATTAGGAATGGCAACGGGGCGGGGTGGGGTCGGGGATCACCCTCCTCGTCTCCAATCCCCGATGGCGAAAATGTCCCCGGCCCCGGCCCCGATCCCCGATGGGGAACCTATGACTGTCCCCATCCCCTCCCCCAACGGGGATCGGGTTTCCCCGACAACGAAACTCCCCCGATCCAAATCTGTTTCAACATTCAACACCATCAACTTCTTCTTTCAACATAATCAACATCATCAAAAAAATCAAACACAGAGGTCTCACAGATATGGTTAATTTGTTGGCTATTGGGAAAGCTATGGAATGCAAATCATATATCAATAGTGCAAAGAACGATCTGATCAAAAAAAAAAAAAAAAAATAGTGCAAAGAAGTATACATTCACATATCACTCATCTATATACCATGACATCATATACCAGTAATCTTCATTTCACTCATCTAGCACATGTATACATTCACACACACACAGACCCATACATACATTATACATACACAGATTGGCAGTGATCGATGGAGGAGATCAGCACAGATCTCACAGATCTGAGATGTCTGTGTGACAGCGACGATGGTGACTCGACGGAGAGAGAGAGAGAGAGGACGACGGCAGAGATCGGTGGAGATCAGCAGTGACGACGGAGGAGATCAAGCGGTGGTGCGGGGTGGACAGCGACTCCGACGTCGCGGAGAGTCGTGGCTGTGCTGCGGAGACGGAGAATGGCGGCTGTGCTGCGGAGATGGAGAGAAGAGGTGCAAGAGTGAGAGAGAGTAGAGGGTAGAGAGAGAGAGAGAGAGAGCAGAACACATTTTGGCCTTGTTTGGTTTGTGTTTCCCAAAAATTTTTGGGAAAAATTCCCTACAAATAAGTTTTCAAAAGTAATCAAACCAAACAAATTTTTTCAAAATTTTTTTTCCAAAACTTGTTTGGTTTACAAGTTTTCCAAACAAATCTCTCTCTCATACACATCAAATCAATCACTTTTTCCAAAACTCTCTCTCAAAATAATTTTCCAAAACATCTTTTGAAAAAAACCAAACCAAACAACTTTTCGTACTTTTTATCTCTAAAACTCATCTCCCAAACTCAAACCAAACATATATTTGGGGGAAATGTACATAACCCTGTAAGTAACCCAAGGGTATATATACTTCGGGGGGCTAGCGAGGACGGGTTCAGGGCCGGGGACGGGCCGGGGCCGGGGGTGAAAAATATATCACCGTCCCCGGCCCGAAAATTATCGGGGATTTAGTTTTTAGTACCGTCCCCGGCCCGTTGGGGATATTTTTCGGGAAAAAACCACTCTAATCGGGGTCGGGGAGTCGGGTCCCCGTCGGGCCGGTTTTAAATTGCCATCCCTAACTACAATAACGAATATTTTGATTTCAAAAAGTCCAATAATACAAAATTTAAACACAAATTAGTCACCAAAATATAATAATAATGAGAGCAGCTCCTCCATAGTCCCACTCGGTTTGAGCCGACCTCGTATTCACCTCAATAATTTAAATTGTTCATTTTATGGGACTTATAAAAAAAAAAATTAAGTTGATCAGATATGATAACCACTTAATCGAATCATATTTGTCTAGAAAATAAAATTTTAAAAAATAGACTAATCATCTTCAAAATCATACAGTTTGACTATCTATCTATTTTTTTATACAAATATGATTCACAAGTTATTATTGATATCTGATCAATCTGATTACATCATAAACTGTTCAAATGTCCAAAATGGGCCCACAATGGTTGAACTGGACCGGACTTCTTTGCTTCCTAAAGCAAAAAAATAATAATAATAAATCTTATAAAATGTAATTCATTCATATATTTTTAATATTGTATTTGATTTTTTATATTCCTAACATTTATGTTTGATTTTGATGGGGGAGAGGGTGATGTGAACTTGAGTTGGACTTTGGCCTTTTCTTCACCAATCAACATTTCTAGATGAATGATTATTTGCTTTATAAAGTTGAAAAATGGGCTGAAAATTGAGAAGAGTGAAGAATACAAAGAAAGAGGAAGGTTGAAGCATCCACGTTGAGTTGAATATGAGCTTTGATTTAATATCTAAGGTAGAGATGCCCTCTGAATTTGAAGTTGACCTTGGATCGATCAATTTTTTTAAAATATTTAAAAGAAAATTTATTTGGCATTTATTTACACCACAGTTTATGTTTTCATCGATTGTGATTTATTAATTATGGCCAACTTTGATTATAATCTGTCGATTGAAATTATAAATTATTTTCAAAGAAAAATCTTGACTACATTTGTTTTTATTATTATTTTTGTAGACAGGCATGCTAATGTGGCATGATAGATATGTTAAGAACGTGACATAATGACATGTTAAATGGAGAGTAAAAAAGTTAAGAATTGAGCAATTTAAAAGTTAGTTGCTGAGATTAAGGAGTCAATATCAAATCAAGTACCAAATCTACAAAATGGTTCTTATCAAAGATTTGATATGTATCATGTTAAAGAAATCATGGGTTTGTTGAGGAAATTGTGAGCTTAAGTTATGTCTTTCTTTCATGCGGTTGAACCTATAAATAAGCCAAGAGAGATACAAAGAGAGATCAATGAATCTCAAATATCAAACACACTCATGCAGAGTTATTTAGGAGTATTTCTAAATTAGCTATTTTAGGAGTAGATTAAACAAATAGTTTTTCCAATCCTTCATTTCTCTTCTTTCTGTCGATTGCTGTATTTATTCAATTTTTGTTCTTGTTTAAATTCTTGTAACTAGTGACAAGTGACAATTTATTCAAATTAATACATATTCTGTTCTGTTCAATCTCTTCTTTACTTGATTATCTCCAGGAAAACCTTTTATTTGTTTAAGGCATGAGAGTCAACCACAAAATCTGATCTTTTTGTGTTTATTAAAATTAGTTGAAACTTATCGACCAATCACTATCGATTGGGTTAAACTGAATTTTTGCTAACACATTTATTATATTTTTGATTTTGTTAATGAATATTTTAAGAACATGAATAATTATTTAGTAGTTTTAAACATCTGTGGTATTATGGTTCAAACATAGCAACACAAAAAAAAAAATATTGGTAAAACATACAAACTTGCCACTATTAGGGAGTGGAGGGGAAAAAAAATGACTCGCTTAATGTGTATTGCAACTTTTAATTTAATATGAATATTACATAAATAATGTCACTTTCTAAGGATATTTATTAATATATTTAAAATAATTAAATTACACTTAACACTTCTACACTGTTACTAAAATATCACTTTCGTATATTTGTTTTTAATTATAACAATCAATTACACATTAAGCCAGGACAATGACATTAGTAAGGCTAACATTGACAAAACTTGTTGGGTGAGCCAAAAGTTATTATTTATTTATTTATTCTTTTGCCTATGTGATCTCATCAGTATCTTTACACTTTCATCAAAATCTCATTTAATATCTCCGCTTTTAATTTTCATCTGCCACATTAAATGGACAAAAGGCTATAACTTGAATTAAAATATAAAGGACACTTTTTCATAAATTTCTTTTTATCTACTTATATTTCATTTAGTCCACATTATTTTTTTAAATTTCAATAAGTTCTATGAGTGGCATATATCTTTAATAATATTCACATTTATAATGTAAATATTCTCTGATGTAAATGTTCACACCGCCAATGTAAATGTTCACACCGTCAATGTGAACATTCATAGGTCAATGTGAATATCCACATTGCAAAATATAAATGTTCACATCACCAAATTGCTAACCGTTCAAAAATATTTGTAAGAGTAGAAATGTTCATAAAATATTTTAAATATGAGAATTAGGATTTGATAGTTCAAATATTCAAATAATAAGACTTACTAAAAAACAAGAATATCTTATGGACTAATTGAGATACAAATACTTAAAAAATGATTTTCTAATAAATATCCCAAATATAAAGGATTGACTACCATAATTAAAACTGAAATAATCAAAATGATATATTTATTTTGTGTGTATTTATTTTTATTTTCCTTTTGTTCGTAGTCACACATGGACCATGGTTTTAGTTAACAAAAGATTAAGTACATTTGAATATTATTCTTCTAGATCAAGCAATAGCTTAAGTAAAAAGAAAATAGAACCTTAAGCAAGAAGGAAATTTTTCTTTTTTTTAATTTTTAAAAAAAAAAAAAGTTGAAACTTTGAATGGACTGAATATATTGGGGCTCACTTCCATTGAGAACCCTACCAATTACCCCTTCGATGTTATAGAAAATTTAATATATATTTTTTTTATAATGTCCATTTTATTTTAATGAAACAAAAACTACTAATCCACTTGTTCACAGTTCTTCTATGTGCACATAATCTTATCACACAACTGGACACAAACCATCTCACCCCATGTGAGGGTAATATTTTCCAAATTCCTAATCGAGTTTACATGCAATTCAGAGTAATGTAATCATATTAGTTTAGTGATTTAGAAAAGGAAGAAGTAAAAGCTCATATTTAGTGCATAAGACTCGACTCTCGCTTACAAGAAGGCCTAGGAATATGAAGAACAAGAAAAAAAGCTCAATTTCCTTCAAACTAATTGAAAAGGTCGTTGCAATATTACCAACACAATGAATCTTCAATCTTGTTAATTCTGATAAAATTAAAATGATACAGAGAAGATTAACATAACCCCTAAACACAGATGATGCACAAATCGTGAAATGGTCCCCAAAAATAATGAATATGCGATCTCTAGTTTTTACTTCAATTTTTCAACAACAAGAAGCAAAGAGGGTCAAATTAAGTTTGAACTAGGTGCCATGGCTATATCTTCCAATCCCATCTCAAACCTGCAACAGGCATTTTTGTTTTTATTGATGAAACTGAGAAACTTAAAAAGAAAGTGTTTCTTCAAGCTGTCAAAACCATGACAAGCTTATCTTATATCCACAAGGCTCAAAGCACATGAATAACAATAAATCATCCTAACCCAATAATTCTGATAAATTGACACAAGCATAAAACAAAATGCGATTCATTAGGCCATCCAGCAAACTTTTGGACTACTTTCCACAATTTTATTCCACCATCCAGCACCCAAAGGTGTTTACCTACATAGCAGAAAAGACAGACAAGAATTACTTCAAATCAGGAAAAAAGTAGATAATTATTGTCCTAGAGTGGACATATAGTATTGATATCTTGAATGATTAATTGTATTACTCTATAATCTTTCCTATACCCTTATGATAATGACTGTTTTATTCCCTTTCCACTGTTTTCTTCCATAAGACAACAAAATAGCGACTATTATCTTAGCCTTCATCCCAATAATATGTCACATTTTTCTACTAACGCTTCATTTGTTAAATTCCAACCGAAAACATTTTTTTATGAAAAACATTTTCAAAAATTATTTTCCAATGTTAGGTAACCACCATGAAACTAATGTGCTATTGATTGTATTAGTGGTGGGGTGGCAGCGGTGATAGTATGGTGGCATTGCTACGACTTTAGTCTGAAAAACATTTTCCACCTTTCCAAAGTAAAAAATATTTTTCACCCACACAAGCTTGTTTTCTGAACTAAGACAGAGTACATGAAGTGTAAATTTAGTAACAGTAACAATGAAAGTAGAGGAGAAATGCAGATTGAGGATCAAGAACTGCCTAAGAGTGAACATTTTCGTTATTTAGGATTGATTATCACAACGGCAGGGAAGATTGATGCAGATGTGGCCCATAAGATTAAGGCGGGATGGCTTAAGTGGAGAAGTGTGTCTGGGGTACTGTGCGATAAATAAATACCCACTAGACTAAAAGGTAAATTCTATAGAACGGCTATTAGATCAGCGATATTGTATGGGACGGAGTGTTGGACAACCAAAAAACAACATGTTGATAAGATGAGTGTTGTTGAGATAAGGATGCTAAGGTGGATGTGTGGCAAAACTAGACAAGACAGAATTAGGAATGAGTATATTCGGGAATGGATAGGAGTAGCACCGATAGAAGATAAGTTGAGAGAGAATCAATTGAGATGGTTTGGTCATATTCAACGGAGACCAATAGAAGCAGTAGTGAAGAGATGCGATGCAGTGACGGTAGATAAAAGTATTAGAGGACCGGGTAAACCTAAATTAACGTTGGCTAGCGTTGTAAATAGAGACATGGATCTACTTAATTTGACTAATAAAATGACCTTTGATAGAGTTGCGTAGAGAATGAGGATTCATATAGCCGACCCCATTTAATGGGATTTAAGGCTTGGCGTGGTTTGGTTTGGTATGGTATAAGCTTGTTTTCTATTGACAACAACACACTTTCCATTGACTTTCATTTTTTATCATACGAAATGTCAGAAAAATATTTTCCGCTAAACAGAGCATAAATGTCTATTAGAAGAAGGATACAATATCATGACAGTACGTTTTAAGTTTTGGAGGTTACCATTAACAAACATGTCAAATCCAAGTCAGTGTACTTCTTACTTGGCAATAAAAACAACTTGGAAAACACAACCTATGAAGCATGGACACACTAGATTTGATGTCGTGGCAGTGTCGGACACGGAGACACGCCGGGGATACGTACAGGACACGCCAGGTGACGTATCCCTTTAATTTAAATTTTTTTTTTGTTTGTAAGGGATACAACGAGGACACAATGGAGACACGCATGTCCAAATCTGGACATGGCATAGACACGGCGGGGCATAAATCTTTGGGGAGAAAGAAGAGAGAGAGAAACAAAGGAGAGAGAGTGAAGAGAGTGGACAAACTTGTCGCCGTGAAGAAGAGAGAGCGAACCATCAATCGAAGACGCCGACTCGAACCATCGATCGAAGACGCCTACTCCAACCGTCAACATCCAGTCGTCGACGAGGTCCATCCAGAACTTCAAACCCTGATCGTAAGTCCCTCTCTCTCTCGCACTCTCTCGTCCCTCTTTCTCTCGCACACTCTCTCTCTCTCTCTCTCGATCAGTCTATCCTCTCTCTCTCACTCTTCTCTCTCTCTCAAACTCTCGTTTTTTATTTATTTATAATAATAGGTTTATATGCATATATATATCTTTGTAAAACTTACTCTTTTTTTATTTATAATAGGTTTATATATATACCTTTGTAAAACTATTTTTTTTAATTATTGGTTTATATATATATATAAATTTTGTGGATGGATAATCTATTAATTTATTTAAATATAATGGTTATATTTATTGAATTAATATTATTATGTTAGTTTTTGTTAATCTACATAACAAATAAAAATATATTTAAAAAAAAAAAAAAAATTTGCCGTGTCCCCCGCCGTGTCCGTGTCGCCGTGTTTTGAAAATTGCCATGTCCCGTGTCCGTATGCATGTCCGTGTCTGTGCTTCTTAGAACACAACAAGATCAAAATTATAACTTGCTATACTAGTGGCCAGATCTGCTGACAATACTGGGTTGAATTACAAACAGTGAGGAGAAACTCAAAACATAAGTCATAAAGCCAAACATAACATACTGTATGAGTCACCAGATGCTCTGAAGCTAATATGTCTTCAAACCAATATGTTATGTTCTTACAAAATTAGGTAGTTTAAATGACAGTCCAGAAACAAGTGACCAAACAAGTCCTACCAATACCATTGGGGTAAATTTTAACACAAATTTATAAGGGCCTGCTATAAGTCTGATTCTATATAGCATACTGAGGAACAGAATTTCCCTTTATTTACAGAGCTTGGGAATGGTGCAACTGCCTAGATCCTTGTGAAAGGTAGAACAGCTGTGCTGTGCACTAAGATTTACTCGGTAGAAAATAGTCAATCTAAAAACTAAAAGACAAAAAGGTGCAACAACCAACCTGAACAGAGGACTCAAGCGGCAGCCTCCAGTAACTCCCTGTCTGCACGCTCCCTAATCCTCCTCTCAAGCTCCGGCCTGAAATGCCTGATAAGACCCTGAACAGGCCAAGCAGCAGCATCACCCAAAGCACATATTGTGTGCCCTTCGATCTGCTTTGTCACCTCTTGCAGCATGTCAATCTCCTCCAATTTAGCATTACCAACTTTCAATCTTTCCATGATCATCCAAAGCCATCCTGTACCTTCCCTGCAAGGTGTACACTGACCACAGCTCTCATGCTTGTAGAAGTAAGAGAGCCTTGCAATCGCATCCACAACATCAGTCGATTTATCCATCACAATCACAGCTGCAGTCCCCAACCCTGACTGGACAGCCTTGAGTGCATCATAGTCCATCATCACATCATCACATATGTGCTTGGGAAGCAAAGGGACAGATGAACCCCCTGGTATTACTGCAAGTAAATTGTCCCATCCTCCTCTAACACCCCCACAGTGCCTGTCTATCAGCTCCTTTAACGGAATGCTCATCTCCTCTTCAACCGTGCAAGGCTTGTTCACATGACCCGAAACGCAAAATAGCTTTGTCCCAGAGTTGTTCTTCCTGCCAAAACTAGCAAACCACTCTGGCCCACGCCTTAAAATGGTAGGAGAAACAGCAACTGTTTCAACATTTGTAACAGTTGTAGGACAACCATATAACCCTGCATTAGCTGGAAAAGGAGGCTTCAATCTCGGCTTCCCTTGTTTCCCTTCAAGGCTCTCTAAAAGTGCTGTCTCTTCACCGCAGATATAGGCACCAGCACCATAGTGTATATGCACATCAAAATCATATCCAGATCCACAAGCATTCTTCCCTAGCAGTCCTGCTGCATAAGCTTCTTTCCTAGCCTTCTCAAGGTTTAAGCGTTCATTCACATATTCACCCCTGATGTAGATATATGCAGCGCTAGCCCTCATTCCCACCCCAGCTATGAGGCAGCCCTCTAATAGTTTGTGAGGATCATGACGCATTATTTCCCTATCTTTACAGGTTCCAGGTTCACTTTCATCGGCATTAACAACAAGATATGAAGGGCGGCCATCAGATACTTTTGGCATGAAGGACCATTTGAGACCAGATGGAAAACCAGCACCACCACGTCCACGTAGACCAGACTTCTTAACTTCATTAACAATCCAATCAGCACCCTTGAGTACTAGGTCTTTAGTTCTGTACCAGTCACCCCTTTTCATGGCCCCTTTGAGAAAGGGATCATGCAAACCATACAGGTTGGTGAAGATGCGGTCTTCATCTTTCAGACCACCAAAATGGGTTTTCTCAGGAGGCGGGGGAGGAGGTGGAGGCTGTGGGGTGCTAGCATTTGCTGCACCTTGAGTACTAAATAATCTACTGCCTAGGACCCACCTCTTGCTGTGATTCTGAACCAAAGCTGCCCTATGAAGAGTAAGAATACCCTTAATGGGTGCCTATCAAAAAGTTACAGAATGACATCAGAGGCAAAATAAATAAAAAACAAAGGTCAGATTTTTCATAGTTGTACAACATTGATACAATTATAAACTACACTACTACAGTGTTCCAAACATAACTTTTGTTGCCAGAAAATAGAAAATAATTCCCCAAGTACGTATAGAAATAAAGGCAAAACTGGCAAATAAAGAAAAAGAAAAAGCATAGAAAAACAGTGATCAAGACAAAGAACAAGATTCATGCATGATAATAGTCAATACTACTACTGGTTGTTTTATCCTAACTTTTTTGGGTGAATGTTTTCTCGTAACTTGAGCCCTAAAAAAGGCTACATATACCTCCTCACTAAGAAGGAAGAACTTAGTAACCCTTGGCCCATACGCTAGACTATGAGGACTGGAATATGATCAGGATTTAACAGTGGAAAAAAAGCGGCAGAAATTTCGTATTGAGTTCAGAAATCAAAACTGTGGACACTCTTACAGACAGTGCACTTGATGGAAAGTTTTAAGTAATATCGGAGTCTAAGTCATGTCATGATGGTATAGGCAGTTGTCACGATGATATAATTAGTTATTAACGAGAACAAACAAGTAATTATATTCATTTATATGAAATTTATATAATGAAACGAATTTATATGATATTTAAAGGAAGAACTAGTTAGCAATGGACGAGGAACAGAGGGCCAAAGAGTTTAAAAGATGAATGATATCAAACCAACAAATCAAGCTTCACACAAACACTTCCAACCAAGAAATGCAAGAAATTCTGAAACCGTATAAGACATTAACAGCTTCAAAACCTCATTGCAACTTAGAGCCCACATTGTTTTACAAACTTATACAAGACAACATATAAGAAAGGGGAAGCTTGCAGAATATTATAAAGCACCCAAGAGAGACAAAAGAAAGAAAAGCAAATTGATTTTAATGTCTCAATTTTATCTCACTAATCCCTCTCAGGTGGTAAGAAATACATGCCAGCCTTACACCATTGTGAGTCTCTGGTTCAAAAAAATGGGCACATAATGTAGTGTGTTAGTTAACCTTTTGCCACTAATGTGATGGATACTTGTACCTGAGAGTTTCTACCATTTGATGGAGAACATCTTGTTTCGTGTAATGCCTTCACATAATGTAGCAAATTTTTGCCATTTGACAGAGTTGATTTAGTGAATTAAACCACTACACTACACATCTTAAAGTTACACTTCACAAAATTTTAAATATTTCACAATTTTACATGAAATTATATCCATTTCAACTTTGCACTCCATATAGCGGCAACACGAGTTTCTCTAGTTTATTTTCTCAATCATCTTGAATAATTCTAAAATGTTTAATAACTTTCTCTACCATGTAATCCTTGAAACCCAAATTTGTCACTACACTCCTTAGTGATATAAGGTTCAATGTTCTCTAAAAGACACTTGAGAATGATAAAGATTAGGTCAAAGTCTAAGATTACAAATCAATATGACATTGAAGAAGTTAATGGATTTTCATAAAACGATAAAATGGCAAAGGAATTCAAATACATTAACAACAATCTCTCTAGAACCTATGGGCATGTCAGTTCATGTTCTACAACACGAAGATCTTCACTTTTCATGTTACATAAAGCATAAAAATTCCTTCTTTTCCTCAGTTTTGTCCTCGTAAAATTAAGGAAAAGAAAATAATAATAAAATAAAAAAAGACAAACCCATTAGCTAAAAACCTAGGGCAATCAATCAGTTCATCACATGGTTTCAGATACAGGGTTTCAATTAATTATTTCAAATCCTAACAGCTCAACTTAGTTCACGAGATCTGTTAAAGATACAGAATTTTTAAACTTTACAAATTCACACATACATACACATTCTATATAAATGTATAGATACAAAAAAAACATGAGAATGAAATCAAATGAGAAATCAAAACCCTAAAAATAGAGAATTGGAAGAGATTGCGTACCATAACACGAGCGATCAGATGGGATTTGAAGAAGAAGAAGATGATTTGCCAAGTGCGAATACAAGTAACCGACGGTGGAGATGTATTATCAGAAATGGGGGAATTATCGGACGGTGAGGATTAATTGTGGTTTTGTGATGATCACTAGAACACGTGGACTGCAGTGGTAAATCCCGTGTAGTTCATGGGCCAAACCTCTGATTCTTAACGACGTGTTGGAAGTCCAATGGGCCAATTTCTATCTAGGCCTGAAAATCGTTTTTTTGGGTCAATGAGCCCAATTTTCTGAAAGCCCCAAAATATTTAAGGTAAATTTTGTAGATATAAATAATTAAAATCATAATTTTTTTATGAATTTATAATAAATTTTTCCTGTTACCGCTTAATGGTAATTTTTTCTAAATATTTACGTATATATGTATAAAAAAATTTAAATTTTCACAAAAGACAAGAAAAAAAATATATTTTCTATCGGTCCAATTGAGTAGAACCTAAAATTTTCAAAATAAATAAATAAATGAATAAAAATTTAATCATGGATGATTTGAAAGCGATTACGTGTATGAGGATTTACTATCGGTAAATTTAATATAATCCTCTCTTGATACAGTTTTTCATAAAAATAAATTAATAAAATAATAAAAAGGCTAACCATAATTAACTAGGACTACAACCCTCACACCTTAAACAACGGTGCTACTTGCATAAAAAATATGTTTAGACAAAAAATTTGATTGTCAGCCTTATAATTTGTGTGATCCATATATCTCTTATTTGTTCGCGTTTCGAATCAAGATTGTTTGTCTTCACACATATTATCGTCTTTGTTTTTTTATATCTTAGTTGTTTCACGTCAATAAAAATAGAGATTGGAACATAGAAGTGGCCAAGTATTCTTAATTCATGCATTCCTATATAATTTTTCTGTATAAGTAAATTGTTTTTCCTAGTGTTAGGAAAAAAATCTAGACAAATTTACAAATAAGTGGTACTATTCTAAAATAATTACAGATTTGTGAAAAAAATTATGATTTTAATTATTAAAATATATAAAGTTTACAATGAATCTATAATTATTTTTCAAAACTAACACAGGTTTGTTATTTATCTAAAGGGAGAGTGTTCTCTCCAGTTAAGTTTCTCAACTAAAGGGTTTCGTGGACCCACCAATGAGCTTGCATTGATGATCCAACCCGTTGAATATGTAAAACTCATCAAGTATTTTATCTTTGTAAAAAATTACATTAATCAGATATCGATAAACACTTGATCAGATCACGTTTGTGTCAATAATTTGTTTTAAAAATCATACTTACTGTTGACACAAATATGATCTGATCAAGTAGGTATCGATATTCAATTAAAGTGATGTTTTACAAAAAGTAAGTACTCGACGATTTCTACTCATTCAACAACTTAGATTATCAATACGAAATCTGTGATGGATTCAAAATAGTCCAATGGTCCAATAATATCCTCAAATCCAATTTAAATTGGAGAGAAGCTTGCCTCTCGTCTAAGGTTTCGTTTGGGATGTGAATTGTCTTTTTGGCTATTTTAGCCTAAGGTTAAAATAGTTTCGTTTGGAATGAATTTTTTTTATTTTTTTAACTTTTGTGAGAGAAAAAATGAAATGATTTATTGTCCAAATTATGAAATTAAACAAACAGATTCAGGAATAAATTAAAATTATATCCAAGAACACACGCTGAGAATTACACCCAAATTACAACAGAAATACATAATACAATAAAATGGTAAAGAAAGCAAATCGAAACCTGCACAGTAGCAGGTTCCTTAAAATAGATTTTCGCCGCCTCACTGGTCGAGTGCTTGAGGAATTCTGGCATCTGTCTCCCAGGATACGACGGTCAAAAACCAGCTATGACAGAAGCACTTTCTGTCTAGCTTAGCGAACAAAACCCGTGGCAGCACTCTCTCACTCTAGGAACTTTCTGGCAAATTGACTAGTAAATGGAAGCAAAAATTTTTGTGTTGAGACTTGACAAGAGGGTCTCAATTTATACATGTAGAGGGGATAGAGGAGAAGCCTCCAACCTTTATGGCTGGTCACTAATGCACACTAATGCACCATTAACCCCTGCAATAATGCAGGAGTTTCAAACTCATTAATCAGTGTGGGATAGATGTTACACGCTAATCCCAATATCTCTTTCATGAGGTAATTTCTCATTCAATTCTCAATGGTTTTTGGTCATTCTTTTTGTGGTGTAAAGATCTCATTGCAAAGTATCTAGACCCACTTAGACCTAACACAATAGATGGTTGGGATCCACTTTAATATTTAATTAAAGTCACCAAAAATTCATTTTTTCCAATAATCCCCTACATGAATAAAAATTGACCGAATGACTCAACAAAAGGACATTGTTCAACAATAATGACTCGGAGAGAGAGTACAACGGACTAACCCCGACATTAGAGAAGGTAGTTTTTGGCTTTGAACCTCTCCTAGTGAAAACCTATCGAGTTTACTGGCTGATCAGTGAATATGACATCTTGAACTGCTCTGCCGTTTGTGTAAACTGAGATAATAGATCTCACACGGGAATTACTCCTACCACCATTTTGTTCTCACTGGTGTGCCCTGCATGGCCCTAAGCACTAGCCTGGTTCAAACAAGTGGTTTTAAAGAATTTTGGCCTTCCCAATTCTTCTAGAATCGACCCCACTTCACACTCACATAGGTGACTCTTCAAAGTATCCTGCTCTATCCTGTTTGAATCCTCAACACATAAGAGTCATTAAAAGCTTTGCTTAACCTTCGCCCCTGTAGGTATCACTGCTTAAAGAAATGGCTGGAGGGTTTTACCCCCATAGTGACATACCATTGTTACACGCAATTAGGTTGTCCCATTGAACCTAGATCTGGGGATCTCCAGTTAACTAGGTTGGATTTCCATTCCAGTAACTTGTAAAGGCCTCAGCCTCATTCCTTTTGACGACATCTTGACTAACACTCGATTTAACCCTTTGGTTAACGGATCCGCAATGTTGTCTTTAGACTTTACATAGCCTATAGAGACAACTCCATTCGAGAGTAGTTGTCTTATGAAATTATGTATACGACGGATATGTCTAGACTTTCCATTATATATATTACTCTATGCCCTACCAATTGCAGATTGAAAATCACAATGAATACAAATAGCTGGCACAGATTTAGACCAACGTGGGATATTTTCAATGAAATGGCGAAGCCATTCAACTTCTTCCGTTGCTTTATCTAAAGCAATAAACTCTGATTTCGTCGTTGATCTAGATATACACGTTTGCTTAGAAGATTTCCAAGACACAGTTGCCCTATTAAGAGTGAAGTCCTTCATATCTGATATCCAATTCGCGTCACTATAGCCTTCTAGCACCGCTAGATATTGAGTATAATACAGCCCATAATCCCGAGTGTAGCGTAAATACCTTAACACCTGCATAATGCCCTTCAAATGAGTAGGATCGGGATTACTCGTATATCTACTAAGCCTGTTAAGCGAGTAGGCTATATCCGGCCTAGTATAACTTATCAGATACATCAAACTTCCAATTAGCCGAGAATATTCTAACTGAGAAACAATCTATTTATTATTCTTGGTAAAATGTAGACTTAAGTCTATAGGTGTCGGTGACACACTCGTATTTGATCCACTAAACTTCTCAAGTATCTTATCAGCATAATGAGACTGAGAAAGTACAATTCCTCCAGATGTTCTGGTAATCTTAATTCTCAGAATAACATCTACAACGCCTAAATCTTTCATGTCGAACTTAGAGTTTAACAACTTTTTGGTAGTTTTGATCATTTCATCATTACTACTTATAATGAGCATATCATCAACATATAGACACCAAATAACATAACCTCTGTCAGTGTCTTTGACATAAACACACTTGTTACATTCGTTGATTCTAAACTCACTTGACAACGTCACGTTGTCAAACTTTTCATGCCATTGTTTAGGCGCTTGTTTTAAACCATATAATGATTTGATAAGTTTACAGACTTTCTTGCTTTGCCCTGGAGCTGAAAACCCTTCAGGTTGCTCAATGTGGACATCTTCATTCAAATCCCCATTTAAGAAATCTGTTTTTACATCCATCTAGTGTATCTCCAAATTGCACAAAGTTGCTATCGCAATCACTATATGAATAGATGTTATCCTAGTTACAGGTGAGTATGTATCAAAGTAATCCAGGCCTTCTCGTTGCCTGTACCCTTTGATAACGAGCTAGCCTTATACTTATCAATTGACCTATTGGCCTTCATCTTTTTTTTAAAAAATCCACTTGTAGCCTGAAGGCTTACTACCTAGAGGTAAATCCACCAACTTCCAGGTGTGGTTTTGTAAGATGGAGTCAATCTCATTTTTGATAACTTCTTTCCATAAAGGACTCTTATGAGAAGTCACAACTTCATGGAAAGTTTGAGGTTCGTTCTCAATCATATAAGTCAAGAAGTCTGAACCAAAAGACTTGGACCTCCTAGCCCTTTTACTCCTTCTAAGCTCACCTAAAACCTCAATTTGATCATTACCTTGATCCTCAACTTGGTCATCAAAATGATCATCATCACTAGCAAGCTCATCAAATTGCTCCAAAGACCTCGGAACCCCTTATTGGGTTTGACAAGGAAAAATGTCTTCAAAGAAACATGCATTCCTTGACTCCATGATGGTATTCCTGTGTATGTCTAAAATTTTAGACTTATGTACAAGAAACCGATATGCACTACTATTATGTGCATAACCAATGAATATACAATCTATGGATTTTGGGCCTATCCTAACCCGTTTGGGTGTAGGTATCACCACTTTTGGAAGACACCCCCACATTCGTAAGAATTTATACGAAGGCTTAACGACTTTCCATAACTCATACGGGGTCTTGTCCACCTTCTTTCGGAGTACTTTATTTAGAATGTAATTCACGGAGATAATTGCTTCCCTCCCACATGTTCGATGACAATCCAGAACTTATCAATATTGCATTCATCATTTCCTTTAGAGTCCTATTCTTCCGCTCAGCAATCCCATTTGACTGAAGAGAATAAGGCGCCGTGGTTTGGTGGATAATCCCAGATTGAGCACAAATCTCAATAAACGATAATTCATACTCACTATCACGATCACTTCTTAACGCCCTAATCTTGCAGCCTAATTGATTCTTAACTTCATTCTTATAAAAAACAAACTTGTCAATAGTCTCATCTTTGCTTTTGAGCAAGTAAACATAACAATACTCAGTGCAATCATCAACAAAAGTGATAAAGTACTTATTGTCATCACGTGATTGTATAAACTTTAAGTCACATACATTACTATGCACTAAGTCCAACGACTCTGAACTTCTTTCAATAGAATGAAATGAAGATCTTGTTAATTTCGCTTCAACACAAGTTTCACACTTGTGTTTTGGATTAATCTGAAAAGATGGTATGCGATCTAACTTGATTAATCTACGTAAAGATTCAAAGTTCACATGTCCTAGTCTACCATACCACAAATTAAAAGACTCACGCATGTAAGCAGAAGAAGATGCATCTTTATTCATCTTTGGGATAACAGCCATTTAGCTAGAGTTATAAGATCACATGATTATTGTTTTGTATAAATTGATATGTAACTCCTGAATATTAATTTAATTTATTAATTATTGTCAATTAAATTGATATGTAACTCATGGCTAGAAGTTTAATTATTTAGGAGGTATAAGGTTTTGTAATCTTTGTAATAATTTTATTTTTGTAACCCATCTAGCATGTTAATTAATTAGTTAATTTTATTATTAATTAGTTTGCTAGATGGTTTTAATTAATTTATTATATTTACTTTCTGCCTAGATTATTTGGTATGTATTTTTGTTTTGCGTTTTCTGCTAACCTTTTGCAAGAATACCTAAGCGTGGAAAAGAGTTTTTTGAACTATATTATTTAAGCAATTTTGCTTGAGATTTAGTAATGATTACTTGCCAATTTTTTAAGCAAGGTTGTTTTCTTGGCAGATTACCAATTTCATGGAAAAAGTAAAATATGTTTTAAGCTTGTTGTCCAAATTATGAAATTAAACAAATAGATTCACGAATAAATTAAAATTGTATCCCAAGAACACATGCTGAGAATTACACCCAAATTACAACAGAAATACACAATACAATAAAATGGTAAAGAAAGCAAACCGAAGTCTGCACGGTAGCAGTTTCCTTAAAACAGATTTTTGCCGCCTCACGGGTCGAGTGCTTGAGGAATTGTGGCATCTGTCTCCCAAGATACGATAGTCAAAAACCAACTACGACAGAAGTACTTTCTGTCTAGCTTAGCGAACAAAACTCGTGGCAGCACTCTCTCGCTCTATGAACTTTCTGGCAAACTTACTAGTAAAATGGAAGCAAAAATTTGTGTATTGAGACTTGACAGGAGGGTCTCAATTTATACATGTAGAGGGGAGAGAGGAGAAACCTCCAGCCTTTATGGCTGGTCACTAATGCACACTAATGCACCATTAATCCCTGCAATAATACTGGAGTTACAAACTCATTAATCAGTGTGGGATAGATATTACACACTAATCCCAATATCTCTTTCATAAAGTAATTTTTCATTCAATTCTTAATAATTTTTTGTCATTCTTTTTGTGGTGTAAAGATCTTATTACAAAGTATCTAGACCCACTTAGACCCAACACAATAGATGGTTGACCCACTTTAATATTTTAATTAAAGTCACCAAAAATTTATTTTTTTTAGCATGATTATGATTTAAATGTAATAATTTTTAATCTGAAATTCAAAAATCTATTTTATCTTTTTATAACTAAAATAATCACAACCTAACCCAAATTTACATGCCAAACCATCACTAAAAATCTGCTTGTACCATTTACATCCATTGTTGTAGCTTTGTTGAGGGGGACAATCTGGGTATTTGGGAAGTTACTATTTTAGTAGGTTATTTTAATTTTTGACTATTTTAAGAGGTTAAAATTTTTGTGTTTGAGAAGATAGTTGAATTTTTTTATAGTTGGATGTGATATTTATGAAACAAAAAGTAAAATGATTATGAATTTGATGTAATATTTTATCTTATTGATTATTTTAACTTATTTTGTCTTTTAATATTATTTAAAAAAAAAATCAAAAAAGTTAATTTCCCAAACACCTCCACCTCGAATATGTCGAAAGCTTTATCCGGCTTACTTTTATTTCTTTTTCTCATTTGTTCTTTCTTTTGATTTTGGTGAATTCTCTACTCTTTCTATATATATACTATATAAAAAACTCTTTCTATCTATATACTATATAAAAATATATATATATATACTCTCTTATTTGACCAAAAAAAATAATGTGAAAGAATGAGGAATTGCAGGCCAAATCCGGCTGTAAATTTAAATTTTATTTACAGCCACGTCATCCATTGACCTATTTTTTTTAACAGAAATAATTTGGAACTCTAAATAATGAGCTCTAAATCCACCATTAGTGAGTTGAAAAATGAAAAAAAAAAAAAAAAAAGGCACAGCACTCACTGTGGCAGTGGGTGGGACCCACTGCCACATTATTAATGGTAGCACTAATTAATGATCTCAAACTTTATTGTTTTTTTCAAATCTTATTGTCTTAGCGGTAGTTTGGTAATTTAGGCTTCGTTTAAGAAAAACTAAAAAAATTAAAAAATCAAAAAATTATTAAATTTTTTTAAAAGTCTATACTATTTAAGGGTAGCTGGTGGGGAAAGCCACTAGCCCTTTGAATTCAACTACCAAAAAAATTAAAAAGTTAAAAGTCAAAAAGTCAAAAGGGTAAAATTGTCATTTTGATTTTGTTACACATCTTTTCGTAAAAATTTAAAAAATTATTCCAAACAAATATCTTTTTTTTCTCTATTTTTTTAACCAAAAATAAAAAATGCACTTATATAACACATCCCAAGTAACTACTTAGCAACTTATTATTATTATTTTTTCATCTTTAGTATTTTTTTCAAAAACATTTCAACCAAAAAAATTACTTTTAAGTTTTACTAGGTTAGAAACTGAAAAAATTTACTAAAGACAATAAAAATATATATTTATATATATTTGTTGGTTTCCTTGCTTAAAAAAATGTAACTAATTTACTTTGCTAAATATAATATATTCTAAATCATTGGATTACATCCCAAAATTTAGCTATGATAAAATTTTCATATAATTACGTAATTTGAAAATGAGCTGTGAATCTGTGATATGTAGCTCGAAAAGCCCCCCTCCAAATCGCCCGAATTTGAACAGAAGAAGGAAGAAGAAGAAGGAAGAAAAAGAGAAGGAAGAAGAAGGAAGAAGAAGAAGAAGAGAAGGAAGAAGAAGGACAGGGGGGCCAAGATCAACCGGGCTGGGCAGGGGGCGGAGGCAGAGGCGGAGGCGGAGGCGGGGCGGAGACGATCGGTCGAGCTGCGACGATCTGCGACGATCGGAGACGAGCTGCGACGAGCGAGGAGCTGCGGCCGACGAGCTACGACAATCGAGCTGCGACGAGCGATCTTCCCCTTCTCTTTCTCTTCTCCTCTCTTCTCTCCCTCTTTCTCTTCTCTCCCTCTTTCCCTCTATTTTTAGACTGCATAAAGAAAAAAAAAAGAAAAAAGAAAAAAAAAACAGAAACTGCCCAAAACGACGTCGTTTTGGGCAGTCAGGGGATTTGGGGAGAGGAAATTCGGGGGGAAAATCATTTTTGTTTGAAAAATATATTAAAACTAGAGAACAAACCTCATGTATTTGGATTCTGCCGCCTCATTTGTCTAATTATTAATGTTAGCAATGATGGAGATTGTTGCATCTCGTGTAATACCTAGGAATGGCAACGGGGCGGGGCCGGGGATCACCCTCCCCGTCCCCGATCCCCAATGGTAAAAAATTCCCCGGTCCCGGCCTCGATCCCCGATGGGGAACCAGTCACTGTCCCCATCCCCGCCGCCTAACGGGGATCGGGTTTCCCCAACCCCGAAAATTCCCCGCCCAAATCTGTTTCAACATCATCAACAACTTTTAACATCAAGAAAATCATCAAAAAAAAAATCATGAGATCTGTGTGTGCATCATCAATCAAGAACATCAACATGCATCAACTACCAAAAAAAAAAAAAAAAAGACAAATAGAGACAGATCTTGGTGGCTGCGACGAAGGTGGACCACGGTGGCTGCGATCGGCGATGGTGGCTGCAAACGGCGATGGTGACTGCAACGAAGGTAGACGACGATGGCTGCGATGGACGACGGCGATGAACGACAGAGGTAAACGACGGTGGCTGTGATGAACAACAGAGGAGGACAGCGGTGCGAGGCGACAGTGGCGGTGGCGCTGAAGGAGAGGAGAGGTACGAGAGTGAGAGAGAGAGAGAGACTCTGAGTGAGTGAGAGGGAGAGAGAGAGATGAGAAGCAGTTAGCGGATGAGAGAGAGAGAGAGAGAGAGAGAATAGAGGGAAGAGAGAGAGTGTGCAAATAAAAGAGAAAGAAAGAGACTGAAACAAAATATATAAAAAGTATATTTTATATATATACAAAATCGGGGACAAACGGGCCAGGGCCGGGGATTCGCCATTAATCACCGTCCCCGGCCCGAAATTAATCGGGGATTAATTTTTAAATACCATCCCCTCCCCGTCGAGGGTATTTTTCGGGGAAAAACCTATCAAATCGGGATTGGGGGATCGGGTCCCCGTCGGGCCGGTTTCAAATTGCCATCCCTAGTAATACCCACGAGTGGAAGTAAATATGTGAGGGCAAATAACAAGTTAAAAATTGATATTAAAAAAATAATAGTTAAAAATATTTTTCTTCTTATTTTTGTAATAATAAGATTTTTGGGTGGGGTATCAATAAATTTTAAAATGTGATTTTATAAATTATTTAGTTCTTTTTTTTTCTTATAAATCTAAAGGCCTCATTAAAGTGGAAATTATATAAAAGAATAATCACTTACATGTTTAGGTTTAATTTTTTAGGAATAAAAGTGGGTTTCTTCGAATATAAATTTATACATTTGGACAATTCGCACTATAGAAATTTTGGAATTTTTTCTCATTCTGAAACAAATCCCACTTTACAAATAAAAACATAACACTCTAATGTAATACTCTAATGTAACATACTAAAAAATTCCTTACTGTATTTTTTTTAAACATAACGTAATACTAAAAAAAACTTCTTAGTGTACTTTTTTTAAATATAACACTCCAATGTAATACAAATGTAACACTCCAATGTGACATACTCCAATCAACATAACACTCCAATCAATGTAATTCCAAACGTAACACTCAAATGTAATATACTCCAATATAACACACACAAAAACATTAAAAACTCCTTAGTGAATTTTTTCCAAACGCAACACTCACAGTTTGAAATTATAAATTTACCCAAAGCTTACTAAGGAAGTTTTGTACTCCTTTTGGAATGGTTTGAAGAATTTCACATCCTTTTGGAATGGTTTAAAGAATCTTACATTCTTTTTTTAGAGTGTTACATTGAAGTGTTACGTTTGAGAAAACTACATTAAGGAAATTTTTTTTTTTTTTTTTTGTGTATGTGTTACATTAAAGTGTTACGTTGAGGAGTTTTTTCGAAGTGTTATATTAGTGTACTTTTTTCAAACGTAACACTCACAGTTTGAAATTATACATTTGCTCAAAACTTACTAAGGAATTTTGGTATTTCTTTTGGAATGGTTTGAAGAATCTCACATCCTTTTGGAATGGTTTAAAGAATCTTACATTTTTTTTTTGGAGTATTACATTGAAGTGTTACGTTTGAGAAAACTACATTAAGGAGTTTTTTTTTTTTTTTTGGTGTTACATTAAAGTGTTACGCTAAGAAGTTTTTTTGAAGTGTTATATTAATGTACTTTTTCCAAACGTAATACTCACAGTTTGAAATTATACATTTGTCCAAAACTTACTAAGAAGTTTTTGTACTCCTTTTGGAATGGCTTGAAGAATCTCACATCCTTTTGGAATGGTTTAGAGAATCTTACATCATTTTTTTAGAGTGTTACATTGGAGTGTTACGTTTGAGAAAACTACATTAAGGATTTTTTTTGATGTTATATTAAAGTGTTACGCTAAAGAGTTTTTTTTAAATGTTATATTGGAGTGTTACGTTTGAGAAAAATACACAAAGAAGTTTTTTTTTTTTTTTTATGTGTTACATTAGAGTGTTACACTAAAGAGTTTTTTTGTGTGTTATATTAGAGCATTACACTAAGAATTTTTTCTAGAGTGTTATATTGGAGTGTTACATTTGGAAAAAGTACACTAAGGAATTTTTTTTTATGTTACATTAGAGTGTTATACTAAGGAGTTTTTTTGAAGTGTTATATTGGAGTGTTATATTTGAGAAAAATACACTAAGATTTTTTTTGGAGTATTACATTGGAATGTTACGTTTGCGTTTCACATTAAAGCGTTACAGTTTGAAATTATATATTTATACAAAACTAACTAAGGAATTTTTGTACTCCTTTTGAAATATTTAAAGAATTCTAAGTCATTTTTGTACACATTTTAAAATGTTTTCCAAATAAACAGAATTTTGATATAAAAATTTATCCCAAATTTGATTATCATATATTGTGTACCTTACCTTTCTAGCACAAAAGAAGAAAATAAAATAAAACATAATAGAAATAAGGGTACAACCGTAAATTCAATTTTCAAATAATATATTAAATCTCCTTTTCCAAAATCAATGGGACTGGTTGATCTATAAAAAAAAATCTTTAGAACTAAATGGATCACCATTTCTCAAAATGGGATCAAGACTTAATTTATTTATATCTCATAACTTGTAAATAAAAGCTGCATAAAACACATTGACACAAATTATAAAAAAAAAAAAAAAAACTATAAGTAATTTCTTAAATCCACCAAAAACATTGTGATTAAATTGTAACTCTTGCATGATCACCTAAGTCTTAATGAAGAGGTCATAGTTTTAAGTATATAAAGTTATATTCAACATTGAGTTGTACTAATTTAATTTACAAACATCTTAACAACCTACTTGTCAAAAATAAATAAATAAATTAATTAATTAAAAAGTCAAGTAGAATGAAGGACATAATTTGTAGTCAAGAAAAATACCTTGGTTTGAATTTTCTAAAAACATTTTTTAGAAAATTCTATTTTCTTGTTTTTCGTATTTTTTTTTTGTTTTTCATGAATTTTTTTAATATTTTAAGCAATTATTTTAATTTTTAGACACACCTAACATAAATACACTTAAAAAGTTTAATTTTTGTGAAAAAAATCTTTGAGAACTTCACTAAATACCAAAAATACAAAAATTACCAAAAATACAAAAACCATAAACACACACCTCTGTGTGAAGGCTGAAGGGCTTTACTTTTGATCTAGCATTTCTGTAATAATCCTCACCACTGTTTACCAATTAATTACCGATTGTCGCTAAACTGAAACTGATTATGAGAAGTAATTGAACTAATTAAAATACTGGACTGACTAACTAAAATCTGAAACTGATCGATTGACTGTATCTGTTTAAATGCATTATCTACCTGTTTGACTGTTTGATTATCTGTTCATGTTTTATGTTTAAACTGCGAATTGAAGGCCTTATCGACGGCCGAACGAGAAATTGATTAATGTTTTATGATCATTGGAATTTATGTAATTTTATGGTGTAATTATCTGAAAAGTGATTTGGTATGATTTAATTAGATTAAAATAAGCTAAATTGCTTAGTTGGCCTTAATTGCTATCTTGCCACTTAGTGGCCCACTACATGAACCATCTTTGAGCCTTATTATACATTCAACAAAACATTTCATTAGCTCATTTCCCTTGCCTTAGCCGACCTAGAGAGAGAGAGGGAGAGAAATTGAGTCCCTTCTTGTGTTTTGTTGGAGACTTGAAGAAATTGTAGGAGAATTGCCTAATTAAGCTTCTAGTCTTGTGATTGAAGACTTAGGTAAGGAATTGAGCCTCTCATTTTTGTATTTAAGATTGTTCTTGCATGATTCATGTCAAATTTAGTGGATTGAGTCATGAAATAGCTTCATATGTTGATTTGAGTTAGGATTCATGCATGCATGTGTTTATCCTTGCATTGTGAGGTTTGATTTCATGGTAAATGTTACATGCATGCTCATATTTATGTTCAAGACTGTCACGACCCAAACTCGGCCCTATGGGTTTAGCACCGTAACCGGCCAGTAATCCGAGATTACCAAAGGCCTGCTTAACAGTAATACAGTAAATACAGAGTTCAGGGCCTGGCGGAAGCCAATACAGTAAATAAACTAGTGTCCATTGAGCTGTGATAATCTGTATGTCAAAAAGTTTTGCCATGCATTCATACATTCAACAGTGCAGTCTATACAAACATTTACAGTCGCTTGGTACAGGGACTTAATCCCTTGGCTACAGTACAGTGAACAGTAAACAGTCTATACAGTGATCCCAAAACAGTACATGAGACAGACAGGGGAAAAACAAAACCCCAAGCCATAGCATGGCAACTAGGAACCTCGCTGTGAGGCACATAGGCTGGCTGGACAAAACTGGAGACTAAACCACGCTCCTAGCTCCGGTCAGGCTGCTGAGAACCTACATATGTATATATAAACAGTGAGCTAAAGCCCAGTGAATAACATAATGCGTAAAGAGGTTATGAATGAATGTCCTTACAGTAATGAAATCAGTTCATTAAACAGTATTTCAGTCTTTCAGTATTTCAGTCAATCAGTCATATGTGGTACATCCATTAGCCTATCAGTGCAGTAGGTCTTAAAGACCAGGTCTTAACAGACCCAACAGTAGTGATGGCCATCAATCAGTAAACAGTATGGTTCCACAAGGAAACCGACAGAGATCTCTGTAACAGTAAACAGTAAGCGCTAAGGATGCCACAATACAGTTCAGAATACAGGACATACATTCATTCAGTAAACAATATCAGTTCAATAAACAGTTCGGTTCAGTATTCAAAAGATAATCATTTTGAACATATCTTTACACAATTGTTACTCACAGAGATTGGGCTAATAGCAGCTAGAGCGCGTCCCCAAGAGCCAACCCTAAACAGTTAAGAAATAGAACACACACTAAGTTTCACAGTCGGGAAGGATGATAATTAAATCCCTAAATTTCCTCGATGTGGTTCTATATCTATATCCTCATTAAGATGCCTTAAACTAGGCCTAAGGATGCCTAGAATGGGATGAGGATGCAATAATACACTTAGAAAACATTTTTCAAAAGTTGCTGAAAATAGGAGCCTCGCTCGAGCGAGCCTTTCTTCGCTCGAGCGAGCTTCCAAAATCAAAGGCTTCGCTCGAGCGAACAATCCTTCGCTCGAGCGTGCGTCTGCGTCTGCCAAAAACCTGAAAGCTTGCAATGTGCGCTCGAGCCACCAATTCTTCGCTCGAGCGTAGCTTCGAACAAAGGTTGGTCGCTCGAGCGAGGAATCCTTCGCTCGAGCGAAGAAGCCAAATCTGGAATTTCCAGATTTGCCTTCCAAGCTCAAACCAAGCATTCTCAACTCAATTCTCGACCTCTTGGGCCCAAATTCTGGAGAGTACATCCCAAAACAATGTAGAACAAGTTTCAAAAGCCAATTTATGAATTCAATCCCCAAAGGTGAGTCAATTAAATACAAATTCAAACCCATTTTCAAGAACAATGTGTAAACATGCAATGCATGAGTTTTAAACCAACTTAAATCTCCAAATCTTGCTTTATTGAGCTCCAATCTTTGAAAACAATGTGGAAACATGGACTATAATAAAAACATGGACATGCATGTATAATTCTCCAAGAATTTAACTTCAAAATACACCAAAATGGCCATGCATGCAACAATGGAGCTCCAATTCAACAATTATGAGCAAAATCAAGACTCAACTTCTCTATAACCATGATACATGCAAGATGGAGCTTAAAGATGACAAGAAGACAATAATTTCCTTACCTAGAGTGCCAATTCAAGGTATGGAAGCTAGATTATGCCAATTTACACTTTAATTCCAAGTAATCCAAGCCAATTCACCAAGATGAGTTCAAACTCAAGTGTCTCTCACTCTCTCTAAGTTCTTGGTCGGTTATGAACATAAGAAGGAGCTGATCAAAAGCTTTGTTAAGTGTGATAAGGCTCAAGTATAATATAATAAGGGCCCACTACCAATGGCAAAATCATAAATAGGCCTAAGTCTTCAATTAGCTCAATTTAACCTAATTTAATCATTCCAAATAAATTTTCAGATAAATATACCATTAAATCACAAATATTCTACTGATTCCAAAACTCCAAACGGTTTCTAATTCAGCCGCCGATAAGGCCTTCAATTAGCAGTTTAAACATATGAATTCAAACAGAAAATCAATCAATCAAACAGATGCAATATGCAATTCAATGGATAAACTTATTAAATTTCAATTTCGATTTCAATCAGTCCATTCAGTACTTCAGTTAATTCAATTATCAGTCATTATCAGTTCAGTTTAGCAATAATCAGTATATAATTCAGTAGTTTATCGGTAATCAGTACGAGGGTCGTTACAAAGACCATGATTTCATCTTGTTTTGAAAGGAATTGGCTCATTAGAGCATGTTTTGAAGCTTGAAAGTTGTTTTAAATGCATGCATATCATGGTTGAAGATTGTTCATGAAAATTGATTTGAAATTGGGTTTGTTTTAACTCACCCTTGGGCTTTGATTTCTCAAATTGAGCTTTAAAACATGTCATACTATGTTTTTACAAGTGTTTTCCAGGTTTTCAGCCCAAGAGGATCGATTTTAGTGCATTACAACTTGGTTTTAAGCTTGAAGGTCCAATCTAGGTTTTTCTAGATTTTGCACTCCCGCTCGAGCAGGGAAAGTGGCGCTCGAGCGGGGAATTCGAGCATCCAGTACTTTGTTATGTTTTGCAGTCCGCTCGAGCGGGGTATTGGACGCTCGAGCGGGACCTTGTGTCTTACGCTCGAGCGGCTATCGAGCGCCCTATCGAGCGTGATTTTCACCCATCCAGTACTTTTGACTGTTTTGCAGACCGCTCGAGCGTGGGAAGTGACGCTCGAGCGGGAACCTTTGTCTGTATGTCCGCTCGAGCGGAGTAACCTACGCTCGAGCGGGAATCTGTTTTTCTGAAAATTCTGAAATTGCTTTTAAAGTGCATCTTTGCATCCTCATTCCATCCTAGGCATTCTTAGGCCTAGTTTAAGACATCTTAATGATGATATAGATGTAGAACCACACCGAGGCAAATTAAGGATTAAGTCATTACTTTCCCAACTGTATAGCTTAGTGTGTGTTCAATCTGTGACTGTGTAGGATTGGCTTTCCGAGGAGACGCTCTAGCTTACCGTAGCCCAGAACTCTGTGAGTAACAACTATGTAAAGATATGTTCAAAAATGATTATCTTCTGAACAACTGAACTATACTGTTTCTAAACTGATACTGCTAACTGAATGAATGTATGTCCCCTATTCTGAACTGTATTGTGGCATCCTTAGCAACTACCATTTACTGTTACTGTTATTGTTACTGTTACAGAGATCTCCGTCGGTTCCCTTGTTGGAACCACTACCGTTTACTGATTGATGGCCATTATTTACTATTCGGTCTTTTAAGACCTACTGTTTACTGTACTGCTATGCTAATGGATGTACCACATATGACTGAATGACTGATATACTGAATCAATGAACTGTTTTCATTACTGTAAGGACATTTATTCTTAACCTCTTTACGCATTATGTTATTAACTGGACTTTAGCTCACTGCTCATATATATATGTAGGTGTACAGGCACCAGACTGGGGCTAGAAGCGTCGGGGTAAACTCCAGTTTTGTCAAGCCAACCTATGTGCCTCACTGCAAGGTTCCGAGCCGTCAAGCTTTGGCTTAGGGGTGTTTTAATTCCCCGTCTGTCTCTGTATCTGTTTGTAATAACTGTAGACTGTACCGTACTATTTAATAGGGATTAGGTCCCTGCTCTGAATGATTGTATATAATGTACATACTGTTTTGTCACTGACTATATATATGTATGAGAAGTCTTTTTGCATACAGACTGTCACAGCTCATTGGACATTGTTTATTTACTGTATTGGCTTCTGCCAGCCCCTGTACTCTGTTTTACTGTATTATTGTTAAGCAGGCCTTCGGTAATCTCGGATTACTGGCCGGTTACGGTGCTAAACCCATAGGGGCGGGTTTGGGCTGTGACAATTTCCTTTTCGATTTCCATTGCTTGGTTTGGATTTTATTTTCTCACTGGAATTCAACCGTGAAGATTTATTGATTAAATTCTTGATTGGGTGATGCTTATTTGATGCAACGCCACAGCAATTGCTCTGTCCCCAATCCTTGATTTTGATGTTTTTTGAGACCGATCGTGGAAGCTTTGGAGAAGATGTTTTGTTTGTATTCCCCTCGCCAACACGAGAAAATGCAGAAATTAACTGTCGGGGAGAACTTTGATGGGACCTGAATGCCATACATTTAGCCATTCTCATTTAATTGACTACAATTAGAAAACACCCCAACAAAATTTACAATACAGCAAAGGTGAAGTACTTACAAATGGCTTATTTTGAACCAGTTATCATCACTGCAATGTAACAGAAGAAGATTACACTTGGATTCAAGATGTGGAGTCTTACAATTGACTTACAAGAAACGACTTTACAAGAAAACATGGAGGAACCATTTTTAGAACCAGTTGTAAAGAAACTCACTTGTCTTTGTATCCAGATGTGGCTTCTAGATCGAGATGTACCCACATGGGAGCTTCGATTTCATCCTGTATATGTGAAAATCAGCAGTAATGTAACACCAGACTCTCTTGGAAATTAATACAAGCACAAAAGACACATTTTAGATTCTCACAATTATTGGATTCAAAATAAGACAAAATGCAAAGTAGACATGATGAATATTTAAAACAAAAAGGAAGAGAGATGAAGGGGGAAAAAAATTATTAAACGCTGGAAAAGAAAGAGGAAAAAGGGGGTCAATAGTATGAGAAAAAAAAAACAACAGATTCAAAGCAATAATTGATTCCAAGAAGATCAAAACCCAGCTTTAAACATGAACCCAAACAGACCAAGATCAAGAATCCATAACATATTGAAGTGAATATACCATTCCCAGATCAAAAAATAACCAATCAACAGGAAAAGAAAGAAAAAAAAAACCTATAAATTTTTTTCTTAAAAATCATAAGAAACACTAGTGAGTTCAATCATTTCCAAGATTCAAACCAACCAATGATCAATGCGGGTTGAGATTAGCGAATCAACAAGTAAACCATGAAGAAAATGAAGAACTAGAAATTACCAGAAAAGCCCACTGATCAACTAGTTCAACAACGCTTTTCTCAAAGGAGCAACTACTGTATCTCTGTTTTCGGCGATTTCTGGGTCTTGTGTCTACATATCCAACATGTTAGACTACCAAATGTCGGACAAACTTGTAACTTGTAAGTAATAAATAATAATACTCATAACATAGAATCATATTCCGAAGTTATATATTCAGCTGGCATGGGCATTTCTCACCCTTTCGTTTTATTTTTAATGTTTACATTAATGTTGTGCTTAGAGAAGAACACAGCTGCCAGAATTATCACAGTAGATCCTCAATGGTCTCTCACAAATTAGTTTATTAAGTGGTGGAATTCTATAATTGTGTTCTTCAAATACATGTAAATATATGTTTCTTTGGTTCTGATTTTTCTTGTTTGAAAAAATGTTTGTGGACTTAATATGCCAAGTGTTTAGTCTGCTGAACTTATTCAGGACTGAAAACTAAGTAGCAGATTGAAGGTGAATAGATGGATTTCAAACAGAAGTAAATTATATTGAAAACAAGACATGAGAGATCAATTAACTAACAACTGATATACCTTTGGAACATTACTCTTTTGCTTTGTCACTATCTGAACCTGCTGAACCGTGCCTCCAGCTCCAGTGTTGGGTCTCTGACTCGTAACATTCTCTTTACCATTTCCGAGTCTATTATACTTGTTGACTCCCACTTTGTCATCTGCTTTTGTAGCACAATTCACAGAATCCTGTGCATTGACTCTATGTAGCCTCATGGCTTTTGTAGCACCAGTCACAGAATCTTGTGGATTGACTCTATGTAGCCTCGTGGCTTTAGAAGGCACAACTTTGTTAACCTGAAAATTTTATGCATAATTCAGCTGACTAACCATGATTCTGGTGTCAAATTCAAGATTTATTCATTGCGAATATCAAACCAGAATCCAAATAATTAACAAGGAAAATTTTTAATGATATGATATCAGCTTGTTTTTGGAACCTACTATTTTAGTCAAAAAACTAAAAAATCAATTATTCTCTCTACTTTTTTGCAAGTCTTTTTTTATAAAAAGTCCAAAAGCCAATAAAATAATCAATTCCCAAAACAGCTAGAATGAATTTGAGTAGGGTATTTTGCAAATCACATTTATCATCGAGAAGTAACTAGCTCATACGAGAAATTTTCTTAACATTCATAGTATTTGCCACTAATCTGAAAGTTTAGAATTGCATATAGTAAAATTGTACCGTGTTTGCTGATAAGTAATTCAACAATAAGGCTAGTTTGGTGTCATTAATCAAAATGTTGCAGCTCCTCACCTTTGATTTTGCAGTTTCCAGGTGGGCTGACTTTGCAGTAGCAATGGTTTTACTTCCACATCCAGATTTAAAAGTCAAATCCCGAGTCTTAGCAGTAGATTCCTTGGACATATTTGACTTTCTTGCTTTGTCGCAATTTGCTTGAGGCACTCTCATGGCATTTTGATTATTATCAAGTGTTACATCTTTGTTCAGTGATGCACGAAGTGACAGGCTCTTAACATCATAACCAGGGTGTGAAGAGGAGCCCACACTGGATTGTTTCTCATCCGTCTGATCTGAGTCCTTCGGTATCGCAAGAAGCTTCTCAAAGGCCTTAACCAAATGCATCACTCTTCTAGACCTAGGTTCAGGCACACTCTCTCTTGCTTCTTCTAACAATTTCTCTCTCCTTCTCTTGATATTCAAACTACCCATTTCAGATGACAAAAGCCCACTCGTGCGAGTAACTGTTTGACTAGATACATTCAACAACTTCCGATGTTGTTGCTCACCACTTTCAGATGTAATCATGCTTGCTGATTTGCTCTCAACTTCCTTAATTGCTGCAGGAATCGAATAAAAGTTATTTAATCTCTTTGTAACACATTTGACATAGGAAATTAATAACAGTGAATGAAATGAAAATTACAGGCAAATAGTAATATACTAATACCCACAAGCAGATACTAATATACTATCTAATCAAAGAGGAGAACCTGAAAGTCGAAAGCTATCGCAAATAAGAACCAAAAAGAAAAACATCGTCTGAAGAAATGTCGAAAGAAGCATCATCTTCTGAAGGAACATCGAAACACCGCAAATAAGAAGCAAAAAGATCATCTTAAGCAATAAGAAATTCTTCATAGCGTATGAATACTGTACGTGTATGCGATTATATAAATTCCACTGAATACTGTCCGTGTATGCGAGTATATATATATGCATTTAGATATATATATAGAGAGAGAGAGAGAGAGACATTGTAGAGAGGAATTCCGAATTTCAGGATCAATGAATAAGGAAAGAGGGAGAGAGAGAGAGAGAGAGAGAGAGAGAGATTGCAGAGAGGAATTCCGAATTTCAAGATCAATGAATAAGGAATGAGTTAATTTTTTTAGTATTTGATTTTAAATTAAGGAATTATCGAATTTCAAGATCAATGAATAAGGAATGAGTTAAATTTTTGGGATTTGATTTTAAATTAAGGAATTAGTTACTATTTGATTAAAGAATTAGTTAATTAAGGAATGTTTTGCTATTAGTTACTATTTTTTTTTTTTTGGTAAACACTATTAGTTACTATTTGATTAAGGAATTTTTTACTATTTAATTAAGGAGTTAGTTAAATTTTTTACTATTTGATTTTAAATTTATTAAATTTTTTACTATTTGATTTTAAATGAGTAAAAATTTGTTTTGATATGGGTTATTCCAATCTTGCATTAAATTTCATCAAAAGTTTTTAAAAAATTACTTGTTCATCTTAAATTTTATTATTCTCTCCATCCCACTCAAAATATAAGTCTTTTATTTTAAATAAAAATTAAGGAATAAAATAATATAAATTTCTTATTTTATCTTTTTTTTAAAATTTATTAACAACATAAAAGTGTAATTATGATAATTGATATTTCCTAAAAAATGTATTGTGCTATCAAAGAGTAATTTTGAAAAATTAATTTTTTTTAAATGTAATAATTTTATTACTAAAAAAAATTAAATTCTCCAAATAGACTATTATTTTGGGACGAAATCAAATTAAAAGGAAAAAACTTATTGAAAATTTAGTGTCTATTTGGGATAGTCTATAAAAAACAAAAGGCCAAAAAATTAATAAAAAAATATCCAAAAAAAAAAAAAATACAAGCCAAAATTGTACCCTTCAGTGATGGTACAAGCTCACGTGTGGAGGCCCGTGGGATACTTTTCATATATCTTATGAAAAAACTTAGATATATATATTTATCGAACTTTAGGGTACTGTTGGGCTCGTGAGGGGCCACCATGGGTCCCGTTTCTATAATCCGAGCCGTTCAATGTGTAGAATTCGTCGAGTAATATATGTCTATAAAAAATCATGTTGATCGGATATCGATAGCTATGTGATCAAATTAGATTTTTGTCAACCGTTTATTTTTTATCGTCCATTTTTTTACAAAACTGATTTGATCACATAGCTATCGATATCCGATCAACGTGATTTTTAATAGCCATATAGTACTCGACGAGTTCTACACATTGATCGGTTCGAATTATTGAAACAAGACCCGCGAGTACCCTCCAGTTCAATGAATATATATAGGGAAGCCTCATCCTATATATATATATCTTCTGAAGGCACCATCTCATTTCAAAGCAATCCGTACTTGTTCCTTAGAGCATCAATGTCAGTACGCATAGGGCATAGGGGTACTACGGTAATTTTGCTATTTTATACAATATTTTAATACACATTTTTTCGTAAAAAATCAAACAGTTATCTCAAACAACCATATTTTTTTCTCTACTTTTTTTATCCAAAAAGTCAAAAAGTGCACTTACATAGTTCTTCCCAAACAATTACTGAAAGATTTGGTTCATCCTTAATTTGACAAAAAAATTGGCTGTGTCTAGAGAAGCTCTCTAAACACATTTTCACCCATTGATTTCAGTATGGTATTTGTTTTGAGTTTTCAAATTATAAATTCCACACCCACTTTTGAAAACTCCTTTCTAGGCGAAAAAATTTGGCTAACCCGGATGTCTGGCCGATTGATCGGAATAGTGTTTAGTTTTTTTTTTTTTTTTTTTTTTTTTTTTTTTTGCACTTGTTATTTTTATATTTTAAATAAAAAATATTTCTAGAATTTTTTAATTTTTTTATGAGTTTTGAATAGGATTTTGGGTTATGTGTTTGGTTATGAGTTGTAAGTTTTTGAATTAAATAGGGATTTTTGGTGAAACCCCCCTTTTGGGCCTTTTATTAGGGTAAAGGATAACCCAATCAATTTTTTTTCAAAAAGCCCCTGAGTAGGAAATGCCTACCTTAATAAGGACAGTTTATAATTTTTTTTTTATCACAATATTGCCCTTCTATATATACGTATCATACATTTGAAATATTTGAAATCTGCACTAAAGATCTCGCATGAATGAAATCAGGAACGAAATCGATGAAGACAATCTCCAAATCTAAAGATCTCGCAGCCAAAGATCTCTCACTTGGTCAATAATAGACGATCTCGCCGCCGACAATCAACACTCTCAATTAAACAAGAGTTTCATTGAGATTTGTAATTGTTGATCGAGTTTTAGAAGTTTTAAAAATAATTTGTCATTTAGAAAAATATTTAAAAATATTAATTTTTAATTAGCTTTTAATGACATGAATGATTGCAGGTGAGTTATTAGAAAAATATTATTGGTCTCAAATTTTCTATTAAATAAATAATTAAATGTCTTATATTAGTGTGGGGTTCATAAAATTATAGATCCCATACATTTGTGAGACATTTTATTATTTATTTAGTAAAAAATTTGATATTTCTAACATTATTTGAGTTATTAATTTATTTATAAATTAACACTTAATATCTTGTCATATAGTGTGAATAGATTTAAGAATAATATTTTAAACATCTTTAAAATTACTCTATTTTTTGTTTCTATTATTTTGTTTGATAGGTCAAAGACGTAGTCTATAGCGAAAAAGTTAATGATTAATGTTGAAGTCAAGTATTAAATTTTGAATATTATATCATCACTATTTTGATATAGAGGAATGTTTTGTAGCTTGAAATGTCTTTGGCCGGAATGGCTCAACTGTTTAAAATGACGTCGTTTTGGGCAGGTTTTTTTTTTTCCTCTTTTTTTCTCTTCCCCTGTTTTCTCTCTGAAACAAACAGAAGAAGAAGAAGAAAAGAAAGAGAAGGAGAAGAAGGAGATTTGGACTTCAATGGGTCTCTTCGGATATGGACTTCAATGGCTTGTTATTCGGAACATCATTCTCTCTCTCTTTCTCTGTGATTTGAACTTACAGACTCTGTGGTTGTGCTATGATTTTTCTGATTTGAAGGCAGAGAGATAATTGATTTGAGACACCAAAATGGAGAGATTTTCAATACCCATCATGATTGGGTATGTGGTGGTGTTATTAAGCTTGTGGGTTGGTATTACAGAAGAAGTAGAGTATATGAAATACAAAGACCCAAAACAGCTATTGAATGTTAGAATTAATGACCTAATGAAAAGAATGACGGTAGAGGAGAAGATTGAGCAGATGGTGCAGATTGAGCGCAAGGTTGCATCATTTGATGGATTTGTGGGTAGGGTTTGGTTTGAGATTTTTGATGCTTAATTTTGGAGAATTTTCAACTTACTTTACATATATTTGATTTTATTTGAGTCTGTATATATGTATGTATGTATGTATGTATGTTTGTGATGAGAAGGAGAGAAGATAAAGAGGATGAAGAAGATTGAAGACAGTGATGAGAGAGAGAGAGAGAGAGGATGAAGAATAAGGAAAAAGACAGTGATGAGAGAGAGAGAACAGAAGGGGGAAGAGAAAGAGCACAGAATTTGAGTGAAAAAAAATAATTCGGGCCACTCGAGCCAATGAGAATTCGAGCTACGTAACAGAACTGTTTGATATAAGATATACAATTTGAATTTTTAAACTAATGCATTAATCACAAAATAATATCTAAAATTTGGGAGAAGTTTACTCATAGAAAATAAATTAATAATAAAAAAAAAAGAACTAAGAACATGTATATTAGCCCCATTTGGAATTACACATGAATTAGTTTTGACAATGATAACACCTTAAAAGAATTAAAATAAGTTATAAATTTGTTTCATACAACTTTTGATATTTTGTGAGAAAATGAACTATGTTAAGTTAAATAAATGATCACATATATTTTTTTGTGTGCAAATATTTAAAATGAGATTAAAAATTATAATTAAGACAAATGAATTTTGTCCATACATATTTAAAGATTTTAAATAAGTTAACAAAGTAAAAAATTATTTTTTAATTTTTAATTTATTTTGAGTCATATCACCTCTTTATATTTTTATATATATATATTTTTTAAAAAAATAAAAAGTGAGCTTTTAACCAATTTTTCAAAAAATCCAAGATAAATTATGAATTTTTAATTTTATCAATTTAAATCATAATATTTTGATTTGGTTTTAATTTAAACCATTCACTTGTTTTCATTAAGTAAATCGATAGGTAATGTTTTATCCATTAAATTCAATATAAAATATATATAAAATGTTTAAAATATTTTTTTCATTGAATTTAATGGATGAAATCCGTTTTTTCCGTTGATTAAAAGTAAATTGTTTAAATTGAAAATAAATCAAATATTAAAATTTAAATTAATAAAATTAAAAATTCAGATTTTAGTTTGTTATAGTAGTCAAATTCTGTTTTATTATTATTATTATTATATAATTTCTCCAAATAAATAAATAAAAGGACCTTATTGTTGCAAATTTGGTCACCATTGTTGTACCAAATAAAACTGGTTCTTTCTCTCCTGCTTAGTCCTGATGCCTTCCATTCCATGTCACTCCATCACAGTTCCATAGAGAGAGAGAGAGAGAGTGTGTGTGTTTGGAGAGAGAGAAAATGACGGTATTTGGGAACACTGGCGGGGGATTTGTCGGCGGCGGCAAGCAAGTACTTCCGGTAGATTACCAAGCGGAGGTCTCGCAACGGCTCGTCGACGCTGCACATTCCGACGACCTCAACTCTGCGCTGGAATGCATTGCAGACCCCTTCGTCGATGTCAACTTCATCGGAACCGTGAGCTTGAAGACTCGAAAAACAGAGATCGTGTTACGCGATGAGTCCGCTAGTGAAGTTCGATTCGAGTTTGAAGAGTTTAGGACTGAGGTCACCGCTCTCTTCCTCGCTGCTCATGCCGGAAATGTGACGCTCCTCAGGAAATTACTGGTATTTTTTTTGTTTAATTTTTTCTCTTTGATGAAGACGAAGCTCATTATGGATATGTAATCTGTCATTTATTATTATTATTATTATTATTTTGAATTAGAAGGTATAGAATTCAAATTTTGTGTTTGTTTCTCATTTTGTTCGAAAATTGTCATCGATTGGTATTGGTATTGGTATTGTTTTTGTTTTGTTTTTGATGAATAGAAGCTCGTTATGTAATTTTGACAATATGTGTGTTTATATATATAATCTGTCTCATTTTTGTGCGTTTGTGTGTGTGTGTGTGTGGAATTAGAACATCTCTAATTCTTCACCAATTTTTTTCATTTGATATGTACTATTCCCATATGAAATTTATGATAGGAGGAAATTTAAAAAATATATATATATGTTGATAAAATTTGAAGACAAGAAAATCATCTCCAATGCTTCGACTTTTTAAATTTTCATGAAATTCAAATTTGATGAGTTCTTAATTTGATGAAAAATGACTCTTCCTTGATTTGATGTGCATTTAATGAAAAATTGGAGATTTTTTTGAGTATTTTTTTTATTAAATTTAAATTTGATGAAAGAGAGGATGAAGGATTGGAGATGCCCTTACGACGTATAGACTTTGAATTTTGTGTTTTTTCGCATTTTGCTTGAAGATTGTCATCAATTGGCATTTCTTTTTCTTTTTTTTTTGTATAATTTTTGTTTTTATGAAGACAAAGCTCGTTATGTAGTTTTGACAATATGTGTATGTGTAATCTATGTTTGTTTAGCAGGTATAGAGTTTGAATTTTGTGTTTGTTTCCCATTTTGTTCAAATATTGTCATCGATTTGATACTCTGAGATGTCCAAATGAGAGCTTTTCTGGCTTTTTTCCCTGTGATTATTTTATCAGTTCTTCAAATTTCTTGTATTTTCATCTCTCTCTCTCTCTCTCTACTATTCAAATTTCTTTATGAATTTTCTCTTTGAGATCCAATTGTGAGTAATCCAGTGAATTATCACTCTGTTTCGCTAGAAGCATACTCTGAAGGAAGATGGTTTTGGCTCTGGAGTCATTTGATATGCTAAGTTCAAATTCTTTGAGAAAAATCAAAATTAGTTCTTATCTTCACTTTGATTGTGTTTGTGGATTTATTGGTTTATAATCTGAAACTTATTTTTTTCTTTGTTTCTTTTTTCAATCTGAATTTATTTCACAAATTTTTTTTAGGAGCTTAATTAGCTGTTGGTTTTCATTGGTAGTAATTTGAAATTTGAAAAATCAGTTATTGATTGGAAAAATCTATTTACAATTTCAGCCTTGATTTTTCAGTATATGGTCATTAATTGTTAACTGCAACATGAATGCCTTTGTTGAAATTTCAAATTATGAGTGATTCTTGTCATAATAATAGGGATTCTAATAATACTGGTAATAATTATACTCATAACTATAATAATAGTAAGTATATTTACCATTATCATTATTATTTTCATTTTCCTTGTGAGATAACTGCACTAAACTTTACATTTGCTCAACGGAGTTGACTAGCACCCCCTCCCAAAAAAAAAAAGATTTTACACTTTTTAATATGTTGAATTTTAGCTCCTTTTAACTTTAAGTTGGATTTCAAAAATTATTCCCAATTTTCTCTCAGCGTGATGTTAAAAGTATGTTATGTTGGGAATTTCCACTCATAATTAATGTTTTGTCATCATACTGTTCTGTCAATTGGCGATCAGTGTATTAACTTGAAATTATCTTATGAAAAAAATGCCCACTCCAAACAATTTTTTTAAGGTTATACATTTTTATGATGACAGAGTGTTGGAGCTAATGTGAACCAAAAACTGTTCCGGGGCTATGCGACAACAGCAGCAGTAAGGGAGAGCCATATTGAGATATTGGAGACACTCGTGAATGGTGGGGCAACTCAGCCAGCGTGTGAGGAAGCTTTGTTGGAAGCAAGCTATGTGGGGCAAGGCAGGCCTGCTGAGCTTCTCATGGGCTCCAGCATGATTCGCCCTCATTTAGCTGTTCACGCTCTTGTCACAGCATCATGTAGAGGCTTTGTTGATGTGGTCGACACACTCATCAAGGTACTTCATGTTTTTCTGTAATTGTTATATTTTCTTTCATGCATGTGGTTTGCTGTGACATGACACAACCCTACAAATTGCAATAATGAACGATTGTGGAGCTCATATGATTGAGTTTAATAGTTCAATTTTTTTGCAACCATGAATGTAAATTGTGGAAATGATGAACCAAGTTGTTAGATGACTGAAATTACTAGAGGTAAGGTTTGTCGAACTGTGTAACCGTGATGTTTGTAAGTAGTGGTGATCAAATGGGTCAGTGTAAGCTGTAAGCTAATCTGCATAGTCAACCCTTAAGCTTAGTAAAAAATCAAAGCAAATTGGGCGTCACGGGCCTAAGGAATTGGGAGTTGCTAGCAGTCCTCTGTGGGGTCGATATCATCTGAAAACTTTTCCTGTTCCATTAGTGTAGCTAAATTTGAATAGGATGACTCAGCGTTAGGAAAAATAAGCCCCCCTTGCCTTAATTGAATTTGGCTTCGCTGCACCTTGAATCAATCAAAAAGCTTATTGATTTGTTTTATCCCATTTCATTTGGGCAAGAGGGAGGCTGTGTGTCACCTGGGCTACGAATTTGTCGGTTGGTTTATTATTGAAATCACCTCTTGAGAGAAAAAAAGGCCCTCAGGTCCCGACCCACATGGTTTTGCAATTGGACGTCAAACTGAAGTTCTTTTAAAGTAGAATTTTATTTTATTATTTTTGGAAATTACACTGATTTTTTTTCTTTAGGAATTCTTTGTATTCTTTCTTTCCTGTTTACTGTATTTTATTGCCCCCTTGGTATTATTTGCCAATTGTGGATAGTATGCATAGAGTGTACAAAATAATTGAAATTCTTGACTACTGCTCCAAATTGGTCTGATTTTGAGCAACATATGCCATATTTGTCCAAAAGTTCCAACAATAAAAAATTAGCCTCCTGTTACAATCCAAATTGGCCAATTAATTTTTGTAAGTACTTCATTACCTTTTTAACTTGAGTGCCTACCAATTGGACCTCTATTTCTACTGCACTTGTGAAAATTTAGTCTCACATTGACAAGTAACCCTGTGGACCCCTGAACCATTGTACTAGAACTGATATACTGGGTTACAATATTACCTTTAATAAGCATTGTTCTTCAAATTGATCGATCAAATGATATGTATGCTTTTAATATGTGGTAGTGTGGAGTGGATCCCAATGCAAACGCTCGGGTGCTACTTAGGTCTTCCAAGCCATCTCTACATACCAATGTTGACTGTAATGCACTTGTTGCTGCCATTGTCAGTAGGCAGATCTCTATTGTCAGACTGCTGCTACAGGTAATCATTTTGGATTAATTACCGCTGTTGTTCATTTATTTAATAGAACTATTCTTAGTTTATCCTAATCACACAACTTTAATCTAACATGTTTACTTTCTGAAAATTAAAATAAGGCTGGTGTTAGTATGAACATCAAAGTGAGGCTCGGAGCTTGGTCATGGGACATGGCTACAGGAGAAGAATTTAAGGTAGGAGCAGGGTTAGCTGAGCCTTACTGTGTTACTTGGTGTGCTGTGGAGTACTTTGAAGCTAGTGGTTCTATCTTACGCACACTCCTCCAACACCTCTCCCCTAGCCTCCCTCATCTTGGGAGAACTGTCATCCACCACGCCATCTTATGTAACAATGCAAGAGCAATGGATGTTCTTTTGTCTTGCGGCGCTGATATAGAATTTCCAGTTCAAACGACAGAGAAAACAGAGTTTCAGCCTATTCATTTGGCTGCGCGACTTGGCTCAGCTAAAGTTCTGCAACACTTAATCATCGGTGGTTGTAATCTTAATTCCAAAACAGAATCTGGTGAGACTGCACTAATGATTTCTGTGAGATATAAGCACGAAGATTGTCTTAAACTTCTGGCATCAGCCGGGGCTGATTTTGGGTTGGTTGATTCGGTAGGTCAATGTGCCTTATCAATTGCTGGATTCACACAGTGGACTCATGTATTCGAACAAGCAGTTCTAGAACTAATTCGAGGTGGGAAATTCGCATACTCTAGCAATGCCTCGAGTTTTTCATCTTTATTGTTTGTCACACGAGCCAATGACATTGAAGCCTTGAAAAAACTTGTTGAGAAGTCAGAAATTGATCTTGATGAGCAGGATGGAAATGGGTTCTCAGCAGCCATGATTGCTGCAGCATCTGGCCACGTTGAGGCTTTTCGTTTGCTTGTGTATGCTGGGGCTAACGTAAACCTGCACAACAAACATGGTGAGACTGCGTTTACCCTTTCAGAATCAAACAAGAACAGTGATGTTTTCGAAAAGGTTATTCTTGAATATGCACTCGTCAAGGGAAGCTACAATTCTGCTGGATTTCATGCTCTGAATCGTGCAGCATGTTGTGGTGATATTGAGTCTGTTCATATGTTAACAAGGGCGGGTTATGATGTTAATGTTGTTGACGTTGATGGGTACACTCCGCTCATGTTAGCAGCGAAGGGAGGTCATGGGAATGTTTGTGAACTTCTAATCTTAAATGGGGCAAAGTGTGACATTGAGAATGCAAGACTCGAGACTGCGCTTGCGCTAGCAAGGAAAAACGGTGTGGGAAATGAAGCGGAACCTGTGATATTGGACGAACTTGCGCGAAAGCTTGTGTTGGACGGGGCATTTGTTAAGAAGCACACAAAGGAAGGGAAAGGATGTTCCCATAGGAAAGTGTTGAAGATGGTAAGGGTTTCTGGGTTTTTGAGTTGGGGGAAATCAAGCAAAAGAAATGTGATATGTAAGGGGGCTGAGGTGGGTCCCAGTTTGACATTTCAGTGGAATCGCCGCAAGAAGTTTGACAGTGGCGAACCGGGAGTGTTTCGGGTGGTTACTACCAAGAACAAGGAGGTACATTTTGTTTGCGATGGTGGGATTGAAATGGCTAAGTTGTGGGTAAGGGGGATTGAGCTTGTGACTAGGGAAGCTATATTTGGCAAGAAACAAGATGTGTGAATGGTGCAAGTTAATTTCGTTATCTAAGCCTTCGTATAGTAAATATTTTGTTAAATAATCCTTTTGTATTTATTTTAATAGCTGAGCTCCTCGACAGTTTGGATCTGGACATTCAATCCGAATAGCCAACGTTTGCCACGTTGGCACTTTTTCTTGTGATTAATAGTTTAGGTTCTCCGTATATTTATAAACTTAATATTAAATTCATGGATGTTACAAATGAAACGAATAGTAAATTGGTTAAGTTTTGTTTGAAAATTAATGAATTTTAAAATATATTTAAATTTGGCTTATTTATATAACAAGTAAATCTCGAATGAGTTTTTTAATCGAATTAAATTTGAATAATTTGATTTTTATAATGCATATGTGTTTATCGAGTTGAATATTAATTTATTCAAGCTTGACTTTAAAAACTAAACGTATTTTAAAAAGTGTTTAAGTTTAATTTATTTACATAAAGATTTGATCTTAAATAATTTTTTAATGAGTCAAACACGGTTCAACACGCTTGCTGTGTTTTACCGTCCCGTCTACATGTGAAATGAACAAATATTGAGTCTCATGGAACAACAGAAAAGGAAAAATGAGATGAGATAGACATTCTACCCCTCAGTAACTCAACTCAACTATGTACTAAGCCTTTGTTTGGTATGTGAGTTTGAGAGGTCCTTTTTTTTTTTTTATAACTATTTTAGTCACAAAAAGTTAAATTAAAAAGCCAATAATATAAAATATTATATCTAAATTATAATCATTTTATTTTTTATCTCACAAAAGTCAAAAAATTCATCTTAAATTAAACTTTTTAGTCCCAGATTAAAATAGTCAAAAAATCAAAAAATCAATTCACATCTCAAATTAGACCTTTTAACACCAGACTAAAATAGTAAATAAAAAAATAAAAAACTAACCCAACATCCCAAAGCTTAAATCTTATCAGTACAATTAGAGATTCCTCATTGATCACGTTGTATTAGGGTTATAAAATGTCGGCCAATGAGATAACGTTGGTTATGGAGGAATCAAAAGGTTTTCAGTTTTGGTATTGATGGGCATCCAAGAGGGCCCAGCCCACGGCTCAGGGCCCAGCTCACGGCTCAGGTGTTAAAGCCCAGTAAGCCTAGTAACTTTGAGAAGCCAATGTTGGCCTATAGCATTCAAACACTTGTCAGGTAGGGAACTAACCATGTGAGCAGACAAAGATCTTGCAAAGTAATTGCACCTACACATCAGCCATTTAATAAGGCCACTATAGCATTAAATGCAGTAAGACCCCTCACGCTGGAGTATGCAGAATCATCATGAACGATGTTAACTAGGCAATGAACTTTCGGTCAACAAGACAGCTTAGAATAGACAAGGAAATGATGAGCAAAGGATATAAGGAAGCTTTCAAGATACGTTAGAGGTTAGGTTTTTTACCTTTTTTACTTCTCTCTTTCTCTCTCTCTCTCTCTCTCAAATCAATCTGTCCTAACCTAACTTGATCGTCGGAGCGTCCGTCGGGGGACTATCTCCCCCTCTAGACCTTTTTGCAGGCACCTTTCGTGGACATCAAGGTCGGCAGACTCGTTGGAAGCGTGGATCAGTCCGACCCATCCTCCATTGAAGTTATTACATTATTAGTCGGCGTTGTCTGTGGGAAATCATCTCTGGTCGATAGTTGTGTTCATTGTTGCCAGAGGGAATCCCATTAACATCCATCTCCTACATCAGAGTGGATGGTCACGACCAGGTCTATGGCTTCACAACATAATGCTAGTAAGCTTGAAGCCAAGTCCTCCAGCCCAAATAACCCACCTCCATATTTCGCAGAACTCACCAACAACATCAACCCACTTGACCGAGCAAAACAAGGCCTTGATCAATGCCTTGCCCCAGCAGGATCTCCTTGTCCCTCTTCTACCACTAAAAGATATCCCTCCAAACCGAGAACAAACTCCAAGCCACCCATTCCAACGACATGCTCCTCGAGGACCTCTTCCTCCGCCTTTCATCATACAAGCTCACCTGTTAAATTTGGAGGGTCTACGACCCCCACCTCAGAACCTGCACCCCCCCACCTCAGGGCTTACATCGATCACACCACGCTCCTGTCCCTGAAGGTGAGACTAGCAGTGTTCAACCCCTATTTTCCTCTGGAGGAGACAATGTTCCTATTTGGGATGCGGAACTGCAAGCCATGAAGCTCCAACTTCAGCGGGTCATGCAGAACATACAAAACAAACGTTCCACAACAGCCAACTCCCCATTTGCTGTATCCATTAGGGATAAACGCCTACCCTTCAAGTTCAAGATGCCGTCAATTGACACCTTTGACGGCACAACTGATCTGGTTGACCATCTGGAAGCTTACAGGACCCTCACGATCCTCCATGCTTTCCCTGACGAAATCATGTGTCGTGCTTTCCCCATGACACTCAAGGGGTCAGCGCGACTATGGTTCAATCAACTACCGCTAGACTGTGCGATTCCTTCCTGACTCATTTCATTAATGCTCAGTGTCAACGATGTCCGGCGACTTAGTTGCTAAATATTCGCCAAACTGACGGGGAATCATTGCGTAGCATTGTCACTTGTTTTAATTCGGAAGCCCTCCAAGTTGAGGAGAATGATGATAAGGTCATCTTAACAGCCTTCATGACCGGTCTACGCCTATCGAATTTCCTCTTCTCTCTCTCTAAAAACCCTCCAGCAACTATGGCCACCCTCCTTACTAAAGCCCAGAAATACATGAATGCCGAGGACTCTTTGGCAGCCTGCCAAGACTTTACACCTAAACCCTCACAACCCAAAGACAAGAGAAAAGAGTCAGAACCTAGACATCCCCAATACACTCATCCCCATCGACCTCCACGCTTCGACCGAGCGGCTCCTCCCCGACCACCCAATCGCTTTGAGCAGTATACCCCTCTTAACACACCAAAGGAGCACGTCCTAAACCAAATCTAACAAGATTACAACTTAAAATGGCCCTAACCTTTCAAGTTTCTTTCCAACCGACGGGATCAGTCCAAATACTACCGTTTCCGCCGTGACCATGGCCATAACACCTACAAATGCATCAATCTTAAGGATTAGGTCGAGGACCTGGTCCGTCAGGGACACGTAACTTGGTTCACTGCGCCCTAACCTCACCAAAGAGCCAGAACTGACCCCCCCAAAGCGAACTTACAGATGCACCCCACCAAGACAGGCTAACCAACCCCGGTGGGATAATGATAGAGCCCAACACCAACCTCGAGCTCTAGGAGCCCCCGCTTCCCCAGCTGGAGAAATTTGGGTCATTGCAAGTGGACTCGCGTGTGGCGGACCATCTCGATCAGCACAGTTAGTTGAGCTTTGATGAATCAAATAGGGGTCCGACAAAGAAGTAACAATGGTCGACGGACCTCCCAAGCAACCCAAAGCGGTGGTCGGAACCGATTACCTTCACAGATGCAGATTGTGAAGGCGTCCAATACCCCCATAATGACCCATTGGTCATTTTCTCTCTCCTTTCCAACTACAAAGTTCGACGTGTGCTTATCGACAATGGCAGCTCATCAGACATTATCTTCTGTTACGACCCAAACCCGCCTCTATAGATTTAACATCGTAATCGACTAGTAATCATGGGGTTACTGAAGGCCTTCGAGACAAATTAACATAATATCAAGGGCTAGTGGAAGCAAATAGCAATTATACAACATCCATTGAGCTATGCAGACTTATATGAGACAAAAAAATTTTAAACTTTATATACATACATTTATACATCATCATATATATACAGACTGGACAGAAAGGGACTTGGCCCTAAATACAGAATAAACAAAAACAAGAAAACAAAACTTGAACTTTATGCGCATAGTCATAACCACTTGACATATCCAGAACTTCCACGGGAGGCACGTAGGTTGGCTGACAAAACAAAGTCCAGGCAGAACCTCTAGGCCTGGTCACGCGCCTGATCACCTACATACATAAATAATACGGTGAGCTAGAGCTTAGGGAATAATAACAAAGTAAAAGGTTTTAATGAACGATGCCCATCACAGAGTCAGAAATCAGAATTTATATTAGAAACACATTCTTAGAGTTTTATGCATATTTAGATTTCAAATAAGAAATAAATTCATATACATGTTCATATTCATATTTTGCATAAGATCATTCGTGGTACACCCATTAGCACTAACAGATCATACACAGAGCATTAAAGGTCATACTTGTCAGTTCCATAAAGGAACCTCCGGTACCGGGAACTTGTAACATGCTTGAATCACGGTGTTATTACTCCCGGGCAAGGGCCTTGAAACCACGGTATTATTAGCCCTGGGCAAGGGCCAAGAGACCACGATATTATTACCCTCGAGCAAAGGCCTTGTACTCATAAACCACGGTATTGTTACCCTCGGGCAAGGGCCTTGTGCTAAGGATGCCACGAATACATTTTAGAAACTTGGACAATCATTCATTGTACAGAATATAACATCGCATAAAATAGATTTTAATTCATATCATTCAGAAAATAATTAAAGTTAAACATAACTTTACTAAGTTATTACTCACAGATGGCTCTGCTAGCAAATCAGATAATGCAGAAAAATCAGATAGATCAGGCAAACGATAGTGCGTGACCTACACAAACACATAACATATACACATTGAAACACAATATTAATTCCTTGATCAAACTTGACTTTTCTTGTCTTCTGTCTAAATAATCTGAAGGTCTACTACGCTTATTCTTTCTTTAGTTAAATGGATCGGGTTCTCATTTCACATATTCCTTCATTACTAAATTATTCTTTTTTGAATAAACCAATTTCTTACTTGGCTTCTTAATCAATTACTACTAAGTCCATGATTTATTCTTTAATCAACTAATTAATATTGATTGTTAGCTTGTTAATCTTTATTGAACCATAAATCGTGTCTAGAATGCTTGGAAGTGAAAAAGAACGGAAATCGAAATATGAAAAAGCTTTTCAAAATTTTCTGAAACAGGACTCTTTACTCGAGCGGACCCTTTGGTCTGCAAAAATACTGGTTGCTTGCAGTCTATGCTCGAGCGATAACTTTTTCGCTCGAACGACGATGACGAATTCTGGGTTTTCCAGAACGTTGTTTAAACTTCAAAACACATTACCAAGGCTCCAAATTCACGCATGACTCACTCAAATATGCAAAAACATTCCCAATTACATTTAATTTAAAGTTAATTCCACTTATACTTCAAAATTCCATAATTTTAATTCACATTTAAACCTTGGATTTCATGTTTAAAAATCATCTTTCAATTCTTTCTTTGTTTCATGAAACTTAAAATTGAATCTATAAGGCCTTTTTCAAAAATATTTGTATGTATAAAATTAAATCAAAATCAAACTAATTTTTGATTCTCAAATATAAATTACAATATATTTCCATATTTGTCTGAATTTAAATTTAATTCATTTTCTTCATATCAAGCCCAATTTCAAACCCACGAATTCTAAAACATAAATTGATCTTCCAAAACTCTTAAAAATTCATGATGCATATACAATTGAAACTTAATTTCATGTTAAGACAACTAAATTCAAACCCAAAGTGATTACTTTTTAAATTAATTTCTATAAATTTGAATATAGCCCCAATTCCTCATTTTCTTTTTAATTACATAAAATTGAATTCAAGTTCTTTCTATTTTCCTTCAAAACATGAAATTTTTTCTTAGAAAATCATTTGAATGCATGAAACATTTATCAAAATCCCATCAATTCTACATAATCAAGCTTAAACCATAATTAAATTCTTGAATTGCTCTAATTTAGATTTTTATTAATTTTTCTCATATCAAATCCAAATTCAAACTCATAAAACATGAATTAAAATCTCAAAACCTTAAAATTCCATGATGCATGTAAGGTTGAGTTTCAAATTTATGAAGAATGACAAAAATCAAACTCAAACTAACTACTTTCCAAACTTATTTCCTTAATCTTAAACTTAACTCAATTTCTACTCATTTTCTTGCTAATTCCTCTTAATTTATATGCAATTGATCCCAATTTCATTTTGATTCTTGATGTTAGGAGAATTATTTACAAGAATTAAGGTAGAAATTGTTACCTATTGTTCTTCAAAGATGAATTCTTGAGCCTCCTTCCTAATTCTTAACACAAGACTTGAGCTCCTCTCCTTTTTCTTCAGTCTCTTGGTCTCTCTCTCTCTCTTGGTTTTTCTCTCTCTACCGGTGCTTTCTCTCCCTTTCTCTACTCTCTGATTCTAATGGACTCATATATTAATATTTATATATATCATTTGTTGCCTCAACATTACACACAACTCAGACTTCTCTGCACACCCACTAAATTTCTTTGTGCACACACCCACATACACCTCTAGAACTTTCTCACAACATACCTCAATGTGTCAATTAATTGAGTAGAATTAAATTAGCATACTAATTATATATTAGCTTAGTTAAGCAACACTCAGCCTTATTTAACCTTGATTCGCATATAACTTAATTAACCATAACTAATTACAAATCTCACATAATTTAATCAGTCTAATTTGACTTTCATTAATGCCCAATTAATTATATTTAAATTTATTATTCTGAATCAGATTTTTTTTTAATAAGATTCCCAAAAAGGCTTCAAATATCAAATTAAACTTATTTCCACCCTCAATTTGATTTCTCACATGAGGATGAGAATATGCCATTTCCTAGCTTGTTTTGCATGGCATTAAACCTAAAAGGTTTTTGTTAGAGGTGAGAGAGAAATGAGAATCCTAGCTACTAGTGTTGTTCATGCTGCTAGAGGTGGACATTTTTTTTAATAAAGAAAGTGATAGACATGTAGCTGCAGGAAAAAGAGAAAAAGTAGTCCTTAATAAAATAAACATAAAAGGTTTTTGTTTTGAAGTTGGGAAAATAAAAATGAACAAGTATGAATAATTTTTCGTAAAGTAAACTGATAAGATGTAAATTCAAATTTCTTTCATATGCTCCTTAAGTTTGTTTTCCTAATATCGATAACATATGTAGGAATCACAACATTAGTGGGAGGAGGAACAGGACCTGCTGATGGAACACGTGCAACTACTTGTACGCCAGCAGCATCACATATGAAACTAATGCTACAATCCACAGATGACCTGCCTCTAAATTTTGGTTTTACAGGCAAGGTATGCTTTCTTCTTTGCAAACCAACAGTTGTGCTCCTCTTTTTTGACTTGAACATGTTCAAGCATTATGCTGTTCAGGCTGGTGATTAACACTCTGAATCCTGAGCTAGCTTTCTGTGTTTGTATGCGTTTTCTTCACCTTTTTTCTCTTCAGAGAAACTGTTCATGCATACATCTGTGGCTCATGTGTTTTGTGTTGTATAACCTTTTGTCTTATTAGGGAAATGGTGCCAAACCAGAGGGGCTTCATGAAATAATTAAGGCTGGAGCAATGGGACTGAAGCTTCACGAGGACTGGGGAACTACTCCTGCTGTAATAGACAATTCTTTGACTGTTGCAGAACAATATGACGTTCAGGTACTCTATTACTGTGTGTGTGTGTTTTTTTAGAATTCTTCATGGGGAAAGAAAGGTGACTTTTATGTTAGCTCATATTTGTCATCTATCAATTCTGCAAAATTTGCAGGTTAATATCCACACTGACACCTTGAATGAATCTGGATTTGTGGAACACACAATTGCTGCATTTAAAGATAGAACCATTCATGCTTACCACAGGTACAAGCTGCAATCTCCCACCCACTCTCCCAAAAAAAGAAAAAAGAGGAAAAATTGAAGGTTCAATCATTTGAAATCTGTAGACTATTTAATAATCTTGCAGTTTGTTTGTCAAAAATGGATTGGATTCATATCATATGAAGACTTTAACCTTTAGGTACCATTGTCACAAATCTTGCTCATTCCAATGGTGATGCGCCTCTCTTCATTGAAGAGTTTCAGCTAGAAGAATTAGTGTAACTTCACCATTAAAAGAGTGAATTATGCTAAACATACGAATTGATGACCTATAACCAAGCACCTTTCTAACTTGGATATCAAATAATGACAAAATTTATTACCAAAGTACCACTAATGTAGGGAATTTAAAATTTTCCAGTCCATTAGTGAGGGCACATGTACTTTCTCCATTCTCGCATACAGTTTGAGGTCATGAATCCCACATGATGGCCCCTTTGTTGGTTCTTGCCTGTTGTTGCCTTTTGTTTACTGTTGCCATTGACTGTAAGCTTGGTTGTTATTTCCATAGGCTGTAGTGAAATTGTTGTATTGTCTTTGGCTGTATTTTGGCATTTTGGCCCTTTGCTAGTGTACCCTCCTTTCCATAATTTTCTTTGGTGCTTTTACTGGATTTTGGAGCTCTTCTTTTTTCCCTTGGTAACTTGTGGTGTCATGTGTGAATTTATTTACATTACTAAACTTACAATATTCTGCTGTCAAGCCAAAATAGTTTCATGTGACATTATCTATTTCTGATTCTTTTTCTAGTTTTTTCAGTTTTTTATGTTTGTCTCCTTCTTACCCTTCTTGCCAGTGAAGGGGCAGGCGGTGGTCATGCTCCAGATATCATCAAAGTTTGTGGTGTAAAAAATGTTCTGCCCTCATCAACTAATCTAACACGTCCTTTCACTTCAAATACCATAGATGAGCACCTTGACATGCTGGTATGAGAAGATAACATAAATATTGGTACGTTCCTCATAATGAATGGCTTTTCACAAATTGTTGTTGAATGTATACAGATGGTATGCCATCACCCCGATAAGGACATTTCGGAGGATGTAGCTTTTGCTGAATCATGAATACGGGCTGAAACAATTGCAGCAGAAGATATTTTGCATGATATGGGGGCAATTAGCATTATATCTTCCGATTCACAGGCTATGGGTCGTATTGGAGAGGTTGCCATCTTTAATTTTCTCCCAGCTGCTTTTCTTACTTCAGGGCCTTTGCATGAGTACTCTTCTTACCAGGTTGTTAGCAGGGCTTGGCAAACTGCTCACAAGATGAAGTTATTAAGAGGATGCATTGAATTGAGTGGATCAGACAATGACAACCTCAGGATAAAACGATATGTTGCAAAATACACTATAAATCCTGCAATAGCTAATTGGTTTTCTGAATTTGTTGGTTCAGTTGAGGTAAGCTACTTTTCATGTTGTTATCTTGCATTCAACTTAACCTCATCTGTGAAAGAACAAATAAAAACAGATATTATGTCGGAAAAAAAGAGAAGATTTTTATCTGAATAGCATGTTGCATACATTTGGTTGGAGTCAAACGTGGATTTAATGAAAATATCAAGTGCAATAGAAATGCATCCTGTTCTGATCATGTTCCCACTTACTACTAACATCTTTGCAGATTTGTGAAACTATGAACTATCTAAAGGAATTAAGTTGCTATATAATAATTTCAATCATCAAATGTTTTTAATATTTGATTTTGGAGCATTTGTAGGTGTGACTTTAAATGGTGGTCATTGACACGTGACTTGATAATTATCCTAGAAATCTGAAAAACTTGCTCAAAATATATGTTTTTTCTCCTTAAATTTTTTGTTAGCGTGAAATTTGATAAGTTGGTATGAGTACATAAAAAAGACATAAACATGCACATGGTCACATACAAGGGGAGCTGAATTCTAATATGAAAAAATAGTGCTCATCAATGATGCCCTTTGTCACATACTAACAATCTTAAATTGGAAAGCCTACACACTTCTTGGATTTCTGCCCATACTTTTATAGGAATAGGAACTATTGAAGCAAGGTAAATTTATAATTACATATTTAAATATATTTATATTTTTTTGCAGGTTTTTACTTCTAAATATTTTTTTGAAGAAGAGCTTAAGGGTTTGTGGAGTATGGAATTAATATAATTATTTTATGACTGTTCTGTTGGACAATATACCGTTGGACTTGCTGATTCTACTTTAGGTAGCTAATTAAGTTCTGATTATCAGTAATAAAAATTTTAATTTTTGTTATGAATTTGCTGCAGGCAGGGAAGCTAGCTGATCTTGTTATTTGGAAACCATCTTTCTTTGGGGCAAAACCTGCAATGGTGATCAAAGGTGGCACGATTGCATGGGCTAACATGGGTGATCCAAATGCGAGCATCCCAACTCCCGAACCGGTAAAAAATGATATTATTATCTATATGAGTGTTCTTGCAGACTGAGTGACAGGCTTTGTTGCTGATAATGTCCAACATTGTTTGTTATATTATCATGTTGTCTGTAGACAAATTTGCCAGTGAAAATTAAGGATCTTAAGCTAGTTTCACTTCGTTGGAATCTCTCCATGCCTCTGATTGTATAGCATGTACTTTAGGCAGTTTACATGGACTCTTCTATTTCCCCTACAGAACCTGTGTGAGGGATGTGGGATATGTGTGCCTATGTCCAATGGATATGACGAGGGTAAGGGTGTGCGATATGTGTCCAACACCTGCACCCACTTTAGACTAGTGGATCTTCTAATTTTATATGATATTTGAAGAAAGAAGAAACTCACATTTACTAGTAAATAAAATTTTCTTACTTTTCACAAGGCTGGCAGATAGAAATTCTATTTAATTTCAAGTACATTTCTACATAATTTACATCATATTATCTAAGAATATTATAAAATAAGCAATATATACTAGTGTGTCGGATATGTTTGTATTCCTATCCAACTTTTGGGTACATAATCCCTGTATCTTAAGATTTAGATTTAGCTTAGCATTCATGTCCGATACTTGTACCTGAGTCTATATAACATGGATTTCAGGTGCTCATCAGTGTAAGTTCAAATTCCCAGCAGTTATGCTCATCTGCCTGTCCAACTAGCAGGATGTAGCTCTCATAAGCTCTCACAATTATTGTTAAAAACACAAAATCTGATATTTGTCCAAAAAGAGTTCAAGAAATTTTATAGTTGAATTACTGGTTTGACAATCTATTCAGCGGCTTTTCATCAGGCAGCCAAGAAGAATTTTTTTTTATTGAAGTCCAATTTTTTATTGGAATGCATGTTTTTGCAGGTGATAATAAGGCCGATGTTTGGAGCATTTGGCAAGGCTGGAAGTTCTAACTCCATTGCTTTTGTCAGTAAGGTGTGGACATCTCTCTCTCTCTCTCTCTCTCAATGTGCTTGTAGCCTTGTAGAATTCATCGATCAACCTTTTTCTGAACAGGCGGCCATAGAGAATGAGAAAAAAGCCCTGTATGGACTCAACAAGAGGGTGGAAGCTGTAGGAAATGTGAGGAAGCTCACCAAACTTGACATGAAGCTTAATGATGCCCTTCCAAACATCAAGGTAGATCCAGAGACGTACACAGTGACAGCAGATGATGTGGTTCTTACCTGCACTGCAGCTACCACGGTTCCTCTTTCTCGAAACTACTTCCTCTTTTAGGCATCATGGATAATGGCTCTGCTATTTCACTGTGTTAGGTAACTGCTGAAATGAACTGTAATAAATGAAAAATATTTCTCATTCCAAATTTAATAAACAAAAATAAATGATTTGGTTGCATCTTACATTCTGGGGTCCAATAAGTAAATGAGTCCATCATCAGATATCATTTTGTGAAGATAATAAAAATTTGTAGTTTTTTTTAAATATTTTGTCCCCTGCAGTCAACAGTGCTTGAACGTGAGTCAATTACTTGTTATGGAAACCACGTTTGTATGATTATTATTAAATTGATATTTGGTGCAATGTATTTAAGAAACAATTCAATGTATACCGGTTAGGTCAGTTGAATTTTTTTGGTGTCGACAGTAATGATAATGGTGATAACAAATACTGTAGTACCTTATGGAATTCCTTCATATAAGTGTATATACTCATTTTAATGTAGGAGTCTAGAACAAAGTCTCATCTTCTTGTGTTAATGGCTTTAGTCTTACTTTATTGGTGTTATCTGCTAATCTATTTGATTGGATGAGGAAGAGCTAATTAGATTTGTGGCAATATTGACATGTGAATTAAAATCGACATGTATCATAATAGGGGAGGATAGCTAGTATCATTGTTAAAAAATAAGAATTAGACTGATGTTTGATAATTGTTAAGATTTAATACATCTAATTAGGAATGATGAGACACTAAACACAAATAGGAACAAAAACAAGAATCTAAATCGAACATACAAAATCACTAAGTTTTACGTGGTTCACCTTAGAATAGGATTACATTAATTAACCTCTTTATAGTTTTACTATGATCTAAAAGTATTATAATACAATATAGAGAGATGTGGCACTTTAAATACATAGTTGAATTTTAGGTCAAGTGGTTAGTGTTCAATATTTATCAGGATTCACATTGTCCCAATAGTAAGTGCTCAAATTTGAAAATTTTCAATTATTTTTTTACTTTAGTCAATTTTAATTAAGCCAAAGAGTTTTGACTTATCATATTGAATGCTAAATGCATTAATTAGAAGATAGCCCTAGGTCTTAATCATAATAAACCAATTTGTCCCTAGATTTTTATTTTCAAAGTTCAACTCTTAAAAAATTCAGCCCTGCCAAGTTACCATTTAAGCTATCTTTGCTCGTCCCTGGAAAAAAGAAAAAAATTGGACTTCTTTTTAGTCTATATTTTTATGCTACAGAATATGGCTTGGGATGTAGGACCGGGGCGTCTTAAGTCTTAACCTAACAAAATTTATTTACATGTTCTTTTAATGAAAATGTTTTTGCTGACAATGCTATTTTGTTTCCTATTTTGAAGCCCAATAAATTGTTGATGTTTGAAGTCGGTTAATTAGAATTATGGAGAAAATAAGGTTGCTACTTGCACTTCTAAACAAAAAATATAGTTGACAATCGTGCATTTAATGAAAACATGGTTGGTAACACACTTTTACTCGGGTTAGGTACCTATGTTCAAACATACACTTGCTAATTTAATGAAGTATTTAAAAACTTTAGGCAAGTACGGTAAACCATAGACCTAAGTATAGTCAAGTTGCATATGAACATTATTGAGTAAACAAAAAACTATTCTAATCATGTTCATGTTCATACTCCCAAACCTGTTGCTAGTGGATATTCTTTTTGTGAACTCTGAGAAGTGCTGGAATTCATGGGAAGATGCATATCTTGTATCATATCATATCATATGTAGCATGAGGTCTCAGCAATAATAAAATAATTATATTCTTGAACTGAATATTCTAGAATCAAATTATAATTTATGAAAATATTAAAATTATTTGTAAATTACTTATTGAGTTTCGAAATTTATGTAAACAACGGTTTGTGGGTCAAGACGTTACAAATGGTAATAGATTGAGAGTGATGCTATAATACATTTAGATGTATCATACATTTAGTTATGAACTTATATGATTTTATATCATAATCAATATCAAATTAGTCATAACTACTATCTTATTAAGTCATAACTTAACTTAGTTATATTCAATTATTTACTTATACTATATTACTTCATAACCAGGTCATAACTAAGATATTTAAATAATTTGACTCTCAAATTAGGCAACCTGTGTAACCGGTTGCCAAACAGAGCAAAAGATCAGAGTAGTCCATAGCATCACCCAGTTCTCTCTGGCTCGTGCTCTTGCTCTTCTCTTCTCCTCCCTCCACTCTTCCACCGTAGCCGAAGCTTCAGCCATTGCCAAAGACCACCAGTCCCGTCGGCGTCGGGGCCACCATTCTCTCAGTGTAGACATCTTTCTTCATAACCTCTCACTGTCTTGACGTCAAGAACTAGAGTTTCTTCCATTCTAATCGAATATTTCCAAGAGATATTTTCTGTAGCTCAGGTTTGTTTCTAACTCTAAACTTCATTTACATTAGGGGTTTTGATTTGAAAGCCCTAACCCTTATTGAATATCTGATATGGATGTTAAACCACCAGCTGAACCGCCTGAGATGATAGCCTGTTCGAACAGAGTTTTAGGAGTAATTAAGAACAAAAACACTATTTCAAATTTTTTTACAATAACATAATTGAAGATACTTCAAAATTAATATGAATTTTAAAAATAAGTTTAATATAACTCGTAGTGGGGAATTTTGTTTAGAAATGATATGGGTATGGTAGATTGCTCCCAAAAGTTTGTTTACATGAAGCTGCTTTGAGAAGTGATGATGAAAGGTGAGATTCAATATGAAGGCAAGATGGGAATGTTTATGAGATGATAAGTATGATTAGGGTACTGTTTTTGCAATTGATTCAATCATAGCCTTGTCCATTATGTTATTGCTTCATTTGGTTGTCATAAATGAAAGATCCAAAATCAATCATTTTTTTTCCTGGTAACCAAACAGAAGTCTGATTATATTTTTCCCCTCCATTTGATTCACAGCAAGAAACGTAGAGTAACAACTCCGATATAATAATTTAGTTTTGGTGTTATAGCAGGGGGTGCTTCTCAGGAAGTAATTTGTGCCTTGATGTTGCTTTATTATGATGTTTGGATTCTCTGCTCTGCCTTCTCTGCAGTTTATACATCTCAACAAAGTATATAATTCCATGATTTAAAATAAAAATGGCAAAAATATCGCATAACTACCAAATTCAATGGTTTAAATTTAAAATGAAAATAAAAATGACAAATTTGTATAACTACCTACCCTAAAACAATGTGGCTTTGCTTTAACTTTAACTGATTACCATTATTATTTCAAAGACATTTTGGATTCGAAATTCTGATATTGTATGTTAATGCACACAACTCAAAATTAATTGATAATGAGCGGAGGAGCCTCTCAAGTATGTTAACCAAGTTTGGGTGACTTAGAGAGTAGATTTGAGATAAATCTAAACAATGTAACAGAGAGGGAGTGGGACATAGGATTCAGATTCCTTTGCTCCTTACCTCCTCAAGTACGCTCTTCTGTCAGAAAACTATTACTTTCATCTTGTTTGGACCATGCTATGATCACTTTTTGCCGGAAAGGGACTGCTTACTTCACTTATGGTACCAGCAACTTTCATTCGCACCTTTGGTTAGGCCATCCAGTTGGACCCTTATCTATTGTTTACTAGTTGAAATTTTACACTGGCAGCATGATTTTAAATAGCTGTATTGAAAGGGCATGGTACATTTAGATGTGGTTTACACGCTCCTCTTTCTAGACTCTGCAATTAATGAATTACAGGTGGATAATAGTGATTACTGTTTTTTCAGGGGTTAAACTTTCAATTTCACTAGACGTTGCAATTTTTTATCGATAACAATCATTAAATGGAGGTTTCTCCATCACGGGTGATGCTATGGTACATTTAGATGTACCATACATTTAGTTATGAACTTATATGATTTTATATTATAACCAATACCATATTAGTCATAACTACTATCATATGATCAAGCCCAGCCATGTTTGGAAACCCCCTATGAGAGATTGTTCTAAGACGTAAGAAATCCCTAGTCAACCCATCATTGCCACCTCCACCACCGCCGCCTTCATTACTTCCCCTCATTGCCATCCCTTTGGCATTACATTCAAAAAAAAATTCACCAATTGAAAGATCTCATTAAGTACTTTTAATTTGTGTAAAAAAAATTGAAAATTTTGACGTAAAAATACATTATTTTTAAGTTATTGCTTTACCTACTGGACAAACATTTGGGACAGAGGTAGTATTTAATTTTGGTCATCTTGGGACAGATCATGTGGTACAATAACTTTGCCCCGCCTGTGGTGTCAGCACTGTTAGCCATTGATACACCTAACAAGGATTGGTGAGACATGAAACATAAACAAGAATAAAACAAGAATCTAAATAAAGTACACAAGAACACAAAGATTTACATAGTTCCCCCTAGAATAAGATTACGTCCACAGTCGCTACAGTTTTCACTGTGATTTGAAAGTGTTACAATACAATACAAAGAGATGTGGCATTTAAACTATAAATACATAGTATTAGGGCAACGGGGGAAAACTGTGAAATACCAAAAATACCCTTACTGCTAAAGAAAATTATGTCTGAAAAACTTTTTTAATACAATCCCATTACTGGTAGAATACAGTTGGGGATACTTTCCTGGAATTCAGACCCATTCATGATTCACCAATTCCACCAATTGTACCTGTAAAGAGACCAATAATCTCACTAGAGAATGGTGTGCACTATGATTTGTTCCTCACCTTATTATATTTTTTCTCCTATGTGTTTAGTCATTTCCCATTATCTCTTGTCAGTTACTATCACTTTGTCAGTTATTATTACTGATTAAAAGCTTTGATTCCCTTTGTAGGAAATTAATGTATTGATATTATTGATTGATTGATAATGTTCTTACAAGAGCTCTCTTTTATAGAGAGAAATGGGATACAATGGAGCTATACCATAATGGAGCACTATACCATAATGGAGCACTAACTATATCACTAACTATATGGGGCACTAAATATAGCACTAACTATATGTTGAGTAGGTGGAGTATTTGTAGGTGGAGTAGGTAGCAATTGTAGGTGGAGTAGGTAGAAATTGTTACATTCAACAGCCCCCCTCAAACTCAAGGGGGTTAGGAACTAACCAACTTGAGTTTGGAGAGAGTAACAAAACAGGAAAAATAATCTGACAAATAAAATAAAAATGGATAGGAGACACGGTATAGTCGTGTCAGACCGTTGTAGAAGACCGTATGGTTATGGCAGACCGATGTAGAAGACAGTTTATAGGGTCATGTCGGACCGTTGTAGAATACAGTTTACAGGGTCATGTCGGACCGTTGTAGAATACAGTTTACGGGGTCTTGCTGGACCCATATAGGAGACAGTTTACGGGGTCATGTTGGACCGTTGTAGAATACACTATATGGCTGTGTCGAACCGTTGTAGCAGATAACCGAAAGCAATGTCGGGACAGTTTACCGAGTCTTGTCGGACCCATGAAGGAGCTAACCGGAATCAATGTCGGGACAGTTTACAGAGTCTTGTCGGACCCATATAGAAGCTAACCGGAATCAAAGTCGGGACAGTTTACAGAGTCTTGTCGGACCCATATAGGAGCTAACCGGAATCAATGTCGGGACAGTTTACAGAGTCTTGTCGGACCCATATAGAAGCTAACCGGAATCAACGTCGGGACAGTTTACAGAGTCTTGCCGGACCCATATAGAAGCTAACCGGAATCAATGTCGGGACAGTTTACAGAGTCTTGCCGGACCCTTAAAAAGCGTGCCCATTCTTATCAAAAGGCGTGCCATCAAAAGGCGTGCCCAATCTTATCAAAAGGTGTGCCGGAGTTCCAGACATGCCTGGAGGCACATGAAATGATGGGGCAGTGGATATCCGTAAAGCCGACAGGCCCAAGTTATGAGATGAAGTTGCAGCTGTTGCAGAACTTGTAGTGTGAGCAGGTTGTGAAAAAGACTCAGAGACAGATGGTGAAAATGATGAAGTTCCAGTTCCTTGTGCAATATCAACGGAAGAATTAGAATTCATGGATTGATCACTCTGCATCAAGTGATGATTCCCATTAACAGAATAACTCATAGAATTTGATGAGGCTCCTTTTGGGGCACAAACAACCGAGGGAACTGGAGATGGCATAAGTTGTGTAGTCATTGCAGGTGGGAATGAATTAGGATGTGCAGACTGCCCAGGAACAGGAAGTTGTAAGGATGCTGCAGCAGTTGGAGAATTTTGTCCTGCTTGAGGAGCAACTGGCTTGGACCAACGAGAACTTGTAGTGATATCTGCTGTCTCACGAAGCATGGATTTAAAGCTAGATGAAGCAGCTGCACGTATTGCTCGGGCCTTTTCTTCAGTAGCCCCAACTGCTCTTGAGCTATTCAATTCTGATGCAACTGGTCCAGACAAAGCTGAAACAGATGATGAAGTAGCAGGAGCTCCTGAGTCCTGCAACTTCTTTTTTACCAGATCCAGGGCAGATGATGATCCCACGGCAGGAGCTCTAAGAGCTGTGGCATCACGACCACCTGTATTAACAGCAGGAGCACTCAAACTAATAGGAGCAAATCCTTTTTCAGTCAATACATTAGTACTTAGCACTGACAGTGATTCTTCTTTTAAAACATCACCATCCGGCTTCTTTCTCAACTCTGTAACCTCAGTTGGAATCTGCCAGCTGCTCAACTTGGTTTTAGTGTTGTGATAATATCTTTTGCCATCATTTGTGGTGACCAACGCCCAATCTGTGCCAATTAACTTCTCCCATAAAACTGGAGTTGGCTGGGCAGTTACTTTATCAGGCTCTCCCTTAAAACCTTCAGGTTTCTCATAAGTAGATTCTCCTGTGAAAGCATTATAGTAGTACACGACTCCTGTGTCAATCTTGTGGGCCGTCCAAGCATCTAGTTGTTCACTAACTGCAGCTCCATCCTCGAACCCAACATGATTGACATGCTTACTATTATCAATTCCTGAAGGTGATTCTTGCTGCATCCCTGAACCAGTTGTCAACACAGGACCAGAAGCCATAGAGATTGTGGGGGTTCCACCAGGAGTTCCCAAAGGAGTGACACCAGGAGGTTGGGCATCAGGCAAGGGAATAGACGGAAGAGACATGCCACGAGGAGGCAAAGGAAAGTGACCAGGAAAAGCAGCAGGGTATGGTAGAAATGGAGCTCTTGGCAAGCCACTCAACTGTGGGGGTGGCAACCACAGTCCATGAGAGGGAGCAGCCACAGGAGGTACAGATGGATAGGGAGGATATGCTTGATGCTGAATGGCTGGATTTATTGGAACAGGAGCAGCCGGCATAATGGGTCTTAGGAGTGCAGAAGAGGAAGAATCTATGACTGCAGATGGGACAGTCAGATTCGATGGCAATGGTGCAACATAATTTGGATTTGGGAATGATGGGTGTCTAGGTGGAGCTCCGGCAGGCGAAGTACAGGAGAGATTTTTTGCAATGAAGAAATTGAAGATGACAGCGGAATCGGTTGAGGTCCGGCGGGCGGCCAAGGCAAGACTGCCGCCCGCCGGTAAGGCGAAGAACACCAAGAACTTAACTCTGCTCTGATACCATGTAGGAAATTAATGTATTGATATTATTGATTGATTGATAATGTTCTTACAAGAGCTCTCTTTTATAGAGAGAAATGGGATACAATGGAGCTATACCATAATGGAGCACTATACCATAATGGAGCACTAACTATATCACTAACTATATGGGGCACTAAATATAGCACTAACTATATGTGGAGTAGGTGGAGTATTTGTAGGTGGAGTAGGTAGAAATTGTAGGTGGAGTAGGTAGAAATTGTTACATTCAACACCCTTCTACAGTAGTATAGTTATTCTAGCCCATGTGACATAAACTCTTCCAAATATGTTGTTACCAAGTCAAACACAAACACAATACACTTGGGTAAGGATTATTGGTTACGTGTTTGGCACCTAGCAACTAGCAAGTATGTTTGATAGCTAAAGTTTATTGTAACATAATTTTTTTTATAAATAATAATTCTATAAAAGGCTGCATAAGGGGAGTGCGTATACAAAAGAGAGGAAGAAAAGGCAAAAACTACATATACACCTCCTCTTATATCGAAAAGCTCTACCACATCCAAGAACTGGTAAACAGAAGAGTTAATAGTGTAATCTATACACAATTCTACCCTACCCCTATCATACTGGCATTTTAGAACATGTGGTGCACCACATTCTTGTTCCACGTACCGGAATTATCCATGATTCAGGTAACATAGGATGGCATATAATACTCCCTTATCATGTTATTTGTTACATGTTTGCTTCAAAATGAGTGAAGTGCCATGTTTAACATCTATATAAAATATAATACCATTTTATTCTAGAAAATGAAAGAACATTAAGAAATATGAATATTTAGCCTTTCCTCTGTGTCCTTAGACTTGGGAATTAGCTGAATTGGACACATAAATGCATTCCCATGTCCAACACACATATGAGACCGTGCAACGCAGTTCTCCTCTAAAATTTCTTTTCTTTTCAGTTTCTCTTTAAATTTGCATACTCAATCAGCTTAAATTTCAGCCCTTTTCCCCCAAATGTTAGGATATTTGGGAACTTAATGTTGAGAAGAATATTTGATAATGAAAAATTGTTATTAATATTCCCATTTGAATAGCGTAAATAGTCTTTATTAGTTTGTACACAATACACAAATTGTTGTATGGATTTTATTTTTTTATTTTTTGTTTGTTTTTGCTCTTGCAATTTAATAGCTTTTTAAGAAATCTTCATTTGATCTCTCTGGCCTAAATTACAGTGGTTTTTACAATTACTATCACAGGTTTTGGAAAATGTAATCATTGTGTTTGAATCTGATCATTCTTGCAATGATTCTAAGAACTTGATCAGATTAGCTGGTGGTTGACTGGAGGTAAATAATTATGTTCATCCTATTTATTTCATTTGTATTTTTGCAGGAAGAATTGGCTAATTTGGATGCAGTTTTCCTAACCGATTTAATGTCTACTATGTTTTGAATCAGGTATCATCCTTTTTATTTGCATCTTCACTTTTAGTTTTAATTTCTTTCACCCTCTGATGAGGATGGAGACATCCATTTACAAGGACCCTTTTTTTTTTTTATTGAAGTTATTTCTTGGGTAAGGATTCTCATTCATTCTCACACAAAATGGAGAAATTGTTTTGCTTACTGATCTTTGTTTAAAAAAAGAAAGGAAGGGAATAATTTTTGTACTGTTATTGCTTAGGACATATTGCACTGCAATTTTTTTACCTCTGATGTTCTAGAACATGTCTCTACTCTACATCACCAAACTTTTACCTGGGTTACACTTAGCTTCTTTTTTTTTTTTTTTTTTTTTTTTTTTTTTTTTTTGAGGTACATTAAGAGACTAACCCGTTTGGGGACTTACCTTTTTAGTCAATTAGCCAAAAAGTTACTAAATTAGCCAAAAAGCCAACAACTCATACCAAAAAGTCAAAGATTCTCTTTTCTCTCTACTTTTTGCACATCTTTTCGTAATTAGCCAAAAAGTCATCCCAAACATACAAGTTTTTTTTACTTACCTTTTTAGCCAAATAGCCAAAAAGTTACTAAATTAGCCTGTTCCCAAACGAGGCCTCAGCAATTGCATTTCGTTTAGATCAGAAGTGATGCCATAACTAAAAATGCATGATAGGCGGACAGATTCTCTTTGCATCCTAAAATTGTCTGTGCAATGTGACCCTCCTTTAAAATGTTTTGTGCAAATGTTATTGAAATTTGTTTCAAATGCCATTCAAAAGAAAATTGAGCATTAAAATAAATGTGTTGTTCAGATCATAGTTACTATAATAGGAAATGAAACCAGGAAACAATAGGGAAGATAGAAGTGGGAAATGTGGCCAAAAAGTATGTGGGAAATGGTAAGTGGGGAAATGATTGAAAATCAAAAGGGAAACCTAATAGAAATCCTAGCAAGAAACTTTTGCAAAATAGAAGAAAACATTAAGGTTGTGTTTGGATTTTGGATTTTAAGTGAGATTTGTGGAGGGAAAAAGAAAAGGGTAGGAAAATGTGAATGAAATATAAGCTATTTTTTTTTTTTTTTAACGTTTTCCTTCCGTTTTCTTCTCACCACAAATCCCTATCTAGATCTAAGATCCAAACACAGCCTATGGATTTGGGTAAAGATTTGGAAAGGGAAAAGTTGATTTCACCCACTTTTTCCCTTTTCCTTTCCAAATTTCTATCCTAATCCATGATCCAAACACAGTCTAAAAAGATTATTTAGAAACCTATAGGAATACTTGAACAAAAGATGTCGAATTCTTAGTTAAATCTTAGAGGAGAAACATTTAGGAAACTAATGAAAATCACTTGGTGGATCACTAAAGTAAGCACATAGGAAATGAATAGGACACGTATCATATTTAAGGTGGTTTTTTGGTGATGACTTCTAATTCTTTTTCCTAGGGTTACTATACTCTCGTCTTTTGTGATCTCAAAATCTTCACAAAGTTCTTGTGCTTTTGCCTTAATACCATTTTTTCCCCTTACTTTTGATGATAAATGTGTTTCCTGATTTTAAACTGCTTCAATAATACATCCTCAGCCACCTGAAGAATGGGACGGTGGAGTTGGGTTTGTATCCAAGGAAATGATTCAAGCCCACTGCCCTGCACCTGCGTCGGATATTCAGGTAAACTAACTAACTAACTAACTCTCTCTCTCTCTCTCTCTCTCTCTCTCTCTCATTTTTTCTTTTGCATCCATCTTGGATCTAAACGAATCTCCCATGATGTTAAAGATGCTGAGGTGTGGGCCTCCACCCATGAACAAGGCGATGGCTGCTCACCTTGAAGCTCTTGGATACGCTCCCCAAATGCAGTTCCAGTTCTGAGCCTTTCACATAACTTCTATTTGCCTCTCCGTGTGCAAGATTTGTCACTTAAATGAACAATGTAATCCTATTGTTTTTATTTTTGAGGTATATATATATATATAATATAGAGAGAGAGAGAGAGAGAGAGGCTGTCAATAAAGTGAAAGGCTGTGTTTCTTTAGCATAGCTTGATGTAGTTTGGAGAGGGCCTTTCAACTGTCATTCAAACTCAAAATGTGTTAGCTAACTCTTTAGTAGCTTGATTACTTAGAAAACATTCTATTATCCCCATTCGGTTTCTATACACAGGGCAGCTCTACTGGTGAAACCATTCATCTTCTGTGCAGATTCCAATTCAGTTAGTCTCATGGCATGCAAACTTGAAATTGAACAACGGCTTCTGAAATGCAGAAGCAGTTTACAGTATGTCAAAGGCTTAATTTGAGGGTTAATATATATGTGCACCCGCAAAGAGAGAGGCAAGTGATAATAAAACCCATAGGGCCGCTAAGATATATATATATAATCTGAATGATGGAAAAAACTAGATGTAATTTATCCAATAATGCAGGTTCAAGTTCTGCTTTGTGACTTAATTTCACTGCTTTAGATTCAGTCAAGGGGTGACTCTATTTACACACCTCAATTACTCTTAATTCACACCATTATTCATAATTTTTTAATTACAATTTTATCCTTCAATTAAATGTCCAAATTGCCCTCATCTCTATTCCATCTCCTTCATTCACAAACCCTAACCTAACCTATTGACAACCACTGCTGGCTCCTACCACCACAACCACTGCAGGCTCTTGAACTTCAGATACAATTGATCATTACAAAAGTCCAACGGCATTTTATGGTAGTTGGGAAAGTTGAGTATAGCAGCAGAGCCATACCTAGCCATTGCAGCCTCATCATAAGCATGAGCAGCATCAACAGATGCAGAAAAAGTCCCAAGCCAGAGTCGATTCGCCTTCTTCCTCAGTTGACAGCTATCATAAATGGGTTCACGAATCTCAGCAACCCATTTCCCCCAAGTTCTCTGCCTAACTCCTCTATACATGCAGCCTGGATTCTCTGTCCCTCCTTTCCCTTGCATACAACCCCTTTTCAATCCCTTGGAAGGACCCTTTCTTCTCCGGTTGAGTCCGATTTCCTTGGTGGAATCAATTTGGATTTGGCTGTGATAGTTCTTCCACATGAGCAGTCTCTCTTCTATGGAGTCTGAACCATTTTGCCTCTTTCTCAATCTCCTGTCACAGACATAGTTGCCGAAGAAGATGTTTGATGTGAATGGTGTTGGGTGCTATACAAGGAAGGAACACTAACAAGTTATGAAGAGCTTGTCATTTCTTCTGTATTGATGGAAGAAAGCTTGTTTTCAAACACCCAATTCAACTGATAATCGGATGGTGGAGGGTTAGGGTTAGGGTTAGGGTTAGGGTTAGGGTTAATTGGAGAAGAAGATGGTAATTTGGTATTATTCAAAAATTAGTGGTGTGTATTGAGATAAAATTAAAAATTTTAATTTGTGTATGGTGTGAATTGAGTAAGCGGTGTGTATTGAAAAGATTTGTGGTGTGCAAATAGAGGCACCCTCAGTCAAGCTGTTAGGTTATGACTTTGTATTATTTAGTGCCCTTGTCAGCGTCCTTATAAGTAGTAACTTAAAGAGTCAATTCAAAAAGAACTTTTAACAAACCAAACCAAATAGTAAATTATTTAGACTTTAATTTGAAAACTTAACAAATTATAAAATGCGTTCAAATTTAACTTGTTTGCACAACAAATCAAATGAACTTCTAACAAACTAAATATGAGCTTAATAGCTTGATTCATTCCAAGTAAGAAAAATTTCAAATTGTATCTGAATAAAAGGCAAAGGCTAGGGCTTCAATTCCGGCCAGCTCATGTAACGGTCCTAATACACCAAACAAATTTCTCCTTGAACCCACATTGCACAACCAACTAGGGTGGGTAGAAGCCACATTCCACAAAGAAACTAGTGTCAAAAAGCTACTTGAGGTCCGTGACGCTCGGCCGTTGGAGAAGGATCACATGCAAATACAACTTAAAATCACATTACGAGTTTAGGCTTGGGGAAAAAAAAAAAAAAAGAAACCGTAAAGATGAAACAAAAATACATCTTAAAACCCAAGCTATGTCGAAAACTTTTAGTCAAGAAAATGATTCCTTGAAAATTCAAAATCTGTAAAGCCTATCGCCTCCGCATTCCTCGTCCACGACCACCACGGAAAGCAACTCCACCACGCCCTCTACCACCCATGGCACTCGCTGCTGCATCTCCCCGTGCACTCTCAGACTGCATTTTCAACATCAATTAGGACCATAATAAGAGTTAAAATCACATCAAACAAAACAGAATTGCATCACAGATTCACAGGTAAAATCAGGACTCAGACAACCCAGAACACCTGAAGTTATCAAAGCCATGAGATCCATGAAAGTATAACAGGATACAGGGTACAATTGCTCCACATGTAACCAGCATCCAAGTGTGTTTTCCTTGTACAGTTTGAGTAAAGAGCAATATCATATATTACATTACCATTATGTATGACGTGTTGTGATACCATACATACAGAAATGTGCATACAATACATGGCATCAACAATAAATTAATAATATCTTTGAAAAGATCGAGAAAACCAAATAAAAGAATGAATAGCCCACATCCTCTTATCAATAGATTCATGACTCAATGAAACACCGTCAATGATAAATAATAAATAAAGAAGTCAACTCATTGGACTCCCAATCATTAAGAATTCTAAAAAAAATTGAATTCCAAGAAGTCGAAGCCAAATATTGAAAATTCATCTAGGCAATGGAAATATTATGAAACTAAGAAAGGTGATTCAAATGAAGGAACAAAATCTAAAAAGAGGCCTCACCCACCCAAATATCCTCCCAAAACCAAATAATCTCTCCTCATTAACCACAATGAGTTGAAGTAAATCTAGAGAAAAAATAGATGTCGTGAGAAACAAAATTCCATGGAGATCTAGAATTCCCCCAAGTCCCATCAATTGGTATCCATCCCATACTTACTCTTAACAACAGAACGCGCCAAGGACTCCCTCTCCCAAGGAAACATCCATCACCACTTCGCAAGCAAAGCAAAGTTCTTAGCTACAATATTACCCAAAGCATGACAACCCCAACCCCCGCTCCACTTCTCTTTTGGGCAGAACAACACTTCCCAAATGACCAAGTGAACTTTATTCCCCTCTTCACTACCTTTCAACAAAAACTCACTCATAATTTTTCAATCTTATTTGCTACCCCCTCGTTAGACAGAACGGAATGGACCAAGATAAACCTAATCCCCTTAGAAATTAAAGCCCCTCTTCTACCCTTTCAGTCTTTTACCAATCTTCCCAATGGAAAGGTGCATAAAAATAATAGGATTGCCCCTTCACACTAGTTTTAAATACTTCATTGCAGAGATACGATTGGACACCCTATCAACCCAGCCAATTTTTGCGAAACAATCTGTGAAAGATTAATAACCACTATGGCCCGTCTCCAGACATTCTTAACAATATGTGGTGGACATAAGTTCAGTAATAAAATATTTTGGGTGTGTTTGGTTTGGTTTTGGGAGATAAATTTTTAAAAAAAAATCTTAGGGAAAGAATTTAGAAATTTGTTTGATTTGTTTGGTTGTATATTTTGGAAATAGTTTTGGAGTGTGGGAGTTTATTTTGGGATGATTTGATATTTTGTTGTAGTTGAGTAGATGTGTGTGAGAGAAAAAGTGATTGAAAAGGAGAGATGAGAGACCAAAAGTGATTGATTGATGTGTAAGAGATAGAAAGTGATTTCAGAATTTTTTTTTCCAAAATCACTAAACCAAACAAAATTTTAGAAAATTTTCTAAAATTTGTTTCTCACAAACAAACCAAACAAGGCCTTTGATTTTTTAGAATCCAGAGAATTTATCATATATTTTTCATTAAATACATAATCACCCATCTTTACTTCTCAAACAATTTGTTATTATCCCAAATATTACAAAGAATTTTGCATTTTTCATTTCAAATTACATCGAATAATTATAATAGCAGTATTTCCTCAAATCTCTGGAATTCAAAATCAACTCCCCAACCATAAATTTGTCACCAAGGTGGCACGGCAAGCACTGGCCTAAAGCCACCTAAATAATTTCCTAGACCTAACCATCCAACCTACAAGTCATTCTAACCAAACACAAGGCACCACGGTACAGGAAATGGATGGAAGACAGTAATAACAATCATTAATTCAATGGTTTGCATGGGCAGAATGCCAGTGTCAAGTTCTAGCACAAAATATAACACAGAAAGAGGCAAACCTGATTGTAATGCATGCTTTTGTCTCAGTTTATTCAGCACATCAGTTGCATCAAAGCCCGCGTTGTCACAGAGTTGTCTTGGGATAACCTGCAACACATGAGATGCATTATAATTTCAACCAGTCACACATTCTTAAACTTCATACAAATTATAATTAGACAATTACTGATCCGGAACTGGTGTCCTACATCAATACACTACAAAAACCTCATGGAAAATACACAAATACTAATTTTTCCACTGAAGAGGTAAAAATCAATTAGCGACATTATCAGAAGTACATTCAATCAAAACTTGCAACAAAACCATGAAATATGGTAAAGCAAACCTCCTATTTACAATAGGGTTTATTATCACTCAAAATAGTATAACACAACTTTAAAGTAATCTAAACCATTTTTAAGAAAGCATTAAAATTGCCAAATGATGGTTTAAAATTGTAGTATAGGCCAGCACAATGGTTGCGACCGTGTGTAACACCATCATTACCACCATGGTTTTAAATCATAGTATAGGTTGTTACAATGGTCACAGTCACATGTAATGGGCATCAGTTACATGGTTACAAAATTCAATTACCAACACGTCAGATTTCACACAAGCCAAATTTCAAGTGTATATATATATATGGAATCAACACAACTAACAAACATAAAAAACGTAAACCTATTCAAATCATATTTTCCTAATTTTATAAACCAACCTAGTGAGTTCACAAAGGTTAAAGGGGCAGTTTCGAAGAAGGGGATTTCGGTCTAGGGTTTCATAGAATGGAGATGGAGAAAGAGAGAGAAACAAGTAGCAGAGCGAGAAAGAGAGACATACATTGAGGCATGTAGCTTGCTAAAACGAGGAGGAAAAGAAAAGGGCAGAATAAACTCACTCTTCGGTGCTTGGCGAGAGAGAGCTCCGGCGAGATCCTATAGAGATCTTTGTCAACAGCTTTGGGAGCTTTTCTCCGTGGTAAAGGATGCGGCGGCGAAAACGAAACAGGTCTCGGCCGTGGCAAGGGCACACAGAGAGAGAGAGAGAGAGAGAGAGAGAGAGAGAGAGAGTAATTTTCGAAGACGTTTGGGATGAAGAAAGGGTCCGAGGGATTTGTCATGAGAGGAGGGAATTTTGATTTTCACAAAAGAGAAAAGATTTGTGACTCGAAAAATTTGAGCCCCGAATGCCCCGAGAGAGAGAGAGAGAGGAGAGGGAGATCGTTGCCGATCATCGCCTCCAGTCCCTGCTCGTCGCCGATGTCGCTGCTCGTCGCCTCACCCGCCGTCGGCTCGTCGCCCTCGCCTCCCCTCCGCCCCCCGCCTCCGCCTCCAGCCCCATTTTTTAGGGCCCCTCCAGTCCCCCCCTCCTTCTCCCCTCCTCTCCCTCCTCCTCTTCTCCTCCTCCTCGTTCTTCTTCCATCTTTTGCTAAAGAAAAAAAAAAAATACAAAAAATACAAAAACGGGGTTGTTTTTGGAATTAGGGGCATTCGGGGCTCACAAATTCGAGCTCTCAATCGGAGCTCTTCACAAAATTTGGAAATTTGGATGTTTCTTCCAAATTTTTGGGCGAAATTATTTGGGGGGACTTATGTAATAATCATAATAAAAAAAATAAAATAATTAGAGTCTTATAATAAAATAAATTATTAATTTATAATTTTATCAATTTATACTTAATTTTTTTTATTTTAATATAAATTCTCATATATTTTTATTAAGTAAAATTAATAAAAAAATATTTTACTCATCAATTACAAAATGTATAATCACACCATAAATTGGTGTAAACATAATAGACAAAATTTTAGAAACTATAAGGCAGTGTTTGGTAACGTTTACGTTTTTTGTTTATGTTTACAAAAATTTTATAAATTGGTTTTTGTTTATTTTTAGAAAAACATAAATTATAAACGCGTTTGGTTTGAACAAGTGTTTACAAAATTTTAAAAATATAAACTAAAAAATATGTTTGTTCAGGCTTAAAATATTTATATTTATTTTTATTATTTATAACAATAGGATCACATACATTATAATTGAAAAAAGTTAATTAAAAAAATAATTGAAAAAAAATTAATTGAAAAAAAATATTTGAAAAAAAATAATTGAAAAAAAATTTAATTGGGAAAAAAAATTAATTGAAAAAAAAGATTAATTGAAAAAAAATTATTTGAAAAAAATAATTATTTGAAAAATAATAATCAAAAAAATATTTATTTGAAAAAAAAAATTATTTCAAAAAAAATCATTTGAAAAAAATAATTGAAAATAAATTAATTGAAAAAAAAATTGAAAAAAAAATTGAAAACTGAAAACATAAACTCATTTTTTGAGTTTATGTTTTTTCCTCAAATTTATAAACTGAGACAATCATTTATAAACCAAAAAAAATTATCAAACAAGTTTTTATGACAGTTTTTCAAATTTTTATAAATATAAACAGAAAACTAAAAACGGAATAGTTACCAAACAGACCATAATATTGTAATCAAGCCACAAAGTTTTGTGATATAAAATAGAAAATACATAACTGCATCACTAATTGGCGTAACGAAATTGTTTAAAATTCTAGAAAATCACAAATGTCGTAAATAATTTCCAAAATTTCATAACATTAACCAAAAATTATGTAACTATCCACTAATTGGTGTAACAAAAACATTTAAAATTTTTAAATAATTTAATCACCAATCGGGATCTCTAATGATACAGATAAACACAGAATGTAATGACAATAATTAAATAATTTAATCCACGACTTATAGCCATGGAACAGGAAATGAGAGTTAAAGAAAATTAACCAATAGAGCGAAAGGAAAGGGAATATGAGTAAGAGAGACTGAACGGACTTGTCATCTGTGAAAATAATGTCAAAGATGGTGTTGTTTCCGATAAGGAACATCGGAGATATCTACAGTGACAGTAAGGAATGAGAGAGATGTTTGATAGATAAAGAGAGCTGAGATAGCAAAACAATACAGCAAAATCGTAATATTCATTTTCAACAGTTCTATAAGATATGTACAAATTGATAAAATCATAACTACGACCAAAGATTTGTATATGTATGAGAGTTTAGAGAGAATGAGAGGTCGAGCCATTGGGGTCAGGTCGAGCCAGATAGGAAAGAAAATTTCGGGGCGATCTCACAGGATAGGTCACACTCCATAACACACTAGGGTCGGGTCGGGCTCTAGAACACATAGCTCAGGGTTTTAGGTTGGGTTTAGGCTCAAGCCTAGTTAGGCCTACCTAGGGCATGAGCGGACTTGGGGTGTGCCACTAGCTCATGGGCTAAATTTACACTCCTATATGTGAGTAGTGGTTATGAGATATATGATTAGTGATTATGATATATGTGATATTGATTATGAAACAAAGGGTGCTGGTTATGAGACGTGGTTATAATATATGTAGGTAAAGGTAATGAGATATATGATTAGTGATTACGAGATATGTGATTTTGGTTGAGCAAAGTGGTATAGTTATAAGTCAAAGGGTGTTTGGTTATGAGATATGTGATTAGTAGTTATGATATATGTGATGTTGGTTATGAGATATATGGGTAATGATTATGAGTAAAGTGGTGTCAAAGGGTGTTTGGTTATGCTATATGTGTTAGTGGTTATGAGATATGTGGGTAATGGTTATGAGCAAAGTGGTGTCAAATGGTATTTGGTTATGCTATATGTGTTAGTGGTTATGAGATATGTGGGTAATTGTTATGAGCAAAGTGGTGTGGGTGTTTGGTTATGCTATATGTGTTAGTGGTTATGAGATATGTGGGTAATGGTTATGAGCAAAGTGGTGTCAAATGGTGTTTGGTTATGCTATATGTGTTAGTGGTTATGAGATATGTGGGTAATTATTATGAGCAAAGTGGTGTGGGTGTTTGGTTATGCTATATGTGTTAGTGGTTATGAGATACGTGGGTAATGGTTATGAGTAGTTATGAGATATATGGGTAATGGTTATAAGCAAAGTGGTGTCAAATGGTGTTTGGTTATACTATATGTGTTAGTGGTTATGAGATATGTGGGTAATGGTTATGAGTGGTTATGAGATATGTGGGTAATGGTTATGAGCAAAGTGGTGTCAAAGGGTATTTGGTTATGCTACATGTGTAAGTGGTTATGAGATATGTGGGTAATGATTATGAGTGGTTATGAGATATGTGAGTAATGGTTATGAGCAAAGTGGTGTCAAAGGGTATTTGGTTATGCTATATGTGTTAGTGGTTATGAGATATGTGGGCAATGGTTATGAGCAAAGTGGTGTCAAAGGGTATGGTTATGCTATATGTATTAATGGTTATGAGTTATGAGATATTGGTTATGTGACTAGTGGTTGTGAGATATGTGATGTTGGTTATTAGATATGTGACTAGTAGTTATGAGATATGTGATGTTGGTTATGATCAAAGTTATATGGTTATGAGCAAAAAGGTGTTAATTATAAGATATGTGATTAGTGGTTATGAGATATGTGATATTGGTTATGACAAAAAGGTGTTGGTTACGAGATATGTGACTAGTGGTTATGAGATATGTGATGTTGGTTATGACTCAAATGGATTGGTTATGAGATGTGGTTATGATGTATGTGGGTAGTAGTTATGAGATGTGTGATTAGTGGTTATGAGATATGTGATATTGGTTATGACAAAAAGGTGTTGATTACGAGATATGTGACTAGTGGTTATGAGATATGTGATGTTGGTTATGACTCAAAGGGATTGGTTATGAGATGTGGTTATGAGATATGTGATCAATAGTTATGAGATATGTGATATTTGTTATGATCAAAGTGGTGTTGGTTATGAGATATGTGATTATGATTATGAAATATGTGATATTAGTTATGAACAAAATGGTGTTGGTTATGAGATGTAGTTATAGCTAAGTTATGATCAATTTGATTATAGTTATGAAGAAATATGATTTTAGCTCATAACTATAAAAAGTGACCTGTTTAGCAGGTCACTTTTAATGATGTAGTTCAATCCTAACCATTGATTTTGTATGTACTGTACATTTTTTGTACAAAATGTACTATAGACTTGTAGAAAAGTATTTATCGGCATATAATCTTAAAAATTTGGGTTGAGGAATTACATCATATCCTCACTTGTGTTAAACTCAGGACTACATTTTCTACTTTCATTTTTATGTTGTTTGAGAGCATTCATTTCATTTGAATCTTATAGTGCTAGAATGTGAATAATTTACGTTTCATTTGTTTTGATAGAAAACATATTTATTTGATACAGCAGAAAAATAGAACAAGTTGATTTGAACTTGAGGGATGGCTGTTAGATAATGTCTCAATGGGACCACATATTTAAATGTGGTGTTATCATTTATAAGAAGCCTACAATTTAAGTGATTCAATTTAGTTAATAGGCTTAAGAGTATATGTGTCATGGACCTAATGTGTAGATACTAGTTGAGTAATTTCTATTTCTATGAGGGGCATAAATAGAAATTAAAACAAAATTGGTTAAGTTGGTTTTCCTTCCAAAAAACTGCCACACGGTTTCTTTTTTGAAAACCAATTTCAACCTTAAGTGGTTATGGTCCCTAATCCTGCCAATTGTGAAGAACTGCCATTTTTTTTCCTTTTATATCCTCTCAAGGAGAAACATAAGGCACTCAAGGGGAAAGGATTAGAAGGCAATAACAAAATCAATAACAAAGGGTTTATTGATAATCACGCTTCCGTTTAACCGTTCATCGATGGATTCGGGTACGTTTTTGTCTTGATTTCTTGATGATATACATGGTAGATGATCCAAAGCAAAACAATTTTATGTTCTGAAATTATGTTTACAATTGGTATCAGAGCATACATATCATGTGTATTATCAGAATTGATATGCTATATATTCATCCTATTTAGTTTCCTGGAATCAGATTTTGAGTTTTCTTATTGATGTAAATTCTGTTTTTTCTGTTTTTGTTTTTGAAAATGGTAATCTGTTTTCTGGAATGTAAACTAATTGAGATGGATTCGGTGGGTGGATAAGTGCATATATATATATATGTATATCATGCGGTTTGTTTTTGAACATTATATATAAACAAAAAAATAAAAAACCGTTTGTGTTATTTTTCCTGAATGTGTGAAACAACCGTCTGCATTTCCTGAATGTTTAAAACAGAGCACCTTTGTGTTCTTATTTTCACAATACAGCAGTGGCTTGGTCTTTGTTCATGCATGTGCTTTGTGGCTTGGTTTTTTGGAATATAATAATCATTCATGCATGTGCTTTGTGGCTTGGTTTTTGGAATTTAATAATCATCCATGCATGTGATTTGTGGCTTGGTCTTTGGCATTTACTGGGTGTTTGAAAACCGAGCACCATTATGTTCTAATTTTCATATAAAGAATTGGTTTGGAGTTTTTCACTTGATGCATGTGATTTATGGTTAAAAAAAAAAAAAAAAAAAAAAACTATTTTTTTTTTTTGGACCCGTCAATTATATATATATATATGTATGTATCTAATTGGGATTGCTGCGAATTATATAAAATATACGGGGTAACACATTAAGAAATCTTTAAATTTAAAATAATTTCATACAACGTCTACAGAAATTTAATTTTATAATGTTCTAAATATAAGTCAATTCAAACAAGATGTCACAAAAGTGATCTCTCTTGTCTAGATTGTTTTATATGGAATGTTTTGATGTTCATGTATGTGTATCTCATGCGGGTATTTATCGGTCCAAAGACATGATTAATACTTGGCAGAATTACACACACATTTTGTGGTGATAAACATGTGTCAATTGTCAAGGAAACCTAATGTGAATAATAAATCCATCAAAAGATAGATTTGTTATTTGACATAACTTATTGTCAATGTTTGATCATTACAACAAGAATACCACTAACAGTTAATATCACTACCCAAAGGCTTGGTATTAATGTTGTACTAGGTATCTTGAAATGTTGTCATTAAATTAATTTATTTAGATATTATCTGTTTGGTAACTTAATGTGAGCATAATTGTTTATTCCTTTTATTTTATTTTCTATTCAGCTTTAATGTCGACTACTTCAATCTCTGCCAACATGAACAATGTTCCAATGTTAAATGGAACAAACTTTAAGGACTGGAAAGAGAACATATTGATTGTTCTCGGCTGCATGGACATAGACTTGGCATTAAGAATGCCAAAACCGAATGATCTCACTGAACAAAGTACTCCTGAGGAAATTGTGTACTTTGAAAAGTGGGATCGTTCTAACAGGCTAAGTCTTATGATCATGAAGCGTGGGATTCCAGAAGTTTTTCGGGGTGCCATAACAGAGGATGTTACCGTTGCCGGTGAATTTCTCTCAGAAATTCAAAAGCGTTTTGCTAAAAATGATAAGGCTGAAACAAGCACGCTTTTAGCAAGCTTGATTTTAATGAAGTATAAAGGCAAGGGTAATGTTCGCGAGTACATCATGGAAATGTCTCATCTTGCTTCAAAACTTAAGGCACTAAAGCTCAACCTATCTGATGATTTGCTCGTGCATTTAGTTCTCATCTCTCTTCCTGCACAATTTAACCAATTTAAGGTCAGTTATAACTGCCAGAAGGAGAAATGGACTCTCAATGAGCTTATTTCATTTTGTGTGCAAGAGGAAGAGAGATTGAAGCAAGAAAGGACTGAAAGTGCTCATTTGGCAAGCACCTCCAAGCATACGGGCAAAAGAAAGCATAAGGGAAAGGAAGTTGCTGCTCTTAAGGGTCCGGAACCAAAGAAACAGAGAGTACAGGATGGTTGTTTCTTTTGTGGCAAGCCCGGACACAGAAAGAAGGATTGTGCCAAATACGTCGCCTGGCGTGTAAAGAAAGGTACATTTTATGTTTTGGTCTGTTCTGAAATAAATTTAGCTTCAGTACCAAGAAACACTTGGTGGGTAGATTCTGGTGCTACTACTCACATATGTGTTTCTATGCAGGGTTGCCTGAACTACCGAAAGCCAACTGATGCTGAAAGATACATCTTTGTGGGTGATGGCAAGTCAATAGAAGTGCAGGCAATAGGGCACTTTAGATTATTACTGAAAACTGGTTATTATTTGGATTTATTAGACACTTTTGTTGTACCGTCCTTTAGACGGAATTTAATTTCTGTTTCTGTATTGGACAAATTGGGATATTGTTGTTCTTTTGGAAATATGAAGTTTAGTATGTCTATTAATTCAAATGTTGTTGGTACTGGTTTACTTAATGTGTTTGATAATCTATATTTGCTAGAAACTATTGCATCTTATAATGAAACCTTGCACGTGGAATCACGAGGTACAAAGCGTAAATTAACTAAGGAAAATTCAGCCTCATTATGGCACAAACGCCTAGGTCACATCTCTAAATCTAGAGTTGAGCGCCTTGTGTCTGATGGAATTTTGGACTCTCTTGATTTTTCAGATTTTGATGTCTGTGTTGAGTGTATCAAGGGAAAACAGACCAAAATGAAGAAATATGGTGCCCCATAGGACTACAGATGTCTTAGAATTAATTCATACGGACATTTGTGGACCATTCCCTATGGCGTCTTGGAATGGTCAACAATATTTTATCACATTCATAGACGACTATTCCAGATATGGGTATCTATTTCTTATCCATGAGAAATCACAATCTTTGGACGTATTCAAAAAATTTAAGGCCGAAGTTGAGTTACAACTCAACAAACGGATTAAAAGTGTCAGGTCTGACCGTGGTGGTGAATACTATGGCAGATATGATGGATCAGGTGAACAACGTCCAGGACCGTTTGCAAAATCGTCCCACAATACACCATGCCAGGATCACCTAGCATGAATGGTGTATCTGAGAGACGAAACCGGACCCTTAAGGATATAGTAAGAAGTATGATCAGTCATTCTACTTTACCAGAGTCCCTCTGGGGTGAGGCTCTAAAGACAACAACTTATATCTTAAATCGGGTGCCAACTAAAGCAGCTGCAAAAACACCTTATGAGCTTTGGGTTGGGCGAAAGCCTAGTCTAAAACACTTGCATGTGTGGGGGTGTCCTGCTGAGGCGAGGCCTTATAAACCTCATGAAAGAAAATTGGACTCTAAAACTGTTAGCAGCTACTTTATTGGCTATGCCAAACGATCACGGGGTTACAAGTTTTATGATCCCACAAATAGGTCAATATTTGAGACAGGAATTGCAACCTTTTTTGAGGATGTTGAGTTTGGGGGGAGAAATCCAGTTAGAGACATTGTCTTTGAGGAGGAAGCAGGAGTAATCCCACTTCCTACTACTACTTTTGACCAATTATAGGTTCCTATACCTGTCATTGCTCGAGAAGTAACTTCGGATCCTCAACTAGACAATGTTGTTCAAGATAATATAGTTCAACCCCTCATTCAAGATGAGGTAATTGTTCCTGAGGAACAAACTCTACAACCTCAACCTCAAGAACCTGTGCCATTAAGGCGATCCACAAGAGAAAGGAGATTTGCAATTTCGGATGATTATATTGTATATCTCCAGGAACATGAGGTAGAAAATGGAATGTCAAAAGATGATCCAATTAACTTTCGTCAAGCCATGGAAAGTTCCAACTCTCATAAATGGATAGAAGCCATGAATGAAGAATATAAGTCTATGCAAGATAATAAAGTTTGGGAACTTGTCTCATTACCAGTTGGTACGAAGCCCGTAGGTTGTAAATGGATATTTAAAACCAAAAGAGATTCAAATGGTAATGTGGAGAGGTATAAGGCACGTCTTGTAGCCAAAGGCTTTACTCAAAAGGAAGGAATTGACTTTAAAGAAACTTTCTCTCCAGTTTCTTCGAAAGATTCTTTTAGGACAATTATGGCGCTTGTTGCATATTTTGATCTTGAGTTGCATCAGATGGATGTCAAAACAGCTTTTCTTAATAGTGACATTAAAGAAACAATTTATATGGTGCAACCAGAAAACTTTGTGTCAGGAGACCCAAAGAATATGGTTTGCAAATTGACTAAATCCATCTATGGACTCAAACAAGCTTCTCGTCAGTGGTACTTCAAATTTCATCAAGTTCTCACTTCGTATGGTTTTGAAACTAATGTTGTTGATGAATGTGTGTATCACAAGTTCAGTGGGAGTAAACACATATTTTTGGTTTTATATGTTGATGATATATTGCTTGCCACAAACGATATAAACTTATTGCATGACACCAAGAGATTTCTATCTAAGAATTTTGAAATGAAAGATCTTGGTGATGCTTCCTTTGTATTAGGAATCGAAATACATCGAGATCGTTCTCGGGGTATTCTGGGATTATCACAAAGGAGCTATATCGAAAAAGTACTCAATAGATTTGGCATGCAAAATTATAAATCATGTGAAACCCCGGTTGCTAAGGGAGACAAGTTTAGTCTCAGCCAATGCCCAAAGAACAGTCTTGAAATTCAAGAAATGCAGAAGATTCCTTATGTGTAATGACCCGGAACTGTGTAATGTAATTATCGGTAATTAATGATGTGTTAGTATAATTTAATTGAAGAATATCTGTTTGATTTAGAAATTATTTGTTGAGACCACGAAGTCGGGATTGAAATTGATGACCGTAATGGGTACAGAAAATGAAATTGAATACGTCTATGTGATACCGGAAAGTTTTAGAACGATTTCAGAAATTAAATTGAAGACTGAAATTATCTGATTCGTTAAGTCTCGTTTGGCTTGCAAAGCTTGGCACAACTATTTAAATATGAGATGCTCATGTAAGGGCCTTGTTTGGCTTACATCTTTTTGACAAAATGGTTTAATTGATATATATATTATTAAGAGATAAGGATGTGTTGACTCATTTGACCCAAATCAAAAGAGAGAAATATCTGGAGAGGGAGAGAGAGTTCGGGAAAGAGAAGAAAGGGAGGAAGAAAGGGAAATCAAGGGAAAATCAAGTTGACTCTTCTACAAATTAAAGAATTAAGGTAAGAATTCCTCCTAATTTCTTGAATTAAGATTGTCTCCTTCATGATCTCATGGCAAGTAAATGAAAAGGAAAGAGAGGTTATGTTGAATTTGAGCATATATGTTATGATTCATGCTATGTTTGGTATATTGGGGAGGTTCTTCCTCAAAACCTCCATGGAAGTTGAAAATGAAGCTTTTATATACATGTTCATGGGTTTGATCTTCTATATGATATATTTGAGTTTTGGTTGAAGATGTAATGAGTTAATTAAAGTGTTAATCAAGTGTTTGAGAGGTTGTATTTCATGTATTAGAAGTTGATTTTGTAAAGAAGAGATTGGAGTTTGAAAGAGTGAAGAAGAACCAGAAATCCGAATTTTTGCACTGTTCGCTCGAGCGGAGGGAAGCCCGCTTGAGCGTAGAAATCACCCTCCCAGCAGTTTGGACATTTTCTTCAGTCCGCTCGAGCGGCCAAAGTGGCGCTCGAGCGGGAAGGCCCTTTTTCAGAAAACTTTTGGGAACATTGTATACTTGATTCTATCATGTTAATTGCATCATTTAGCATCTCACGAGCATAAAATGAACATGAAATGAAGTAAAGGACGAATGAATGAAATGATATGAATTAAAGTAAAGGAAAGAAAGAGAGGCATGAATGATGATAATGTATATTGAGAAATGTGTTATAATGTTAATTGCAGGACAAAACGCGAAGACCGTACAACCGGTACTGGAAACCCGCTGTAAGTAACATTTCTGTAAAAGATATGTTCTTATGATGTATGTTCAAAAGTGATACGCTATGATATGATGTGTTCTGAAAGTGATTTTAAACTGTGAACGAATGTCCTTAATTGCAAATCTAGTATGGCATCCATAGATAGTTAGGTCATGGGTGCGACATGAACATGCAGGCCCATGATCTGATCAGTCATGGGTTAGGGCATGAAGATGAAGGCCCATGGCCAGTTACGAGATCTCGTAGACTGTTAGACTGTTAAATGATAGACTGTTTCGAAAAGTTATGAAAAGGTTTTGGAAAGGTTCTGTGGACTATGCCATTATTGACTGTTGACTGTTTATGACTGTATATATGAATGTTGGAATTCGTTCACCTAACCCTTTTACTTTAATGTTACTTGCTGAGCTTTAGCTCATTGTTTGTATTATGTATTATAGGTGAGCATTCAGGTAGCCAAGCCTAGGCGGAGTCTCGAGCCGAGCCGCCGTTTTGAAGCCTAACCTGGAGTTTTGTATGCCTCTGAGCTGGGGCCAGGCCTGGAAGGCCGTGTGAGAGTTTTGTCTTTTGTTTTGTGGCATGTAATTATGTGATGTTATGGATCATGTTATGCAACATAATGGGTAACTATCATTTTTGGCATGTATATATATACTTGTTCATATAAATACACAGCTCTTGGACTATAGTTGTTGCATGTGCTTCCGCGAGCCCCATTTTATTTATGTTATGTATTGAAAGACCTGTGGTAATCCGCGGATTACTGGCCGGTCTCGTTACCAAACCTCTGGGGGCGGGTTGGGGCGTGACATTATGCCTCGGCTGTAGGGAGTCTAATGTATGCTCAAGTATGTACGCGTCCGGATATTGCGTTCATAGTTGGCATGTTAGGCAGATATTTAAGTAATCCTGGCATGGATCATTGGAAAGCAGTCAAGCGTGTTATGCGATATTTACAGAGAACAAAGGAATATATGCTCACATATAGGACATCAGATAAGTTAGAGGTCATTGGATATTCCGACTCCGATTTTGCTAGATGCCAAGACAGTAGGAAATCCACATCAGGCTATATTTATCTGTTAGCTGGCGGAGCAATTTCTTGGAGGTCTGCAAAGCAGACGCTCATAGCTTCATCCACCATGGCCACAGAGTTTGTAGCATGTTATGAGGCATCAAACCAAGGGATATGGTTGCGAAATTTTGTCACTGGGTTGCGTATTTTGGAAGGCATTGAAAGACCACTTAAGTTATATTGTAACAATAAGTCTGCAGTTTTATATTCCAATAACAACAGGAGCTCGACAAAATCAAAGCATATTGATATCAAGTTCCTAGTTGTAAAAGAAAGAGTGCAGAGTGGACAAATTTCCATAGAGCACATTGGGACAAACTCCATGATAGCGGATCCACTTACGAAGGGACTACCACCCAAGGTCTTTCATGAGCACACTGCTCATATGGGTGTTGTTCTATTTGAGAACATTTTGGTTTAGTGGGAGTTTGTATTTATATTACTGCTTTATGTCAGCCTTGAGTTTTATCTATGTAATTAGATTAATTTCTGCAGAAATGAAGTATTCAGTTTATTACACTCTGTTACGTATTGTGAAGTATTGATCTCAATAAAGTTAAGTAGGACCAGTTGGAAATAGGCATGTATGGATCACATTACATGTAATTTCCATACTACGCATCCATGATTGATCTATGTCATTTAGCTGTATTGGTATACGTGACCATTGGTGGGTCGAGTTACGATTAATGTAACGAAGACCGCTTTGATCCTATATCAATATAGTTAATGGACAAGATTGTTTGGATACCCTCAGGTCATGATAACAAATTTCTGAGCTCACTAAAGTTAAGCACATTTTTCAGGTTACATATGTGGTCCAGTGGGAGATTGTTAGATAATGTCTCAATGGGATCACATATTTAAATGTGGTGTTATCATTTATAAGAAGCCTACAATTTAAGTGATTCAATTTAGTTAATAGGCTTAAGGGTATATGTGTCATGGACCTAATGTGTAGATACTAGTTGAGTAATTTCTATTTCTATGAGGGGCAAAAATAGAAATTAAAACAAAATTGGTTAAGTTGGTTTTCCTTCCAAAAAACGGCCTCACGGTTTCTTTTTTGAAAACCAATTTCAACCTTAAGTGGTTATGGTCCCTAATCCTGCCAATTGTGAAGAACTGCCATTTTTTTTTCTTCTATATCCTTTCAAGGAGAAACATAAGGCACTCAAGGGGAAAGGATTAGAAGGCAATAACAAAATCAATAACAAAGGATTTATTGATAATCACGCTTCCGTTTAACCGTTCATCGATGGATTCGGGTACGTTTTTGTCTTGATTTCTTGATCATATACATGGTAGATGATCCAAAGCAAAACAATTTTATGTTCTGAAATTATGTTTACAATGGCATGAATGTTTTGAGTTTTGAGTTCATGCCAATTTTATGTTCTGAAATTATGTTTACAATGGCATGAATGTTTTGAGTTTTGAGTTCATGCCAACTGGTGATGTAAACTGACTGAGGAAATAAATAAACATGTGAATTGAATTAATGCTATAATTAGGAATATTCCTAGTTCATTAGAGTGAGATTGATAATATAAATTAGGTGGAAATTGCTTATATTATATAGATAGATAATATAATTCACTGTCAAACCCTAATATTATATTAAATGATTAGATTATATGAACAAACTATAAGTTATATTATATAGATGGATAATATAATTCGATGTTGAACCTTGATATTATATTATATGGTTACGGTATATGAACACACTGATCTGTCATGAAAATGATAATAATATTTTCTCATTTGCTTAAGTTTTGTTGGGGGTGTTGCTGCTGGATTGAAGAAATAATTTTTCACATAGCGAACATGTGGGAATTGAAATATAATTGTTAGCCTCGTCAACTGGTTTTTGAGAGAACATTGTTATATTATAGTATGGTTTAGCAAAGAAATAAATTAATTATGTACCATAGTCTTGGTTTTTTATTTATGTCCTTGTAAGTTTTGTTGTACATGATTGGCTACAGGGCATAGGTTGACAATTTCCCACATTCCTAGCCGCCCTTTTTGGGTCTCGTTCTTATAATTTAAAGCATTATTACACAGTTAGTTATTGTGTAGTAAAGAAGTGATTTAAGACAGAAAAATTGAAGATGATAGGTGCAAAAAGTCTCATGTGCAATTAGATGGAGAAATTAGTAGTTGGAAACCAAGAATAATAATTGTCTAGTTGAAGGTTTTGAGGAGATCTCGTTAATTTTCACAATAAAATCACGTTAGCAACATCTTAAATTTTTTCCTTATTATTACTACCATTCATATATCATATATATGAGTAAAGATAATAGTTACTTTAATATTTTACACAATTTCTTACACTGTTGTATGATTGTATAAAATATCATCTAATTTATTAAAACAGCCCAATCTGCACCGATTTATCTGTTAATTGCGGATTAAACTTTGATATATTCCGCCTTTCAAGTCGTTTGGCTCCACTATAATTACTATATATATATATATTTTAATCTCTAATGAAATATTAAAGTAAAAATAAATAAGAGATTTAAGACGTGAAATTTATTACAAATTAATAATTATATATATGAAAAATATTTTATAAAATTAATGTGTTATATATATGAAACATATTATATAAATATTTGATAATTGTTTAAGAATATTTTTTAATCAACTAACAAATTGAAACCGTCTAAAATCACAATTTGATTATTTGTCAATTTACTATTCACAATTGGATTTATAATTTTACTTTTAAACTATTCGAACTATTCGAACTGCAACATGCACGTCTCTACTTCGGTATAGAGTCCACATATTGTGAATCTCATGCCTATCTAAGAGAGTGTGCACAAAAATACGTAAGACTAGAGGTAATTAGCGTTGTTGATCAATATATATGCACTTGTGCTACTTGCGACAGAGAAAATGGGACACAAAATGCACAAATATGAGACAATAAATCTATATATTTTGTGTTCATTTTTCTTTTTCTTTTTTCCGGCGAACGTCAATTGCTAATTGTTAGATTAATATTTATGAGAATTAGTTTTCATACCTTTGCAAAGTACTAAGTGTTTGCCGCCTAATTCAACTCCTTCTCAAGGAGAGTTGAATCCATTATTTTCTCTTTGAAACTGAGTTTTTAAGAGAATCATTGTGGTCAATTTTGGTTTTGAGTTCATTTTTCTTTGTGCACCTAGACTCATATATATATATATATAAAGAAAGATTATGGTACACATCCTTCTAAAAAAAATAGTATAACTTTATACTTTTTGGGTCATAATTATGTATAAAAAAAAAATCATAATCAAACACTATATGAAACATAACCAAACATATTAAAATAATGTCAAAACTAAAAAGAAAATTAATCATAATTAAATAAAAAAATGACATAACTAAGGGCGCATATGATAAAAGGTGTTTATTGTAAAAATTTTCATATATACACACTCTCATATGCAAGTTATGACATTTATGGATTGGATTATTATAAATGTCATGACTCAATCCTATAAAAGTCATAATTTAAATATAAAAAAAAATGAATTATAACTATATACCACACAAGGTACAATTAAAAAATTCTTAAGTCATAACCAATAAAAGACCACAAATAATATACATTCAAATTTATTATATTATATACTTTACATACATAAATTTCCCGAATAGAAGGGGGGGACCATGGCCACACAGGTCAATATGTGACACGATCACATAAAAATAACATTGTCAAGTAATAATGAATGAAATAACAGTAATATTATGTAGATTGAGAACAAACAAAGAATTAAATATAGAAATTGTTCATTTGAACGATTAATTATATGATCAGGAGGTCAATTAGATGATAAGATGATAGTCGCGATTGATAAACTCTGATTAGTCGATCATCTGATTATTCAACTAATTGTCTGACCGATCATTCAAATGAACAATTTTTATATTTAATTATATTTGATCCTTTCACTACTACAAAAACAGATAAAGATCATACTTTTTTTGTGTGATGTATGTTATTTAATCACACCTTTTAAGTTTTATTAAAGTGTGATATTTGGGAGTGTGATTAAAAGGAGTCATTTTTAATCACACATTTTAAGTGTGATTAATAACATTTAGATCACACCTTTTAAGTGTAATTAAAAATATTTAGATCACACTTTTTAAGTGTGATTAATAGTATTTAGATCACACCTTTTAAGTGTAATTAATATAAAAGTATATATATAAAGATAATTATTTTTTATTGAACATAATTTATGTAAAAATAAATTATTTACTAGAAGAAAAAAAAGAGACCACTTTTGACAACTAAATATAATTTTAGTCACCAATTCTATACTTTTGGCTACTAATTATTTTTTAGTCATTAAAAAATTTAATTCCCGGCCTAAAATTACTACTTTTGGCGACTAAATTTCTTTTTAGTCGCCAAAAAGCCTCACTTTTGGCTACTAAACATCTTTTTAATCTCCCAATGCCTCAGTTTTGGCTACTAAATTTTTTTTAGTCACCAAAAAATCTCATTTTTGGCTACTAAAATTTTTTTAGTAGGTAAAAGCCTCACTTTTGGCGACCAAACATCTTTTTAGTCACCTAATACCTCACTTTTGGCTATTAATTTTTTTTTGGTCGCCAAAAAGCCTTACTTTTGGCTACTAAAATTTTTTTAGTCGGTAAAAGCCATATATGGGCAACCAAATAGATTTTTAGTCGCCAAAACCTATACAAGGCTACTAAATTTTTTTAGTTGCCAAAAATCTTTACTTTTGGCTACTAATGCTTTTTTAGTCGCCAAAACCTATACTTTCAGCAACCAAATGTACTTTTTTAGTCACCAAAGATGCTTTTTCTTGTAGTGAAGTGTGATTAAATATATATATAATTACACTTATTTAAAAAGTGTGATTAAAAAGTAGTAATGTATATATAATCACACTTTAATTAGAATATGTGATTAAAAAATATATAAATAATCACACTTTAATTAGAATGTGTGATTAAAAAATATATATATAATCACACTTCTTTAAAAAGTGTGATTAAAAAGTAGTAGTGTATATATAATCACATTTTAATTAAAAGGTGTGATTAAAAAATATATAAATAATCACACTTTAATTAGAATGTGTGATTAAAAAATATATATCTAATCACACTTATTTAAAAAGTGTGATTAAAAAGTAATAGTGTATATATAATCACACTTTAATTAGAATATATGATTAAAAATATATATATATAATCACACTTAATTGAAAAGTGACATAAAAAATGAATATTATCACACTCAATCAAATTAAGTGTGATTAAAATATCAATCTAATTTTTTTTATCACACTTTCAATAAAAGTGAGATATTTTTTTTTGTCAAAGTGTGATCTTTAACTATTTTTATAGTAGTATTTATATATATATATAATATTATTGATGAAATAATAAATAGACATGGGTGCAAACAACAATAGGGGTCCTTTACTAGAGGACAGTTTATTAAATTTTTGGCTACTGGAAAGTAAGTCTTTATCAGTCCCATTATTGGGGGGGGGGGGGGGGGGAGAGAGAGAGAGAGAGAGAGAGAGAGAGAGAGAGAGAGAGAGTAACAGGTGCACAGATCGTTCTTGTGTGTTTATAGAAGTGAAACATTGTAAAGCAAACCAAAAAAAGTTGCCATCTCCCCATAAATAACCACCCTAGTTGGCCTCAGGAGAGAAGAATCAAGTCATGTTTGGTGTTGCCTTTTGAAATTATATATAATTTTAAAAAAAAAAATATGTTTTAAGTGTTTGGCATTGTTTATGAGATAAAATTTAAATAAATTTAAAAACGGCCAAGTAAGAGCATCTCCAATGGAACTTTCGAAATATTTGTCAAAATTATAATTTAGCAATAGTGATAAAAAGTGGGTCTCCAATGGCTTACTATTTTATTTGCCAAAGATGGCATATGCCATATCTGTTCTCAAATTTGGCAAGTAAAATAGCAATTGCCAAACATGCCACATCAGCAAATATGAACATATTTGTGGCTCCAAATTTAGTTGAAAAAGCAGAATTGAAACAGTAGAAAACCAAATAATTTTTCAAATTTAATTTTTCTATTAATTTTTCAAATTAAATTATATTTAATTTTTTTTTCTAATTTTCTAATTTTTTTCATTTTTTATATTTGTCTAGTCGGGAATAATATAAATATATAATTTTTTTTACAAATAATTAAAAAAAGGTCATAAAAGACAAAAAATAAATAAAAATAAAATCACAAAAAAATCTATATCCAAACAACACCTACAAACTTGGAGAGAAAGATAATTGAGAATTGCCAAAATAGCAAGTGACTATTGGAGCACCATTGCTATAATTTGGTAAAATAACACTATTCATTGTCAAATTATAGCAGTAGCAATGATATTATAGCAACAACCATCGGAGATACTCTAAATGTGAGGTCCATCACTGCTAAAAAAGTATAATAGAAATCATTTATAAAAGATTAAAAAAAAAAACATTTCTTACCCAAAATATACTCTATTAAGCTAAGTATCGGAGAGTCTTAATTAACATTGTATCAGTGTATATTTAAGACTCACGCCTTCTCTTATAGACTCACCGGATTGAGTTAAGACCATATGAATCCAAACATCATTAGATAAAAAATTGATACTTTTAATTTTTACTTTTTATTATTAATTTTTCACTTAAAAAAAGGGTCCTAGGTAGACCCCTTATGATGTCCATTAATACATACATGGGTTACCTCATGTCAATCATTTTCCTCATTTCCCTGCTTTCCACGGATATTATTTCCCTGCTTTCCACGGATATTATTAACTCATAAAGTTAAAAGTTTGTCCATTAGGTAAAATTGTCACATGTCACAACTTCTTTGTATAAATTGAACGGTCCAATCAAATTTTTTTTTGAAGAGAATAATCTTTATAAAAAAAAAGAAATCAAATGAATGATTCAGAGATTGTTTAAAATATTTTAAATAAGTATATTTTTTAATTTTTTTATAGAATATGAGTTGAGTTTAAAGTGATGTGGTAAAGAGGTAATGTGACTTAAATAAAATGATGTAACTTTTTAATTTTTTAAAGAATGCCAAACCTAGCCTCAATTAAACAATGTTTTTGATACTATTCTTGCTTGTTTTTCATATTTCTTTCTTCATTTTCTGTTGAGTACATGTTTCAGCATCTTTTTATTTTTTTTTCACTGGTTGTTGGAAAATTGACATAATATGTTTCAGCTCTCGGCATGGAGTGATTTTTGAAACAGTTGGATCCTTTTTATCCTTGCTCTGTACAGGAGATTGAGATGCATACTGTCAGTTTTTTATAGACACCATGCTGATGGTTGAGGGTATGAAATGCACCCTGCAAACATCACAGTATATAAAATAAAGGTGATTGCATCATTTAAAGAACTGAGTGATGCTCTATATTATTTTTCTCTCTCTGTCGCCCACAGTGGTACTCTTGTTTGATGATTTCCTCAAACTCACGAAGAATGTTCATGGAAAGAATAGCTACTTTTTTTGTTTTCTGTCCCTTTGTCTAGTTAGTGATGGATGAGGGAATTGGACAAAAAAAGTGTGACCCAATGCACGAGGCTCCCATTCAAGTGGGGTTGCATTACTTTATATTTATTAAGTTTGATTGTTTTATTATGTTCTAAAAATTGTAGTTTTACTTTTTGCAACTTTTAATAAGAATTTCCGTGGATGCCTATAAATAGGCCTTTTATGTAATGGTTTCGCAGACTACGCTATTGAGATAAGAGATTTTAGGGTTTCTTTTGTTTTCTTGCGCTTGACCTTTCTTTTCTTTTCTTTTTCTTTGGTTACTCCATGACACATAATTCTTGACACGCTATAAAGCTCCATAATTCAATGATTCATGGTCCAGACCATTGCGATCAGTTCTTCAATTATGTTTTTGCACTACTAATATATCTCATAGCCATGATCAGGACCATCCTGGTTAAAATTGATTCTGGTTCATTTTTAATGGAGCGGTTCATTGTCAAAAGAACACCGAAGGTTATAGTATTAACAATTGATTTGTTGAAAGAAGTAAAAAAGGGTTTTCTTGACTAAAGGCAGGGGTGAGCTTTCTTAGAGTAATGACCACTTTGAAGAATGAACCAATGACAATAAAGGATGATAAGAAGGGCCACATAATTAGAGTTACGAAGAAGTTCAAATTCTGATAGCAATTTTGGAAGAATATTAATTGTTAATGTTGGCAAAACTTATCCGATGATGTGAATTTTAGTATGACAAAGTCCTTTTGTTGAGTGAAGATTTAGTTCCACATCATGGAGGATCTTGAATATTTTTTTTCTGGCAGGTTCATCTACCTAGAAGATGTGCTGCGTTTCATGTTAGAAGATGAGGCTTTGAAGACCATGAGTCTTTTGGGAGGCTCACCTGAAAGTCAAAAAATAAGCCAGTCTTCTCTAAAGAACTGGGTGGTAAGAACTTGGCAATAGATGGTGCATTTATTTGTGTAAAATTATTTTCTTCTTTATTTATAGTTTTACTGTTGTGATTAATTAATTGTGTGAAAGTGTTTCATTTATTTATTTTAACAAGGAGTATTGTCATCAGTTTACATATTGTTTGCTTTTAAAACTATCATGCAAATATGATAATGTGTTACGCCTGATTCTTTTAGGTTAATGCTTTTAGAGAACGAAGGGCGCTTGCCTTGACACTCAATGATACAAAAACCGCTGTCAACAAACTTCATCATATGGTGAATGTACTAGTTGTCATCGTTATAGCGGTTGTTTCTCTCTTCATACTAGGTATTGCAACCAGCATATTTCTATTCCTCATAAGCTCTCAGATCATCGTTGTGGCATTCATATTTGGAAACTCTTGGAAGACTGTATTTGAAGCCATTGTCTTTTTGTTTGTGATGCACCCATATGATGTAGGTGATTAGTGTGAGATTGTTGGAGTTCAGGTATGATAATCATATTTTGTTTGAAATCGTGCTTATGCCCCTTCTTTTACATTTCCCTTTATTCAATTTTGACTTTTGATATGTACTATGCCTTGACTTTCAGATGGTAGTTGAAGAGATGAATATCTTGACTACCGTTTTTCTAAGATTAGACAACCAAAAGATTATATATTCGAATAGCATTCTTTCTACAAAGCCTATCAGTAACTACTATCGTAGTCCAGACATGGGCGATTCAATTGATTTCTGTGTCCATATTGCAACTCCAATAGAGAAGATTGCTATCATTAGGCAAAGAATAGTAAGGTACAGAAAGGTAATCTCCCCCCTCTTTTTCAGCATGCTCTCTTTTTCTTCTTCCTTTTAGTATTATTCTTTTTACTAGTGCAAGTGCGGTTTTGATCACATAATATGAATAGTAAGAGTAAGATCTCTTTTGGTTGCAGCTTATAAATTTTGTATTTTTAGGCTGATTTTGATCTTTAGCAAAGTTTTTTCAATGCAACAGTTTTAGCCTAAAAGTCAAAAAGTCTATAACTTATACTAAAAAGTCAAAGATTTCTTTTTCTCTTTACTTTTTGCACATCTTTTCATAAAAAATCAAAATTTATTCTAAACATACTAATTTTTTTTATCTCATATTTTAGCCAAAAAGCTAAAAAGTTACTAAAATAGCCTGTTCCCAAACGAAGTTGTCCAACTATTTTACTTTTTCGCTTCGTCTAGACTAGACTTAGGCCTCGTTTGACATGCAACATTTTTAGCCTAAAAGTCAAAAAAATTACTAAAAAAATCAAACAATAATGCTTGAAACCACTAATTAGAGTTACCACTAATGATGTGGCAGTGGGCACCCACTGCCACAATGTGTGCTGTGCCTTGTTTTTGTTTTTTTTTTTTTTCATTTCCATCTCACTAGTGGTGGATTTAGAGTTCATTATTTAGAGCTCTAAATCATTATTGAAAATCAAAAAGCCTATTACCTATATAAAAAAGTCAATGATTCCCTTTTCTCTCTAATTTTTGCATATCTTTTGGTAAAAAATCAAAAAGTCATTCTAAACATACTAATTTTTTTACCTCATATTTTAGCCAAAAAATCAAAAAATTACTAAAATAGTATGTTCCCAAACGAGGCCTTAGTTTAGATGGATCTAAAAGGTAAAAATTTTGCCCCGTTGGTTTCTCAAGCTTAAGGTCAGAGTCAGGTCACTTCGATGAATTCCTGAGCCAAAATAAAATAAAGACCAAAAACTTTAGAAATGAAGAGCAATTACTGATATTTGAGTTTCATGAACATTTCTTCGATTGACAGCGCCATAGTCTTGGCAACTGTTAGAATGTTAATGAAATTGCAGTGACAATGCATTAAGATTGAGAATGTAATAATTCTGATAAATATGAATTTGATTGATTAATCCTCGTGGGTGCTTATGCAGTTATGTTGAAAGCAAGAAGGACCACTGGTATCCTTTGCCGTTGGTGGTATCGATGGACCTGGTGGGGTTAAACGATCTGAAACTATCAGTGTGGCTGAGGCATCGTATGAACCACCAAGACATGGGTGAGAAGTGGTTAAGGAGAGCCTTCGTGATAGAAGAGATGATTAAAATTTTCAAAGAACTTGATATGGAATACCCCTTGCTTCCCCTTGACATCAACATCCGCAACATGCCCCCTATAAGCTCCACTTGCTGTCCCAATCATCATGACCATTATGAAGTTGAGCATGATAGAATTTGATGATCTTGAACAAATTTTTGATGATCTTGAACAAGTTTCTTCTAACTGGACAGCCTCTGATAAGTGAGCAATCACATTATGCTGTTGGGAGAGAGAATTTCCATTACCTCGCCTTATTCTTGTGTAGTTTTTTGTTTTTTTTTTCTCTTATCCTATCTTTATATGGCTTGTATTTTTCTTTTTGTGTTTACCATGCTCAATTTCTATTTAGTACACCATGTACATGCATGAACCAGCTGTACAGCCTCCAGGAGTTTCGCCTTCTCTCTGGAAGGGCTGGGCAAAATTTACTAAGGCATTGGTAATCTTTGTACAAATCTTGTGACATGAGATTGTATATTCCTTTTATGAAGTTGGCATTGAGGTCTTTTGATTTTTATATTTGCTGATTCTTGTTCAATTTTTGAGTCCATGATAGCAAGTGGAAGGTTGTGTAGTGTAACTTTGGCATGACCATGCATAGGATAAAAGAGAATTTTGCTATGAAACTTTCTTTTTGTTTTTGTTTTAATTCATATTTGAACTAACATTTTAAGAGTGATATTTTACTAATGATGTATATATCTCATTAATTATGTTTAACAAAGTGTCACCATCATAATATTAAACAAGAACATTCTTTAACATTTGTCTTTGAATATTATAATCAACAATGTTACAGATCCCAAAAAACTACAATTTTACAATCCCCACTTACTTGTGATTGGTTCAGTAAAAAAAAAATATATGAAAAACAAAAACACATGATTGGTTCACATCATTTTGGGAGTCATGTGGTCCCAAGCATTTTTGTATTGTAATAGTAGTGAATGATTGTTTTAATAATTGGGAATTGTGTCTTAAATATGATCTTTTAGGTTCATCTAAAAGCATAAATTCAAAGATTAATACTCTTTTTGTCCCAAAATATTAGTTACTTATTTTATTTTTTATTATTCTAAAATATTAGTTCCTTTTCAAAAATCAAGAGCTAAAATAATATAAATTTCCTATTTTGATCTTCTTTTAAATTCATTAACAATATAAAAAGTACAATTATGACAATTGATATTCTTAAAAAAAATATACTATCAAAGAGTAATTTTGAAAAATTAATATTTTTAAAGTGCAATAATTATAGTATCAAAAAAGTTAGATTTTTTGAGACTATTATTTTGGAATGAAGAGAGTATATTATTTTAATTAACATTGTTATTTAGGTTCAAAAATTAAATTTACTTTATAAACTTAGTGATATGTCAAAAATATAATTGGTTGATAATTAAATATTTTCTAAATATCAATTATTAATTTTCTTGACACATCTATAAACTGAATCTAATATATATATATATATATTTTTGATTTCACTACCTTTTTTAGTGCTCCAAAATGAATTTTGATTTGACTGTAACCTCTCATCTCTTCTCGGCAAAAACACATGATTATACTCATAGAACCCTCATTTATAGAGAATTCGGGAATTAGAGCTCGGTTTCGTTTGATTTAATTTTAGAATCATAATTTGATTATATAGTTATGTTTTGAATTTTAAGTTATATTTTGAGTTTTAAAAAGAAAAAATTTGTTTGATTATGAATTTTGAAAAGAATTTTGAGTTTTAAAAAAAGTTTTAAATTGTATTTTAAGTTTTGAGTTGTATTTTGAAATTTTTTAGATTTTTTTTTAATATTTAAAAATGTATAAGAAAATTTTATTTTTATTTTAAATATATAATTTTTATTTTTTATTTTATTTTTTAACTATCTTAATTTTTTTAAATATTTTTACTTTTTTTTAAAAATATATATTTTTTTAAATTTAAAATTTTTTTAACCGCCCATATATATCTAAATCATAACAAATTATTTGGTCAATAACAAAATATTTTTTTTGAAAAACTAAAAACTAAAAAATATTTGTCTTCAAAAATAAAAATAAACAAAATATTTGTTCAAAAAAATATAAAATAAAAAATAATTTTAAAGAACAAAATTAAAAAAAAAAGATTTTTTTTATATAAATAGAATTTTAAAAAGAGTTTTGAAAATTGTTTATTTATGAGTTTTGAAAATAATTTTGAATTGAATTTTAAATTGTGTGTTTAATTATGAATTTTAAAAATAATTTTTAAATTAACTTTTGAATTGTATATTTAATTAGAAGTTTTTAAATTTTTTAATTAAACTCACGGTTCGAAAGTAAACCAAACACACAAAATTTGGTGTTTTGACTTTAGGGTGCCCGTTTTTTCTCCATGCTCAATTTCTTTCGTAACTGTTAAGACAGTTTTGTGGTCTCATCAGAATGATTTGAATACTTTATTTTATAAGTTTTAAAAATATATGTGGGGATATATTTTCTGAGTACCAACACGTGGCAAGGTGACGCCGACGTGTCAGCCGAGGTGCCACGTGTCCTGGTCGTGACGCCGATGTGATCTCGGTAAGGCCGAGGTTATCTCCGAAGATATCGAAATCCGAGATAAGTGGATAAGGGACAAGAGTTCTAGAATGAAAACGGAACTCAACCTGGACGAGGGACAAGAGTCCTAGAATAAGAGAAGACTTCAGTTTGTATTAAGATAAGACTCTCAGAGAGTTTATCCTAATCTTACTGGGAGTCCAAGATTAGCAGTAATCCTGAGTCCATAGAAGTTAGGCTTCTATTGGGACTAGGTTTATGTTGGCTATAAAAGAGAGGCACCCCCATGGGTCTAAGGGATACTTTTTATGCTCAAGCTAGTGAATTTAGCACTTGATTATCTTTGAGAGATATACTGACTTGATCGTCGGAGTGCCCCTGGGTGGACGAACCACCGCCGGAATCTTCTCTTTCTGTTACAGGTTAGCCAAGTGTCATCTATTCTGCCGGTGCTCTCTAGCTGATTACTAAACGGGCAGTGTGATCAGAAAATCACTGACACAATTTGGCGCCGTCTGTGGGAAGTTAAGAAGAATAGATGGCCAGTAACGGACAGCAAGAAAAGATTGGGAACGACACTCCTGCTGGGAGTGGGAGACCTATTGATCTTGACATCGAAGGAGACGAATGCAACGCAGAAACTCGTGACCAAAGTCACGGAGTGAAAGACGCCGGCCAGGAAGGTGACGCACCAAAGACAACAGATCGAAGCGGATACTACAACGAAGATGACCTCCAGGTATGGAAGGATAGATACCTGTGGAGGAACAAAGACCCTTTTAGAAGGGATGCAAAGACAGGGGGCATGAGCGCTCCCAAGGAGATAACATTCAAGTATAGAAGAACTCATCCTGAGTGAGCAGATCCCGGATTCCAGATCCTGGATCCCGGATCCGAGAAGACATGATCTCAGCCTAGACAAGTAGGCCTGAGAAGACGAGAGCTTAGCCTAAGTAAGCAGATCCCGGATTCCAGATCCCGGATCCTAGAAGACATGATCTCGGCCTAGATGAGTAGGTCCGAGAAGAGAAGAGTTCAACCTGAGTGAGCAGACCCAAGATTCTAGCAGACAAGATCTTGGCACTTAAGTCCGAAAAGAGAAGAGCTCAGTGAGCAAATCTCAGATCCCAGAAGATAAAAAAGAAAACACACAAGGTTGGACTGCAGTTAGCCAGGTTGAAGACCTTTTATAAGGTTCGCAAAGGAGTATGTGGAAGCCATACAGGGGGCAGAAAGAAGAAGAATATGTTTACCGCTTGTTGAAATTTGTAGCAATTTACAAGTTGGTTAAACCGATATGATGTTTATCACTTGTTGAAATTTGTAGCAATTTACAAGTTGGTTAAACCGATATGATATTTACCACTTGTTGAAATTTGTAGCAATTTACAAGTTGGTTAAACCGATATGATGTTTATCACTTGTTGAAATTTGTAGCAATTTACAAGTTGGTTAAACCGATATGATGTTTACCACTTGTTGAAATTTGTAGCAATTTACAAGTTGGTTAAACCGAGATGATGTTTACCACTTGTTGAAATTTTGTTGAAATTTTGTGTGAATTTACAAGTTGGTTAAACCGAGATGATGTTTACCACTTGTTGAAATTTTGTGTGAATTTACAAGTTGGTTAAACCGAGATGATGTTTACCACTTGTTGAAATTTGTAGCAATTTACAAGTTGGTTAAATCGAGATGATATTTAACACTTGTTGAAATTCTGTGTGAATTTACAAGTTGAAGTTAAACTGAGATGATGTTTAACACTTGTTGAAATTCTGTGTGAATTTACAAGTTGAAGTTAAACCGAGATGATGTTTAACACTTGTTGAAATTCTGTGTGAATTTACAAGTTGAAGTTAAACCGATGTGATGTTGAACACTTGTTGAAATTCTGTGTGAATTTACAAGTTGAAGTTAAATTGATGTGATATTTAACACTTGTTGAAATTCTGTGTGAATTTACAAGTTGAAGTTAAATTGAGGTCATGTTTAAACACTTATTGAAATTCTGTGTGAATTTACAAGTTGAAGTTAAACCGAGGTTATGTTTAAACACTTGTTGAAATTCTGTGTGAATTTACAAGTTGAAAGTAAACCGAGGTCATGTTTAACACTTGTTGAAATTCTGTGTGAATTTACAAGTTGAAGTTAAACCGAGATGATATTTAACACTTGTTGAAATTCTGTGTGAATTTACAAGTTGAAGTTAAACCAAGATGATGTTTAACACTTGTTGAAATTCTGTGTGAATTTACAAGTTGAAGTTAAACCGATATGATATTTAACACTTGTTGAAATTCTGTGTGAATTTATAAGTTGGTTAAACCGAGATGATGTTTAACGCTTGTTGAAATTCTGTGTGAATTTACAAGTTGAAGTTAAACCGAGATGATGTTTAACACTTGTTGAAATTCTGTGTGAATTTACAAGTTGAAGTTAAACCGATGTGATATTTAACACTTACTGAAATTCTGTGTGAATTTACAAGTTGGTTAAACCGAGATGATGTTTAACACTTGTTAAAGTTCTGTATGAATTTACAAGTTGAAGTTAAACCGAGATGATGTTTAACACTTGTTGAAATTCTGTGTGAATTTACAAGTTGAAATTAAACCGATGTGATATTTAACACTTATTGAAATTCTGTGTGAATTTACAAGTTATAGTTAAAACCGAGGTTATGATAAAGGAAGATGGTTTAACACTTGTTGAAATTTTGAGAAAAATTTACAAGCTGAAGTTAAGCCGAGGTTATGATAAAGGATGATGGTTAAACACTTGTTGAAATTTTTTGAGAAAAATTTACAAGTTAAAGTCAAGCTCAAGCAATATCTGTGTACTTGCCGAGACTACCAGGTTGTCAAAACTTGAAATATGGAAAGCTGAAGTCTTGATAGAAGACATTGAGAAAGTGGCAAGTCCTAAGCAACACTTGTGAAAATATTTGTTACAATATTTTCAAGTGTTAGGACAAGGCCGAGATGAGCAAGATTAGAAGTTGTGATAGAGGTATTTTACCCGAAGAGATTGCACAGTCAAGGTGTACTTTGAAGACATGCAAATTATTCTAAGTATAGAATCATGCAAGAGCAGAAAAAAGAAGACATACATTCAAAGAAGAAATCAGAGAAATGCATTTAAAGAAGAAAGAAGGCACTTCGGCCTGAATATTGAAAAATAAATTATTCAGACTACAAAAATGGCACGTCGGCCGGATTAAAAGCATACAAAGACGGACAAGGTACAAGGTACAAGGAGTAAAAGAAGGAAACAAAACTACTCGGCATCAATGGCAGGATATAGAAGACAGTTGGGAAGACTTCTCAGTAGCCTTCTTAGCCTCGAGCTCAGCATTGATCTCCCGAAGAGTTTGATCAAGGCTCTTCTCAGCGATTAGCACCTCGGAGTTTGAAGGCAAGGATTGAAAGCAAGAATCTGGAAAAAGATACAAAAAATAGAAACAAGAATGTAATTCGTAATCAAGAATGGTGATGAAGCTATCAGGAAATCAAGACAAAAAGATTGCACAGGTGTGTCAAGCCAAGAACAGTGGCAGAAATCAACAGATGTGTGAACAGTGTGTATTCAAGAAGATAATTTGGAAACAACGGGTAAAACAGCAATGGTGATTAACAATGAAGCAGAGCTTCTTGAAAAGCAACAAGAAATCAAACCAGGAGGAACAGTGGCTTAACAGAAAGAGGGAAGCCGGAATGAGAATTGCCGAAGTCTAACGACAATGACAGAATGATGTAAGCTTCATCGGAGGAGAGGAACGAAGATAGTTGCAGAAGCTTGAAAGCTTGGAACAATGACGGATTTAAGCAAAAGAGCTAGAAAGAGAAAAAGCCAGAGGATTGAATGAAAAAAGAGAAAAATAGTCAAGAAGACGACAAAGTTCAAAAATAAAGCCAAGTGCACAGGCACTAAGTAAGTATGTGAAGAACAAGAAAATAATGACCCAGACACGATGCTAGCAACAGAAAGAGGATATGACAAGAACAGTGCCAGACATTCAAACAATTCAAAACTTAAAGACAGACGAGAATAGAAGGAAACATATGGCAAGTAAACAGATTCAGAAGAGTTATGAAAGATTGAGCTTAATAGCAAGTAAAGAGTTTATGAACCTACCAAGTGAAATGAACGCCGATATGAAAATCGCCGGAGTCAAATAGATGACTTGAAATCGGGAACTCACCAGAGAGTGTGAGTGGAGCAGTTGCAAAGCTCTTGGAGTTTACGAATTAATGGAACCAGAACCTCGGCTAGGAGGTGCGATTTCAAGCAGCTTGGAAAGCATGAAACTTGATTCTTGACACCAGTGGACAGTAAAGTCTAGGGAACTTTGAGGTCGGCGAGTTTGATCTCGGACAGAGGGGCACAGATAAACGAACAGTGTAGGTTCCATCACCTCAGAATGCCGAGGTAATAGAACCTAGGGGGCAGTTGTGGGGATATATTTTCTGAGTACCAACACGTGGCAAGGTGACGCCGACGTGTCAGCCGAGGTGCCACGTGTCCTGGTCGTGATGCCGATGTGATCTCGGCAAGGCCGAGGTTATCTCCGAAGATATCGAAATCCGAGATAAGTGGATAAGGGACAAGAGTCTTAGAATGAAAAGGGAACTCAACCTGGATGAGGGACAAGAGTCCTAGAATAAGAGAAGACTTCAGTTTGTATTAAGATAAGACTCTTAGAGAGTTTATCCTAATCTTACTGGGAGTCCAAGATTAGCAGTAATCCTGAGTCCATAAAAGTTAGACTTCTATTGGGACTAGGTTTATGTTGGCTATAAAAGAGAGGCACCCCCATAGGTCTAAGGGATGTTTTTTATGCTCAAGCTAGTGAATTTAGCACTTGATTATCTTTGAGAGACATACTGACTTGATCGTCGGAGTGCCCCTGGGTGGACGAACCACCGTTGGAATCTTCTCTTTCTGTTGCAGGTTAGCCAGGTGTCATCTATTCTGCCGGTGCTCTCTAGTTGATTACTAAATGGGCAGTATGATCAGAAAATCACTCACACAATATATGTTTATATATATATACAAAAATGCTTGGTGGCCTAAAAAGGAGTGGCTCAAATAGCCCAAATGGGTGTTGGCCGGTCGTCTGCCCGGACGACTGGATGAAAGCTTGTCTATCGCGGTTGGCACCTTCGTCGACTGCGGTTGTCAGCTTCCTCGCCGGACGATCGGTAAGATAAAATTTGAGCCATTTGAGCCAACCTCCTTTTCGGGCCACCTAACATTGCTCATATATATAAAAGAATAGTTTAATCAGACAACAATAAATATATTAATTTATTGTATTTTATTTTATAAAATGAATTGTTTGGCATCTACAATATAAGTGCACTTATTCACATAAGTGTACTTATTTGAATTACATCACCTCTCTATTTTTCTACACATCTTTTCATAAAAAATTAAAAAGTATACTTATTTAGATCACCCTAAATAAAATTATATTTACTATCAATTTTATAAAACAAAACAAGGTTAATTAGTGTGTCAATTGATTTTTGATCAAATTGATTTTTTTTTGCACATATGTTTTTCTCTTCAAAACCTACCATATAAACCATTCAAATCACCATCATAAGGTCCCACAAGACTTACAAAATATAGTCTTGAAAATTAGAAGAAGAGGTGATTGCTGTGGGGGAGGCACAACAATAACTGTTGTGGAGATATATGGACCCATTTCAGGACCCGTTTTGATAATCCAAACCGTTCATTTTTTAAAATATATTGACTAGAACATATTTGCAAACAATCATATTGATTGGATATCGTTAACTATTTTATCGAATTGCATTTGCATCTAAACAATAAATGACAAATGTGATTTGAATTATAAAACTGAATACAAATGTGAGTGGATGAAAGAGTTAATGATATCCAATTAACTTAATTTTTTACAAATATATTCTATTATTTGTATTTAAAAAAAATGATTCAAATTATTAAAACGAGTCACAAAATAAGTTCTTATAGCCGCATAATAGTCACAAAGCACGATAGTCACTTAGGGGTGTAAATCTGGCCCGGCTCGGCCCATGTCGAGCCTCGAGGGCTCCTGCCAAAATTCGGGCCGGGCTGGGCCATGGGCCAAAAAATAAGCCCAGGCCCAGGGGTATTCGGGCCTTGGACGGGCCAATGGGGCGAGCCTCGAGTAATGTTAGGTGGCCCGAAAAGGAGGTTAGGCGGGCCTGGTCTTTTTTTTAAAAAAATTAAAAATTTTTTTTTACCAAACACTTATTATTTTCCACTAAAAAATACACTGGACCTTGGGCGGGCCGAGCTTCGGGCCAGGCCTTAAGCGGGCCGATGGGCTGGGCCAGGGGCTGGGCCGGGCTTGGCTTCAAAATGATGGTCCAAGCCCTAACCTAGGGGCTCTGGGTGGGCTCAGGCCTGGGCCCAAGAGGGCCTAAACGGGCCGGGCCCATCTCGGGCCGTGGGCGGGCTTCGGGCCGCCGACAGGCCGCAGACCATTTTTGCACTCCTATAGTCACTATTGTAAGGAGGCACAATAGTCAATTTTTAAAAAATTATGGTGGAGATGGAGTTTTGAGGGGAATTACTCTCTTGATTTTGTGCTTTTTCTAAATAAAATAATTTATTTTGTCAAAAAAAAAAAAAAAGGAAAAAAATCATCGTAGCGTTTGGTAGAATTTTCTAAATATAATTTGAGAATAGAGTTGTATTTTGAGTTTGTGAGTTTTGGAATTATAATTTGAGTGTGAAAAATTTATTTGGTTATGAGTTTTGAAAAGAATTTTGAATTAAGTTTGAAATGAATAATGTGATATGTGATATTTAATTGGGATTTTTGGTGAAAAGCCCCTCCCATTGGGCCTATTTTGTGTGAAGCCCACAGAATTAAACAATGACACCAAAAGCCCCTCAATTAAAAAAATGTCATGAATTAACTGAAATGTCCTTTCATATAAGTGGGGAAATATGAAATAATTAACAGTAAAAATTTACTATCCATCAAAGTAAAATTTTACTATCACTATCAAAGTAAAATTTTACTGACACCATAAGTCCAAAAGTCAATTTGTGTTGATAAAATTTTACTGTGGTTTAGTGTAACATTGTACTATATTTTAGAGTTAATTTTTATTATTAGGTTTGCCAAAGATTGACAACTCATACAGTGTGTCACTAACACAACTTGAGACATGAATGTAAAAGTAAAATTTTACTCTGCATAAAAGTAAAATTTTACTCTAAAATAAAAATAAAATGTTACACTCTGAATCTAAGAGTAAAATGTTACACCCTGAATTTAAAAGTAAAATTTTACTCTGAATAAGAGTAAAATGCTACACTCTGAAACTAAAAGTAAAATTTTACTCTGTATAAAAGTAAAATTTTACTCTGAAAAACTAGTAAAATGTTAGACTCTGCACAAAAGTAAAATTTTACTCTGTATAAAAGTAAAATTTTACTCTGAAAAACGAGTAAAATGTTAGACTCTGAATCTAAAAGTAAAAGTAAAAGTAAAATGTTACTCTGGACAAAAGTAAAAAAGTGGAGGCAGTGTTTGTGGCGGTTGAAGTGTTTGGCAATGACCACCTCTTGACAGTAAAATTTTACTGTCATTCTAACACTAAAGTAAAATTTTACTCTAATTCTCTCAAACAAAAAACAGAGCAATAGAACCAGAGTAAAATTTTACTCTGGTTCTGTCAAATGAAATCAGATAAAAAACAACAAAAATAAATCCCAAAAAAAAAAAAAAAAAACAAAAACAAAAACAAAACAAATTAATCAACAAATCAACATATCTAATTGAGAAGAAAAACTTCTAAAACTCGATCAACAATCACAAATCTCAATGAAACTCTCGTTTAATTGAGAGTGCTGATCGTCGACGGCGAGATCGTCTATTGTTGACCAAGTGAGAGATCTTTGGCTGCGAGATCTTTAGATTTGGAGATTGTCTTCATCGATTTCGTTCCTGATTTCGTTCATGCGAGATCTTTAGCTCAGATTTCAAATATTTCAAATGTATGATACGTATATATAGAAGGGCGATATTGTGATTAAAAAAAAAATAGAAATTATAAAATGTCCTTATTAAGCTAAGCATTTCCTACTCAGGAACTTTTTGAAAGAAAATTGATTGGGTTATCCTTTACTCTAATAAAAAAGCCCAAAAGGGGGGTTTTACCAAAAATCCCATAATTAAAGTCTTTTTATTTTATTATGTTTGTCTCTAAAAAAATAGATAATTTATCTTCAAAAGCATACTTGTTGTCAATTTTTTAAAAACAAATGTGATAAAATAAAAATATTAAAATTATCAAATTGACTTAACTTTTTCATACAATATTAAAAATTCAAAGATAATCTATATAATTAAAATTATAAAAACTAGATTGATACCCAAAAAAATAAAAAATAAATACATGTACTACAAGTGTAATTTGCTTAAGAATGTATGTATATGGGGGTTTTCCTACCTCATGCATGACGAATTACTCGTATGTAGCAATAGTCTTCAAATTCCAAAAACATATATAATATATGGTTCCATTTTTATGTGAAATTTTTTATATATATGTAGAATTTTTTTTTTGGTACATGTAACATTGCTTAAGATAGAAATTTAAAAAAATTATTATGAAAAAAGTGATGAATGATTCAAATTTAATGTTTACATCATGAGATTCAAATCTAAAAGGGAAAGGAAAAGAAAAATTCCACATAAAAACAAAAAAGGAAAAGAATGAATAAAAACAATAATTTTTAAAAGGAAAAGAATAAAAAAAAAAAGGACTACGCTTGAACTGACTAAGGAAAAGAATCAAGTCCGCGACGTTGCTGCCGCCAATTACGATCAAGTCCGCGACGTATGAGGCTTCCTTTCATCTCAGCTTCCCGCCGTCTGGTATAGTTGAGCCATACGGAGGGAATTTTGAATTTTTTTTTTTATTTTCTGAGTTTTATTTCCATCTCAGCTTCCCGCATATATATATATATATGGGAGGGGAGGGGAGGGGAGGGGAGGGGAGGCAGCAATTGAAAGCTTTGATAACAGAGGGAGATGGAGGGGGATGGAGCTTTGATAACAGAGGGGAGGGGAGGGGAGGGGAGGGGAGGGGAGGGGGAGGGAGCTTTCATAACAGAGGGAGGGGGAGGGAGCTTTCATAACAGAGGGGAGGGGAGGGGAGGGGAGTTGGTCGTCCATCTCAACTTCCCACATATAAAATTTTTTTTACTCTTATTCAGAGTAAAATCTTACTTTTATACAGAGTAAAATTTTACTTTTAAATTCAGGGTGTAACATTTTACTCTTAGATTCAGAGTGTAACATTTTATTCTTATTTTAGAGTAAAATTTTACTTTTACATTCATGTCTCAAGTTGTGTTGGTGACACACTGTATGAGTTGTCAATCTTTGGCAAACCTAATAGTAAAAATTAATTCTAAAATATAGTACAATGTTACACTAAACTACAGTAAAATTTTATCAACACAAATTGACTTTTGGACTTGTGGTGACAGTAAAATTTTACTTTGATAGTGATAGTAAAATTTTATTTTGATAGTGACAATAAAATTTTACTTTGATTGATAGTAAATTTTTACTGTTAATTGTTTCATATTTGCCCACTTATATGGAAGGGCATTTTAGTCAATTCATGACATTTTTTTTAATTGAGGGGCTTTTGGAGTCATTGTTTAATTCCGTGGGCTTCACACAAAATAGGTCCAATGGGAGGGGCTTTTTACCAAAAATTCATCCACGTGGTTGATGACAACCTCTTTGGCAACCTAACCACTGCAGAGTAAACAACCTAACCACTGAAAAAAAAACAAAAAAAAAAACCTAACCATTGATTTTTGTGAAATCGATATATTTAAATAAAAAATTTGTACACACTATTCATACAAATTTTTAATTGAGGATGTTTCTTACATGTATGGTTCCATTTTTATGTGAAAATTTATATATATATGTAGAAATTTTTTTTTTGTACATGTAACATTGCTTAAGATAGAAATTTTAAAAAATTATTATGAAAAAAGTGATGAATGATTCAAATTTAATATTTACATCATGAGATTCAAATCTAAAAGGAAAAGGAAAAGAAAAATTCTACATAAAAACAAAAAAGGAAAAGAATGAATAAAAACAATAATTTTTAAAAGGAAAAGAATCAAAAAAAAAAAATGACTAAGGAAAAAAGAAATAATATTAAAAGGAAATATGGAGAGAATTTTGAACTGACTGAATTTTTTTAAAACAAATGTGATAAAATAAAAATATTAAAATTATCAAATCGACTTAACTTTTTCATACAATATTAAAAATTCAAAGATAATCTATATAATTAAAATTATAAAAACTAGATTGATACCCAAAAAAATAAAAAATAAATATATGTACTATAAGTGTAATTTGCTTAAGAATGTATGTATATGGGGGTTTTCCTACCTCATGCATGAAGAATTACTCGTATGTTGCAATAGTCTTCAAATTTCAAGAATATATATAATATATGATTCCATTTTTGTGTTAAAATTTTTATATATATGTAGAATTTTTTTTTTGTACATATAACATTGCTGAAGATAAAAATTTAAAAAAATTAGTATGAAAAAAGTGATGAATGATTCAAATTTAATATTTACATCATGAGATTCAAATCTAAAAGGAAAAGGAAAAGAAAAATTTTACATAAAAACAATAATTTTTAAAAGGAAAAGAATCAAAAACAAACATGACTAAGGAAATCACGATCAAGATCCGCGACGTTGCTGCCGCCAATCACGATCAAGTCCGCGAGGTATGAGTCTTCCTTCCATCTCAGCTTCCCGCCGTCTGGTATAGTTGAGCCATATTGAGGGAATTTTGAATTTTTTTGAATTTTTTTTATTTTCTGAGTTTTATTTCCATCTCAGCTTCCCGCATATATATATATATAGCGGAGGGGAGGGGAGGGGAGGCAACAATTGAAAGCTTTGATAACAGAGGGGAGGGGGATGGCGCTTTGATAACAGAGGGAGGGGGAGGGAGCTTTGATAACAGAGGGGAGGGGAGGGGAGGGGAGGGGGAGGGGGAGGGAGCTTTCATAACAGAGGGATGGGGAGGGAGCTTTCATAACACAGGGGAGGGGAGAGGAGGGGAGTTGGTCGTCCATCTCAACTTCCCGCATATATATATATATATAGGCTCAGATTGATAACAGAGGGGAGCTTTCATAACGCCACCGCCAATACCTCCTCTAACACCACCACCACCACCTATACCACCACCTCCTCCAATAGCACCACCACTACCTACACCACCACCGATACCCCCGCCAGTACCTATACCCCTGCCAGTACCTATACCACCACCAACGCCTCCTCCAACACCACCACCACCCATACCACCACCAACACCTCCCCCTATTCCACCACCACCACCACCACCACCACCACTCAACGAGGGGAGGAGTGAGGGGAGGGGAGTGACGTGAGTGACGGGAGTGGAGTGAGGGGAGGGGAGTGACGTGAGTGACGGGAGAGGAGTGAGGGGAGTGACGGGAGGGACGTGAGGGGAGTGACGGGAGTGACATGAGGGGAGTGATGGGAGTGACGGGAGTGACGTGAGGGGAGGGAGGGAAGTGAGTGAGGGGAGTGATGGGAGTGAGGGGAGGGGAGTGACGGGAGGGGAGGGGAGTGACGTAAGTGACGTGAGGGGAGTGACGTGAGTGACGCGAGGGGAGTGACGTGAGGGGAGGGAAGTGACAGGAGTGACGTGAGGGGAGGGGAGTGACGGGAGTGACGTGAGGGGAGGGGAGTGACGGGAGTGACGTGAGTGACGTGAGGGGAGTGACGTGAGTGATGAGAGTGACGTGAGGGGAGTGAGGGGAGGGGAGTGACGGGTGTGACGTGAGGGGAGTGACGGGAGTGACATGAGAGGAGTGACGGGAGTGACGGGAGGGGAGTGGAGTGACGTGAGTGACGTGTGTGACGGGAGTGACGTGAGTGGAGTGACGGGAGGGAGGGGAGTGAGTGAGGGGAGTGACGTGAGGGGAGGGGAGTGACGGGAGTGACATGAGTGACGTGAGGGGAGTGAGGGGAGGGGAGTGACGGGTGTGACGTGAGGGGAGTGACGGGAGTGACGTGAGAGGAGTGACGGGAGTGACGGGAGGGGAGTGAGGAGAGGGGAGTGATGTGAGTGACAGGAGGGGAGGGGGTTTGGGGGGGGGGCCTGGCGGGTTGGGATGTTTATTTCCTTGAATAATGGCTATCTCAGTGTGGTACCAGGCAAGAAGATCCGACTTCAATTTAAATTTTATTTATTTATTTTATTTTGTGTTTTGTGTTTTCGTTTTGTTCTTATAAGTTCTGAAGAATCAAAACTTTTTGCAGTGTTACTACATCACAACTGCCAGAGAATTAGCGAGGATGGTTGGGATTTGGAAAGCTCCAATCCTCCACCACTTTTCAGAATCTCTGACCGGGCCTGCAACGATTCGTTGCTTCAATCAGGAAGATCGTTTTCTCAGGAAAAATTTAGGACTGGTTGATGATTACTCTCGCGTTGCCTTCCACAATTCTGCCACAATGGAGTGGCTCTGTGTCCGGATCAACTTTCTCTTCAACGTTATCTTCTTCCTTGTTCTTGTCATCTTGGTGAACCTGCCAAGGTCAGCCATAGAACCCAGTAAGCTGCTCTTCTAATTCTCTATTGACCTAGTCTGCTAGTAGGAACTATAAGTTACATTTTGGTCAGGAGAAATTCCTAAAGATGCTAGTGAAAATTGTTTTTGGAGAGTGGACATAAGAGGTTTTTTGAATATAAAAGGTTTTGAAAACCTGAAAGTACACACTTGGGCTATGTTTTGGATGGTAGGAATCCTGAGGGGAAATGGGAATGTGATTCCAAATCCTCATGATTCCAATGTTTTTGGAACATTATAGAATAGGAATGTGATTCCTCATTATCTACACCACGAGGAATCACATTCTCAAACTGAACAAGAATTCCTAACAAAACCAAACCAAACCAAACATGTGAATAGCATTGACTCTGGAGTTTTATTTCTAGCAAACAACATATCTATGCTTCTCATGGAACCTATTATTTCAGAAAAGTGTATTTGCAGTTGGCATGATCTGCTGTGAAGAAGAAGGCCGTTTGAAGGAGAAGCCTGTCTTACTGCAAAGCAGGTAAAGACTATTGGTCTTGTCCTTTAGTTTCCCCCTAGGCGTTCATCAGGAATGTTGTGTTGCCTCCAGCATTAATTGAGTAAGCTTTACAATTTTGATTCTCATCCCACATGAGGCTAAACATGGTACTACACGTGAAGTTAACTTCTGAAATTTCATATCATGAAAAAAGAACCTTAACTTCCCACTTTGAGCATGCAACCCATATTGGGATTTGGGCCAATAGTCTCATAGCTGTATTTATTACTTGAAATCCAAAGCCATTAGTTGGAATATGCTATGTCTAATATTAGGTTAAGTTTGGTAATCTTTTTAAGCTCTTTATACTAATATTGCATTTGTCCATGTCTTTGGAATCTTAAACAGATTATTGCAGCAGGTCCTTTTACCACAACTGACAACTTGTTCTTTGAACCTCTAACTGAGCTGCTAGCATATGCACGAAGAAAGCAGCCTCAGTTGCTTTTATTGGTAAGACCCACCATTTTTCATATCAATACTCTTGTAAATTGTAATCTGCATTGATAAATGACTCGAGAAGTTGGATTTTTTATGTTTGGCAGCTGGGACCATTTATTGATTCTGAACATCCAGAGATTAAGAAAGGAGCAGTAAACAGGACCTTTGATGAAATGTTTCGTCTTGAAATCCTTGGAAGGGTATCTATCTATCTACACTAGATAATTTTGCCTGTTTGAGAAGATTTTATCTTTCTTTTTTTTAAAATTTTTTTTCCCCCCAATGGTTTGCAACTTCAAGATTACGTGGAATATATGGGTTCTGCTGCACGTGTGATTCTCGTGCCATCTATACGGGACGCAAATCATGACTTTGTTTTCCCTCAGGTAATTTTATTGCTAAATTAATTTATATAGTATCTCTATTTTCCCAGTTAGTTAACAAAAAATTGAGATCATAACTAAGTGTTAATTTCTAGATTAATGTTGTTTGGCTTTGATTCTGCAGCCTGCTTTTGATATTCAGCAAGCCGATCTCAAACATCAGGTATGCATGATTCTACTAGACTAGGGGAAGCCCACCTTTGAACTGGTTGCTAGATCCAGATCATTTTTCAATTTGCAGTCTCGCAAGTCACAATTTTAAAGAAATTACATTGTCTTATCAGATAACCAGTCTTACAAATCCAGGGATTTTCAGTGCAAATGAGGTAATCACTAATTGCCTTTATTCTTAAATTATGATTGTTCGTACTTCTAGACATTAATTTCATGTTTGTGTGTGCTCCTCCGAATTCTTCAAAATGCATTGATGAGATGAAATTTTTTTGCATTATATTAATCTCATGCACCACAAAAAAGCTTGAAACCGTACTTTTGGAGTAAAAACACACTAATTAGCAGAATGCCCTAAACTTGAGGTGAATACAATTTGGAAGAGCAACATGGAATTAGAAAGAATCTGGTTAAGGTTCTCCCAAGGGAATATGTTTAATCTTATTATTTTAAATTCTAAAACAATGGTTTGAAGCATTTTGAGTTAAAACACATTGTACAAGTCTCTAATTAGTTTTCAATCACATTTTGGGTTTTCAGATCAAGGTAGGTTGCTGCACTGTGGATATTCTCAAACAACTTAGCGGAGAGGAGATCTCACGGAATCCATCTGGGGGATCCGAGCAGCGCATGAATAGACTTGCAAATCATCTACTTAGCCAGCACAGGCATGTTTTTATTATTCTCTTAATGGAAATTTCTGTACTTGATATTAAAGAAGTTTAAACAATTGAAAAGACGGTTACTTTTTGAAAACAGCTTCTATCCTCTATACCCACCAATGGAAGATACTCCCGTGGATTTTTCTCTCGCTCCAGAGGCTCTTCAGATCCCTTGTAATCTAGATATCCTAATCCTATCCTCTGACTTGGCTCATTTCGTGAAGGTAAATGATAGTTCTAGTTATATCAAAGTAATGATGGATATACGAAACAGAATAGTTATACAGAATGATGTGTCAAAATGATATTCATTCATTTTAAATCAAAAGACTCATGAAAGTGACTTGTTATTTCAAAACTGCCATTGACACGCCATTCTAGTGGACTTTTTTGTACATAAATTCTGTTTGCAAATCAGTTTTCTTTCTTATCTAGTTTAGAGCAGATTGGATTGTATGAATGAAATTTAACTCTTCATCTCCTATGCGGACAGGTGTTGTCAATTGGGGATAAAAATGAGGGAGAAGAGCAAGCTTCAGTTATAAGCATATGGACCTTAAACTACCGCGTGTAGTGATTCAACAAGTGCTTCAAAAAAAAAGTAAACCCTAAACTTATAGAGCTTGCAGTTGCAGATGATATCAGTTTGTTTGGAAGCAAACTAGAGACCTATCATAGTGGACACCAAATTCTAATGGAGGAGCTTAGCACCATGAAGACTGTTTAGGGAGTGCTGTCATGTAGTACTAGTTTCACATCACAATTAAGGTGATGTTACTAACATGATGTTCTATTAATGTATTATTATTGTCTTTTCAAGGTGGCAATGATTTCGCTCTTTACCAACCAAAAAAAGAAGGGAAAAGGAAAAGAAAAGAAAAGTCGTTTTTGGTTGTGTTTTTGTTTTCTTTTATTTTTGCTTTTCATGTTTTAAGAAATACAAGCAATGAAAAGTTTGACAATCATTTTTATTTTGCACGAAAATAATTGTTATTTTTGAAAAGGCAAATGCTAATGAATGTCTTTGTGGCAAATTGTCTTGGAAATAGTTAAAAAATGTTTAAAAAATAATATTTTGAATTCAGCTAAATAAAAAAAGTGTTTTGATTTCAATAAGCCTCTTATTTCTTGTGTGTCATTAACACTTGTTTAGAATTCTTTTTTCAAAAAATAGGTGTTTACAGAAAAAAATAATAATAATAAATAAATAAATAAATTCCTTAAAAGTAATTTTTGGGAATAGTTTGCCTAACAAATTTTTTTGTTTTTGTTTTTGTTTTTTTCTAAACTAATTATAAATAAAAACATGAAATCATAATCAAATTTGGCAGTTGTAATCTAGGTCATTATTGAGGAAGGGGTGTTTTATTTTAATTTAATTGGTGGCTAAATTTGTGGTTAGTTTAGTTGCTCCACCATCCGCCTTCCAATCCAAAAATAGGGAATATGTTGAAGAATATGATTTGTATTACAAAGCTCTTATGAAAAAACATCTCTGTAAAAATTATCCTATCGTTTAAAAAATTTATATTAATTGTGTGCTTAATGAATAGTAAAAATTAAATGATACCTTTAAAAATAAAAAATAATGAATAAATTATAAAAGATCATTGGATAGACATTAGACACATAAAATATTCCTGATTTATTAGATAATTTCTACTACATAGTGGGTCTACCAATCAAATCCTCTCTGCATATTCCAAAGCTGTCATCCTTCATACACAACCACTAGCCTTTTGTCAATTTTATTTTTTTAACAAATTGAATGCTTTTAACACTGTTATCTTTCTTTTCTTTTCCTTATTTCTTTTTTTCACAATTAATTAGTGCCGTATCATTATTTATGATGAACATTAATTATTTTGAGTCATTTTATGAAAATAAATAAGTTATAATGTGAGAAAACATCTATATTATCTTTCCAAAGAGGAAGAGATAGGAACTTAAAACTCTATTTTGCCTTCGTTTGGCAACTTGGGTTGGGTTGGGTTGGGTTGGGTTGGGTTGGGTTAGGTTGGGTTGAGGATTATTTTAGTCACTAAAAGATAAAATATGTTTTTTAATCTAATAAGATAAAATATCACATCCAATCCATAATCATTATATTCTTTCTCTCACAAAAATTAAAAAAACCAAAAAGCCTATCTCAAATGAGATTTTTTAGCCCCAGACTAAAATAATCAATAAGTTAAAAAGTCAAAAAATCAACTCACTTCCCAAACAAACCCTTTAAGTGATTATTTGATAGTCTTGGAGTACTATTGCATACTATTTATCACTTAAAACTTGTTAAATTGTTTTCCAAAATTCAAACAAAAAGTATTGGGTTTCACTACTTTAACCAATAACAATCAAGTAGAGGCACCAAGTAAATTTGCTCCAAGTCCACCATATAATTTTGAGATTTTTACCAGCTAATCCCAATAATTGAATCTATTAAAAATTAGCAATACTTTGCCATGCTCTCATGTCCTTGGACATGGGAATTAGACAAATATGGAGCTTAAGCACATGCTCAAAAGCCAACAACTGTACCTGAGTTCTTGTAATATAGCATTTTGAGTACCTTTAATACTAATAGTGTGATCAAAACAAGTCAATCAGTATCATACTGAGCATGTTAGATACCGCATTTCTATTTCTCGTATCAGAACAATTCATGTTCCTAGTACCGTAGGATTAGAGATATTCAGTTATAAGCACATATTAGGACTTGAAGTGTATCCAGAGAAATGGAGGAACCATCTTGCAATGTTAATGATTGGATGGTGCGAATCATCTGATTGGTTTGATCACACTTCACAGTATGTTCTTTGTAACAAATCACAGATGATGTTGCAATGATCCCAACAAAACTATGTCAGGAGTTGCAGTGCTCCATATATCCCATCTAGAAGATCTATCATTCAGTACTAGAAGTAGACATACCTTATGCAGTTTCGTCTCCATTGAAGCAGAGAAAACATTTCCCCCAGTCACTGTGGTGGAGGTCCGAGAGGAATCATGGACCATTCTTTTCTTCAGTATCTTTTTCATGAGACGAAGCAGCACTGGTGCTGCAAAGGTAGTCAGCAAATTATGTAAATGACGCTGTCCTTATATGTGATAATTGTTGCCTGTATTTGATTTGATATCAATATCATTTGAGATGCGGAGTGTCAATGTTGTACTGTATTTTGTCTTGTTTTGTTTACTCCCAATGGGTATTTATTTCATATTCTTATGGTGTTGAGCTTTTTGATTAATTTGCATGTGTGTTTGCTTTCTTCTACTCTAACAGGCATTCGGAAAAGTTCTGCCAGCACTGAATGGCAAGTTGACTGGAATGGCTTTCCGAGTTCCGACAGTGGATGTTTCAGTTGTGGATCTCACTGTGAGGCTTGAGAAAGGAGCTTCTTACCAAACCAACAAATACAAGCTGGGAACTTTTCCCTCCGGTAACAGAACTCCTACGGGTAAGGGTGTTCAGCTCTGTTTCAGTTTCACGATTCTAAGCTAGAAAATTCATCGCTATATATCTAAACTATGTAGTTCAATAGAAACTGATTCTATCTATGCAGGTTTTTACTAAATTACCTAATAAGCATACTCTAACTTTTTAAAATATTCTCCAAACTAACTTTTAAAATTTGTTAAAAAAAACAGATTCTTCAATAATTACTATAAAAATGCAATTTTCAATTATATAAGAAGGTTAAAAATCATATAAATAATGGCAAAAAAAAAAAAACTAAGTGCTTTTGTTAATAGGATGAATGAAGGCATCATCTACGTTAGAATGAGATTGAGGTTAGAAGAAGTCAATGAGAAGAAAAGTAAGTACCTTGTAGAACATTCTGTACATAATAAAATTAATAAAAACATTGAATGGTTTGGTTTAGTTTTATTCGATTCTTTTGAAACTTAATCTAGAAATTGAACTGCAATTGATGGTTCTTAATTTTTTGATACCAGAACCAATTGTGCCCTCAAAAAACTGGTTTGAACTAGTTCAGATTGGTTAAATTATGGTTTGACCAGTTTTTTTAACACCCCTGACCTACAGGCCGGAGTCCAATTCAAGAAGGGTCCTCCTGACGACCTCCTGAACATCAAGTTTTGCAATGGCATGTTTGAAATCCCACCAATAAAGATCCGGGGAAACTCTGAATCCCTTTTTCGCAACCTCATAGCATACGAGCAGTGTGATCGCCAGTGCACCGACAAGTTCACATCCTATGCAGTGTTCTTGGACTGCCTAATCAACACAAGCAAAGATGCAGATTTGCTCTGTGACAAGAGAATTGTAGTGCTTGCTTTGAGCACTGAAGATGTGTCCATTCTCTTTAATGGACTCTACAATGACATTCTTGTCTATGATTTTTACTATGGTGGTGTGTCTATGGAGGTGAATCAATATTACAGGTCTCAGTGGCCTAGGTGGAGAGCAATTCTCAAACGTGATTACTTTAACAATCCATGGTCTATTGCTTCTTTTATTGCAGCTATTGTAATGCTTGTTTTTACATTTTTACAGACCCTTTTTACCATTCTGTCTTGCCTGAAAAACATCTCTTACTAGCAGATCATTCTCATCAATATTGTTATTTTGCAATATATGTAATAATTGCAATACTTGTTATTGTGTCATATTGTTCTTCCTTGTCATTGTGGTTGCAAGAAAAACTGGTAGAACCAATAGATAAAGTGATTAATACTACACATTTTGTAATAAAGGTTAGGAAAATGAAGGTATTTATAGTGCCGCCCACCTTTTGTCAATTTTAAGTGTAAGACGCATATGACACACCGTTATAAAATTTCTCATTGTCCAATAATCATAACGCACAAGAAAGTTATTATTATTATTATATGTGTTCTTATTTCTTTATCAGAAAATGTAGTGAAACCCCCTCTACCGATCGATACAAATGTTTAACATTCTTTTTTGTGTAAATTATATTTTTTACAATGATTATTTGACTCTAATTTTACTTTAATGTTCCTTATTGTTTGAATTTGAACAAATGGCCTAAACTTTAAGTGTCTAAATTTTCTACACGTATTCCTCATATTGGTAATACATGTTAAAAAAAAGTGAATTGTAACATCTGATTTGGACGAAATGACTAAACTAAAACTGGATCTAAAATTTAGAGTTAATATTGTTAAAATTGAAACAATAAGGACTAAAATAAAATTTAGATCAAATTATAGGGTGAAAAGCATAATTATCTCTTTTTTTTTTTATTGGTACATAAACGTTCCTACATTCTATAGAAAGAGTGGTCATCCTCAGAGGTCATCATATCCAAAACTCAAATTTCATTCACTTGTCTGAAAATTTTCTTTCACCAACACAGGTAAGTCCTAATGAGAACACTACTATAAAAAACACTTTTTGCGACCGCTATAAACCGTCGCAAATAATAAAAAACAGTCGCAAAAGACTTTTTGCGACGGCCCATGCGACGGCAAATGGGGGTGGCAAATACTTTTTGCGACGGCAAAACAACGGTCGCAAATTATTTGAGACCACCTAAACTACTTATGGCGACCGCTATTTTGCCGTTGCAAAAAACAAAGAAAAACACTAATATGATCTTTGGCGACCATCTTGTTACCGTCGCAAAAAATAAAAATAAAAACAAATAAATAAATAAATAAATAAAAGCATTGCATAATTTTTTGTTTGCACTATGAGAGTAGCTATGAGAGTAGGCAGTTCACCACCACGCAAGAATGATTCAGATGAACCGATATCAACACTGTTAACAAATTGATCGGGTGGGGATTACAACCACAACACAAAAGCATTACAATCACAACACAATCATAACAGATTATTCACAAACTGCCCACTCAACCAATCCATGGCAAAAAGCATTTTCTTCAATTATTTCTGCCAAAAAATATAGTTTTGACCTATTGCACAAATCATATTAATTGTCTACACATGGATGCAATTTTTCCAAAATTTCAATGGAAAATGAAAATGAAATAGAGGGAGGGAAAAAATCCACTTGGGCCATGGCCTGCAGCTAAGGAAAGGTAACCCGCATGTGAAAAAAAAAAGAAAAAAGAGCTCAACTCATAAATGTATTCTCATTTAGTCATTGTAATTCAAACTGTCATCGTCATCGAGCTCTACTTCAGCATCATCTGACCCACCAAGGAGTGACAGGAAAACTAAAACTGCTACCAGCTGTGTTACCAAGAAATATTTGGCCCGTCTTCTAAATTTTCTCTCTTCCTCTGTCTTTTCCTTCTTAGGTTTGCTCTTGGGTTTTGAACCTAAAAGGATAAAAACTTAGTTACTCTTACAATTATGCATAAAGAAAGAAAAGGCAACAGAAAGACATATAGTTGGAACCATATCTCAATAGCCACAGATCAGTTCAAAGAAGAAAGAAATATTCGGAAGGTAAAGTAGACTGAAACAATAATCAACTGGAGTCAAATCAAAACTTGATTCTTTCACCTAGTTCTTTTTCTTTTTTTTTGGCAAGTGACTTGATTCTTTCGCCTAGATTCAGAATGGCATGATCAAAATCCCTCAACTAAAATTATTTCCTTCTTTATTTATTTTTTTGACAAAGATAGCACAAGAGGGATGCAAGAGAGAGTTTGACTGAAATTGTTTTATTTCTTGCTTTTTTTTTTTTTAATATAATAAAAATGATTAACAAATAACAATGATGATACTAATATTAAAACAATTCAAGAGGAATACACTGTCAAAGAATAGGAAAGGCACAAAAACAGCAGGCCAAAGTAGTAAATGTTGAGATATGAAAGAAGTCCATGCCATGAAAAAATAGGACCTGGACTCAATATGAATAGGCCAAAAAGTGATTTGTGCATATAATGCTATAAGCTCCAAATGGTCAAACGAACAAACCATACAAACGAATAAATCCTTATTTCACCATAAGGTTTAAATTAATTACACAGCCTGCATAAGTGACTAGAACTACATTAGCCACACATAGCTGAAGCTGTTCACTGGATCGTTCACGAGTTCATTAAAGTTCCAATCCTATTTGCATGTTCCAAAACCATATGGTACTAATGCAAACACTACCCAAGCAAATTTTTATTTGGAAAATTTATTGTAGAATAACACAGAATATGACATAAGTTGGCCAACACTCATTGTAAAATGAAAATTAACAAGATGTTTAATTATAACCTTACAAGATTGATTAACTACCTAAAAGCTTCAAATCCTGACAGAAAATGATTTCAGTGCACATAGGAATTAACTACAAAACATAACCACATTAACAATCAATTAACTTCACAGGTAGCACCATCTACTCTAGAGTTCCATGTCCAGAATATCATTATTGGAAAGCACCTAAAATGGCCTAAAAGCCTACTAATCATTTTGATCAACTGAACAAAATAGAGCACCAACAAACAAACAAACAAACAAAAACCCAGTATCCCATTTGAGAAAATAAAAAATTGAACCCAAAATTAAACAAAACAATCACAAGAAATAATAATTGTAATTGAGTGTCTAATACCTGTTGGAAGTTTCCTAGAGAAGTGACAATTGGATCTGCTGAAACTAAAGCTCGCTCACTTAGCTTGATAGCCCTGTGAAGCTCCTTTAGATGACCATAATTTTATGAGGTAACACAAGGCCATGTGCACACACATGAACAACAAAAAATTATAAGTGCACAAAATAAAGGAACTAATTACTCAGATAAAACAAGTAGAATTTTATTATCTTATGTAGACACCCCATTTTTGACCGACCTTAAGACTCAGACGTCACCGGTTGAGCGCTCGGTGATGTTGCGTACTGTGCTCGTTCAGAAGTCTCAGAGTCGTGGCCGTGCGCCCTGCCTCCGGACTTCCGAACTCTCTTCTCTACCTTGTCTCGGTTTGCGAACCAGGCTCGATTTTTCTCTGTTTTCTTTTCTGAGGGAAGGGAGTGGTCCGGTAGGCTATCTCCCGGTGGCCGTGAGCTACTTTTCGTGGCCGTAGGCCATTTTGCCCATTTCGGAGCCCGGTTCCCGGTTTTCGGAGCCGTCAGGCCGTGTGCCTCGGTTCGGGACCGCCCAACCATCTCCGTCTTCTCCGGTTTTTGGCAGAGACCTCTGTTTTAATATTCCGAGGAACCCTGGGGCCCCTGATGCCCACTTCGTGGCCGTATGCCACTTCCGGTGCCTGCAACCGGTCTTCGGGACCCCAAACCGCGCGGTTTTGGTCCCGAGCATTCATTTCGCATCCGTTTTCTCCGGTTTTTGGCAGGTACCTCTGTTTTGTCATTCCGAGGGACACTGGGGTCGCAGATGCCCACTTCGCTGCTGAACACCACTTCCGGCACCTGCAGCCCATTTTCGGGATCCCGAATTACTCGGTTTTGGCTCCGAGTGTTCATTTCTCATTAGTTTTTGTTCAAACTTGGCAGGTACCTCTGTTTCAACATCAGGAAGATCACTGGGGGGGTGAGAAGCCAACAATTATCCCAGATAACCAGTTTCGCTCCTCCGGAGCCCGTTTTTCTCACTTCCGGGCCAATGTCGAACACCCTGGGGGTGTTTTCTTCCAACCAAAGCTACATATTTGTGATCAGGAGATATGGGAGGACTCTAAACAAGAGTGGTCGGCCAGAAATTGTCCAGTTCAGTTTTGAGCCTCTCCTTCAAGTCCAATGTTGTGGCTCCTGCTTCAATGTTGCCAAATTCCAACCTTGGATCCTTGTTCTACACATCTGGGAGGACACAAAAAGCTGGTGGTCGGCCAGTAATTGTGCATTTCATTTTTGAGCCTCTCCTTCAAGCTCTATGTTGTGGCTCATGCTTCAGAGTTGCCAGATTCCAACCTTGGGGCCTTATTCTACACACATGAGAGGACACCATTGCATGGTGGTCGGCCAGCAAATGTTTACTTCATTTTTTGGGGGTGGCCGGCCGGCCATGGTGAGTGGCTGGCCGACCAGGTGGGGTGGCCGGCCGGCCACCTCCCAGAAAGTTACCTGGCCGGCCAGCTTCCTGCTTTCCAGCTCAGTACAGCTGTCCGGATATTTTTGCTGAAATATCACCCCATCCGGGGGATATTTTGGGAGGGAAAGCTTGGGTGCTTTTCCCTCCCCTTTTACACTCTTTTTTGGCCTATTTAAAGGGACCAACAGCTCCTTTGCCTAGGTTAGAAAATTTGCTCTCAAGAACACCTCTCCCAAATCCTCCATTTCCATAGCTAAAAAACTCAAAAAAGCTTCAAGTGTCAAAGCCAATCCTTCATCAACCCTAAGCACTACCATCACCATCTCCATTCGAGCAGCAAAGAGGTGATTTTCAGTGGTCAAGGATCAACAAATTCAAGTCAAGAATCAAAGAAAGACTTGTCTTCAAGGGTAAGTCTCAAATTCCATTTTTCTACCCTTTTCTTGCTTCCTATTTCTACCCTATTTCCTTTTGTTTTTTGGGCTCTGACCCCTACTGGTTTTGTGCTTATTTTGAGCCCCTCTACAACTTTGTAGAAGGGCTCAATTTCATTTGATGCTTCTATGATATACTTATTTCAATATCACTTTTTATGCCATTATCTTGCATGCTAGTTTTGGCCTATATATATTTGTTTTTTGGGTTTCGACCCCTACTGGTTTTGGGCTTATTTTGAGCCCCTCTACAACATTGTAGAAGGGCTCAACCTCATTCGGTGCTTCTATGCATGAGCTATCATTGTAGCCTTCTTTTGGTCCATATATTGCATGCTATTTTGAGCCTATCTAAATTCTGATTTTGAGGATGTCATTCACTGTAAATATGCATATTTTGGGCTCCTCTTCAAAGTTGTAGAAGGAAATTTTGTGGTTTTAATTTTCTATATACCACTTTCTTAACAAATCCCCTTATTTCCCCCTTTTTTGCAAGCTAATGTTGCCATACTTGTGATCATAATTTGGCCTTGTTTTGTACTAAAAAAATGCTTTTTTTGGGACTGTCTTGCTACTGTTTTTGCTGCCATGTGTCAATTTTGCATGTATAGCATAGCTGTAGGCCATTTCGGGGGGTAAATATCGCATTTCGGGAGTATTCCGGGCATCGGGTGCATTTTTATCATCATTTTGAGGCTGTTTTCCCTCCATTTAGCTGCTGGAATTTAATTTGCATGCTTGCATATCATTTCCCATGTCATTCCATGCCTTAATGCATTGCCTCGGTTTGCGCGCCAATGGGCACGCACTTCGAGGCACTCCGTTTTCATCCATTGGCAGCCTATGTGAGTGCGGCTGAGGCTCTCTCATGTTGGCGTAAGCCCATCACTGCATTCCGTATGCCATTTTATGCATTCCTCGGTTTGCGTGTCCGCGGGCACGCATTTCGAGGCAACTTTGTTTTTACCCGACGGCGTCTTATGTGAGTGCGACTGAGGTCCTCTCATGTCAGTGTAAGCCCAATCTGCACTTTCTATGTCATTTGCATCGCGTATGCCACCGCCTCGATTCGCGTGCCCGTGTGACACGCATTTCGAGGCACTTCGGTTTTATCCGATTTGCATTTCACATCATTGCCTCGATTCGCGTGCCCGTGTGACACGCATTTCGAGGCACTTCGGTTTTATCCGATTTGCATTTCATCATTGCCGCGATTCGCGTGCCCGTGTGACACGCATTTCGAGGCACTTCGGTTTTATCCGATTTGCATTTCACATCATTGCCTCGGTTTGCGTGCCCGTGTGACACGCATTTCGAGGCACTTCGGTTTTATCCGAGTTCTATTTTGTCACCGCCTCGATTCGCGTGCCTGTGTGACACGCATTTCGAGGCACTTCGGTTTTATCCAATTTGCATTTCACATCACCGCCTCGATTCGCGTGCCCGTGTGACACGCATTTCGAGGCACTTTAGTTTTATCCGATTTGAATTTCATCATTGCCTCGGTTTGCGTGCCAGTGGGCACGCATTTCGAGGCACCCCATTCTTATCATTCCGGCATCCTATGTGAGTGTGGCTGAGGCCCTCTCATATTGGTGTAAGCCCATCATTGCATTTCGTGCCTTTATGTCATCGCCTCGGTTTGCGTGCCAGTGGGCACGCATTTCGAGGCATCTCATTTTCATAGCATTGCGCATGCTAGGATTGTATGTTAGCTGCATTTCATGCATATCATGCATATTGCACGGGAAACGAGGCACGTTTCGTACTCCGAGTGACGGAACGGGTCTCAATTCCCAAGTCACCGACACTCCGGATTACCCATGATGGAGTTAGGTTTTGTTGTAGCATTCACATGCATTCATTCTATACTGAGTTGTGCAATTCGGCTCCTCGGCCATCATGCATCGGTATGCGTGATTGGTGGCACGAGGATCGAGGCATGCATATATTTGTGAAATACATTGCCATGCCCTTTTCCTGCTCTCTATTGTAGCAAAATCCAGAAACAGCAACTTTTCGGAGTCCGGCGCGTATTTCGAGAAATATTGCAAACAGAGGCTAATTGGGGCATCCCAATGGATTTCTGCGAGAAAACAGGCAGCATTCATCAGAAGCAAGGCAGTCCCTGGCTTGCATGCCAGTTTACAGCTTTTCTTAGTTAATTTGTCAATTAATTGGAAATCTGTATTTATTCGGACTGTATATTCGGACTGTATTATTCTTTCATTTGGGTCTGTATTATTCTTTATTCGGACCCTCTGCGCGAGGGCACAATTGTAATAAGGGTGTGTGAGTGTGATGTATATCTTCCAACCCCCATTTCTTTCTCCCTTTTATTTATCTGCTTACGATGATTAGATATAGGGCATATTTCAATTAGCATACAGTATGACAGCATGTTTGCATCATTCATCTGTTTTGCATGCACCGGGCTCGGCGCATCATACAAACTGCATTGTATTTCAATTACAAGATGAATACATGTTAGTTGTTGCCTTTCACATGCCATGTTTAGAATAGCCGAGCCTGCCATCTTAGTTGCATCTTTGCATGTGTTGCATTAGGCATTCTGTATACTTAGGATCATGCATGATTTCTAATCGGTTTTTGTTTTGGCTTGGAGTACTCGGTGAGTTTTATGCTTTAGCATTCTTGCATGCGTGTGAGTGACTGCCATGATAGCATGCTTGCCATGAGGCTATGTGCTTACGTGATATAACTGCCTTGAGTGCCTGTGGGTGGAGGTTGAGTTATTTGAATTGGGACAATGCATCGACTGTTTGTTTTAAGCCCACTAGATAGTGGCAACATCACTATTTTCTAAGCCCACCCGAGGGTGGCAAATCCGCATTTTAGCCTACCTGCGGGTAGCACCATCAAACCATTTTCAAGCAAACAAACATGAAATGTTTTGTTCCAATTCATACGGCCCAATCTATACTTGTTTGCTGCGAGCATCACATAGTAACCTAGGCTAATAATCGGAATAAGAACTCACAATGTTTTCAAAAACAGATATCATGGTTAGTAGAGGCCGGTCTTTGACCGGGCGAGCGGGGGTGCTCACGATGTGACCTTCCCCAATCGTACCCAAGTTCCCGAGCCAACTTTGGTGATGACGGACACGTGGCCTTTCGGCACCGAGTCAGGGTTTCCTAAATTTCCCATTTTAAAAATATTTAGGTGGCGACTCTGTTATCTGGCAAAACAGTCCATGTTTGACACTTCTTTCAAAAAATCTGTTTTTCTCAAAACGATTTGCCGGATTTGGACTCTTTGGTTCAAGATTTGGAACCGCAACAAAATCGAGTCCGAACTGTAGCGAGGTCCCTCGCGGGCTTGTTACAGTTTCTGGCGACTCTGCTGGGGATTTAGAGAACTTGACTCGAATTCATGATATCTATTTTTGACTACACTTGTGTGTTTCTTTGCATTGCATTTGCATTGGTGCGCCTAGGACACCGTGTTTGCCATCTGCTATTCCTGAGCGGTTTGCCGGAGGCTTGTCTTGTCAAGGCATGTCCATAAGGCTGATCGGTTACGGGCTCTGCCAGTATGGGAACACAAACCCCGGTTTTACCGGGGCACCCTTTTTGACCATTCGACCTAGTGCATATTCGGATCCATAGTGACCATTCCAAACTAGGACAGGTTGCTTACCCGTTTATAGGTTGTTTGAAACCGCTGCGTGCGTAGTGAACCCTAGCTCCTGACAAAATAGGACAGGGAAACCCTACCTCAACATAGGGGTGTTTTGGCTCTCACTTATCTGTTATGTGCTTGTTAGAGTGCGTCTCTACAGGGAATGCATGTATCAGTTGAGTTTGGGCATCAGGCCTGCGGGCATCATTCAGTGTCTGAGAATCAGTTGTCTGTGGATATCAGATTCAGTTTAGGGGAACAGTGAACAGTGATACAGGAACAGTGATCAGTGGTTGAGGACAGTGTATTTCCAGCTTATTAAAACTGCGTGTTGTATGCCCGACTGTGTGTTGTGTGTATTTAAATTAAGCCGTTATGCTGCCCGTTTTTCTGGTCATTTATTTCCTTTTTGCTTTATTATCTTTTTGCTAGGGCAGTTTGTAGCACGATTGCTTCCGAGCCAGTCGATACTCCCCAAGCAATCTGGACACGAGGTCGCCGACTTAACCGATCCGAGGATCTAGTTGACGGACATCCAGTGTTCCATTCTTTACCCCCAGTCACCAGAAGAAGGCCGAGAAGGCGCAGTCCGTCAGAACAGAGATCACCGGAACAGCAGTCTACTCTAGTGTCAGATAGTCGGGTTGAGATTCCTGTTTCTGCTATAGAGATACACTTGCCGGTTATTCAGATGGAACAACAGAATACAGCCATGGAGGCGATGATGCGCCAGATGAACGAGAGCATGAAACAGATGCAAGATGATGCTATCCGCCAGGCGGAATTTTCTAAACAGCAAGCTGCGGTCATGGCCCAGCAGTCTGAGTTGATTACCAGATTACAACAGCAGAACGCAGCGTCTGCTTCACAACAGGTCCCTCCTCCACCCGGGGCCCCCTTACCTGAACAGACCCCTGCTGGTCAAAATCCCCAGAATGCCCCTCCAAATCCCCAGAATGCCCAGAATACCCAAAATACCCTCCCAAATCTACAGAACACTCTGCCAAACCTTCAGAACACTCAAGAGGACACGAGTCTTCCAACGGGGCTGGCTCCGCCCCCGCTTCTACCGCAACTGTCTAAGAACCTGACACCTAACCACCCGGACTCTCCATTTGAGTTCGAGGTAGACCAGACAGCTCTGAAATTGAGCAAGTTGGAAAAGCTCTTCAAAAAATCACAGGGGGTGAAGGCCATCCCAGACATTGAAGACGGCTATACTGATGTAGCCGTGACATTGCCGGACAGATTTAAGATGCCCCAGATCGATCGCTTTGATGGATCCGGGGACCCCATGGTTCACCTCCGGCTATTTTCAGACATCCTAAGACCAATGGGCCTAACCCGACCGCAAAAGCTTTCCTTGTTCGGTCGAACTTTATCGGGTGTGGCATCCACTTGGTATGCAAAGCTGGAAGATGATGTGAAGACAAACTGGGATGAGATGGCTGAGGCCTTCCTTGCACAATATTCGTACAACACGCAAATCGAGGTCACAACTCGTGATCTCGAGACTACAAGGCAGGAACAGAAAGAGAGTTTCTCTGATTTTGTAACTCGGTGGAGAGCCAAGGCATCGATGATGACCTTGAGGCCAACAGATAAAGATCAAATTCGGATGATTGTGCGCAATCTCCAACCGAAGTTAATGCAGAAAATGATTGTCGTTCCCTTCCCCACCTTCGCAGACTTACATGATATGGGGGTGCAAATAGAGGACGCTATGAAGCAAGGGTTAATTGACCAAGATCGGGATCAACCCCGAAGAACATTCAACCGGAGTAACAATGCAGGCCCGAGTGGCTCTATCAATGCAAGAACTTCAGAGGTCGGAATGGTCACCACCAATCCCCCTCCCCAACCAAGGTCCGCAGCGGCCACACCTTTTTCTGATGCCTCTGGGAGCAGTAACCAAGCTTCAAGATACCAACCCAGGGGTCAACGAACCTTCTCCCCACTACATATGCCATTGTCCAAAGTCCTCGGGGTTCTAGTCAGAAAAGGGCATCTGAAACCCTTGGAACCGAGGCCCCCACCGAATCCACTCCCCCCTTCCCACAACCCAGCCAAATATTGCAAATACCACCAGCAGCATGGTCATGACACTGACCAATGTTACAGGCTGCGTCATGAGATTCAAGACCTCATTGACAAAAACATCATTCTACCTCCCGAGAGACCCAACGTCACAACCAACCCACTCCCAGCACATAACCAAGATCCACCCAAAAGAATCAATCTCATCCAAACTGGGGGCGTGTCTTACGACCCTAGTATCTATATCACTCCCTCCCACCTACCCAAGCCAGAGGTGATCCTTCCTGATAGCACCGACTTGTGCATGATGGACACCTCCACAACCCGACCTGAGCCAAAGGTGGTGACCACCGAGAATGGAACGGGGCAGGCTTCCGAGGAGAGCAAAACTGTTGAGTCTGGGGTGGAGCAGTCTGAGAATTTAGCTGGCAGAGCTTATGATCCGAGTGGATATATCATGTCAATGAGCCAACCAAAGCTGAGTGTGGGATTGCCAGAGGCTGAATTGTGTATGATCCGGGGGGACAAACTTGAATCAGCGGGGGATGATCTGACAACGGTGGAAGAGGACTTCGCCGACCTCCAGTTTTTCAACGATCAGGAATCAGGGGATGCATCGATCAACTGGTTTGAATACGAGGAGTCAGCAGAAGTCGTCGGGTGGTTGGATGATCAGCCAGATATTGTACCATTTGTGGCCGGAAGGGCCGAGGGACAGATTGAATTGCCGGAGAGCGCCGGTACGAAGAATTTCGCTCGGGACCAAGACACTTTGAAAACTGAACAACTGACACTGGAGGAACAAGAAAAGAGATGGGATTCTGAGAGGATCCGAAAAGCAAAGAATCATGAGGAAGTTGAAAGTGCTGCGAGCACGAAAACTGAACATGCTGTGAGCATGTGGGAGGAAAATGCTGAGAGCGCAAACAAGCCGGAACCAGACAGGTGCCTGCTAGATGCTAATGGAATGTGGTGGGAAGATGACGATTTGTATCTTGCCCATACAGACGAAGATTGGGCAGGTGACCAACCAGACAGCACTTGGTACCTTGAGGAGGTGGACCACATGACCAGAAGTGGGCGGTATTTCAAGCCCCCACACCTTGATCAACCCGAGGCATCAGGGAAAGATAAAGAGGCAGAGAAACAGAGAGAAAAACAAGTTGAAGAAGAGGCTGTACTGAAGCAGCTAAAGAAAATACAAGCAGACATCTCCATTTGGGGACTGCTTATGGCTTCAAGGGTGCACAGGCAGGCTGTCCTATCTGCCATGGACAAAGCCAAGCTCTCCATCGAAACTACACCAGAACAGTTAGTTGGGCTGGTCTTTCCGGGAGGAGGTTCCCCGGCATTGACCTTTTCAGACAAGGAATTGCCGCCTGAGGGCGTGGATCATAACAGACCCCTCTACATCTCTGTAGAATGTAGGGACAAATGGATTCCGGTGGTACTTGTTGATACCGGATCCGCTATCAATGTCTGCCCAGCCAGAACGGCATATGCAATCGGGTTGAAACCCGCAGACTTCACACCGACCACGCAAGTAATCAGAGCATATGACAATACAAGCAGGGATGTCCTAGGGACAGTGAAAATCCAAACCAAGATTGGACCTGGGCAACACGAGGTAGATTTTCATGTCTTGGAGGTCCCCGCATCCTTTAACATGCTTTTGGGGCGACCCTGGTTGCATCAGGTAAAGGCAGTTTCATCTACTCTACATCAAATGGTGAAGTACCCCTATGGAAAGGGAGTAGCCATTGTTTTTGGGAACTCATCAATCCATCCCCCTCCAGAGGTATCTACGCCAGTCCTGGAGATTGAACACGGCATGGAGGACATGTTCATATCGGGATTTACTTTGGTTGAGGCCCGGGTAGTACAGAATATCATGGCTGTGAATGAGGGTGTGTATGTCAGCGCTCAAGCCGTTTACCTCATGAACAAGCTCCAACATATCCTCGGGATGGGATTGGGAAGAAGCGGCAGGAAAGGAGTCGCAGCGTTGGCCGAAGTGCCACACAATCCACATACCTTTGGACTGGGTTATCTGCCCACCAAAGAAGACTGGGCGAGGAAAGGAAAGGAAATGGCCGGCAGGGCCAGAGCGAAGCAGGCTGGGAAGCCTTTTGATTTAATGCACAGGCCCATCTGGGGTACCCTGAACGGACGCTTCGTCCGGGAGGGGGAAGACTTTCCATTTTGTGGCTTCCCAGAGCCATGGTTAAACGCGGAGAGGAAGCGCGTACCAGGTTTCGAAATCTTCTTCGACCTGCAACTATCCGGGGATGACGTCGCCACAGAGCAGACAGACCCAACAACTGAGGCTGAGCAGAATAAGGCAGTGGAGCCCGAGGGCACTGAATTAGAAATGGGGGTAGCACTGGCAAGTCTCCTCTCTGATCCTCTGATCGACCAAGATTGCTTGGGGAATAACGCCGTGGTTTCCATGATTGGGAATGAAATGGCCGCGAGCCAGCCAGCAGCTATTTTGGATGCATCAATCGCACCCTCCCTCACTTGGCAGTATGAGGAGGGATTCTTATCCAGCAGCACCGGGTCAGGTAGTGAGCCGGAGTCTGATTCCACCGAGTCCTGTGAGTCGGAATCAGGTTCCAGCTCGACTGAGTCTGAGTCTGGTACTCCTGGGGGTGTCAACCCGGATGCCACAGTCTTGTCCAGGTCGTCTTTTTCTTTCTCATTTGAGTCTATTGTAACCGAGGACGATTTGGATGAACTTAATGAGAATCAGGCAACTGTGGTTTCTGAGTACTTCTCTGTGCCCCTAATTTATTGCATTAATTCGGACTTTCAAAATTTTGATCAAAACGACGAGGACGAAGTTCCTCCGGTTTTACAACGTCTAATTGAGCAGGAGCAAGAGAGGTTTGTTAAGCCATTAATGGATGAAATCATTTCTGTGAATATTGGTACTGAGGAGGACCCGCGGCTGGTCCAGATCGGGTCCACGTTGTCTTCAGAGGAACGCGAGCACTTAGTTGCTTTATTAAAAGATTTCAATGATGTTTTCGCGTGGTCCTACGAAGACATGCCTGGAATCGATCCTGAGATTGTACAGCATCGGATCCCCCTTGACCCCGAGGCCCGACCTGTCAAACAGAAGCTCAGAAGGATCCGCCCGGATTGGGCTCTTAAGATCAAGGAAGAGGTCACCAAGCAAATTGACGCAGGCTTCCTGCTAGTCTCTGAATATCCAACTTGGTTGGCCAACATTGTTCCGGTGCCAAAGAAAGATGGCAGGATCCGGGTGTGCGTAGACTTCAGGGATTTGAACCGAGCCAGTCCGAAGGACGATTTTCCCCTACCGCACATCGATGAGTTAGTGGACTTCACAGCAGGGCATGCATTGCTCTCATTCATGGATGGCTTTTCAGGGTATAACCAGATAGTGATGGCGCCGGAGGACAGGGAAAAGACTGCATTCACCACCCCGTGGGGGACATACTGCTATCGGGTAATGCCATTTGGGTTGAAGAACGCTGGAGCTACTTATCAACGGGCCGCGACCACAATACTACATGATATGATCCACAAAGAGGTTGAGGTGTATGTGGACGACATGATTGTCAAGTCCAAGGAAAGAGAGGGCCACTACACCGCATTGCACAAGTTTTTCCAAAGGATCAGGGAATTCCGGTTGCGGCTAAACCCTCAAAAATGTACATTTGGTGTTACAGCGGGAAAAATGCTGGGGTTTCTGATTACACAAAGGGGCATCGAGGTCGACCCTTTCAAAATCAAGGCCATCCTAGAAATGCCCCCACCGAGGACTGAAAAAGAGGTGCGCGGCTTTCTGGGTAAAGTGCAATTCATAAGACGGTTTATCTCAAAATTAACCTTGACTTGTGAACCACTTGTTGGCCTCCTCAAGAAAGGAAAGAAGTTCCAATGGGACGGCCGATGTCAAGCTGCATTTGAACAAATTAAAGAATATCTACAGAACCCACCCGTTTTATCGCCACCAGAACCGGGGAAACCGTTGATTTTGTATCTGTCAGTAACTGAGACTACAATGGGCTGCATGCTTGCACAAGAATCAGAAGATAAGGTGGAGAAAGCCATCTATTATTTGAGCAAGAAAATGCTGGAGTATGAGACCCGATATACACCACTGGAAAAGGCTTGCTTAGCTCTGGTATGGGCTACCAGGAAGCTACGGCACTACTTGTTAGCTCACTCTGTAATGTTGGTTTCACGACTCGATCCCATCAAATATCTTTTCGAGAAACCAGCGCTTACGGGTAGGCTAGCTCGTTGGTTGCTGTTGCTCTCCGAATTTGATCTCACATATGTGACGCACAAGTCAGTGAAAGGAATAGCAGTGGCAGAGTTCCTTGCCGACCACCCGGTTGAGGGGGATGAAGCAGTTGAGTATCTATTCCCAGATGAATCAATTTTGCATATCGACGAGGAAACTTGGACGATGTACTTTGACGGAGCGTCAAATCAACATGGGTATGGGATAGGAGTGTTGCTGATAGCACCCGACAATTCCCGTATCCCTCTAGCCTTCAAACTCCGATTCAAAGTCTCGAACAATGAAGCTGAATATGAAGCGTGCATTGCTGGTTTAGAAGCAGCCCTGGAACTAGGGGCAAGACGGCTGGACGTCATTGGGGATTCTAATCTTGTTGTGTCTCAAGCTAAAGGAGACTGGAAAGTAAAAGAGGAAAATATGATGATGTATCACCAGACCTTGGACTTGCTGATTCCTCGGTTTGAAAAGTTAAATTTCACTCATCTACTAAGAGAGAACAACAAGTTCGCAGATTCGCTAGCAACTCTATCATCCATGATAGACATCCCGTGTGGAGTCCGAATGCGTCCAGTCATTATCGATCAGAAATTTGCACCTGCTTATGAGTCGATTGCAGCCATAGATGAAGTTCAGGACGAACACCCTTGGTACTACGATATCTGGAACTTTCTGGAGAAGGAAATCTACCCGCCAGGGGTAAATGCCAAAGACAAGAGGGCGATCAGAAGAATGGCAGTTCAGTTCATCATCTGCGGGGGGAAACTGTATAAACAGGGTCATTTGGGAATGCATAAACTGTGCGTTGATGCTGAAGAGTCCAAACGTCTGATGGAAGCCATCCACGGGGGTGAATGTGGTGCACACATGAATGGGGTGATGTTGGCGCGGAAGATCCTTAAACAAGGTTATTACTGGTCCACTATGGAGGAGGATTGTATTGGTTTCGTCCGGCGATGCCACAAATGTCAGATTCATGCAAATCGTATGAACATCCCGCCGTCAAAGCTGTACAACATGACTTCGCCATGGCCGTTTTCCGTCTGGGGAATCGATGTAATCGGAGCTGTTACGCCAAAGGGGTCGAATGGGCATGAGTTCATCCTCGTAGCGATAGATTATTTTACAAAGTGGGTTGAGGCCCAATCTTATGCAGTGTTGAAGGCTTCACACGTCGCAAAATTCATCAGAAACAACATCATCTGTCGCTACGGAGTCCCAAATGAAATAGTTTCTGACAATGGTTCCCACTTCAAGAAGGAGGTGATTGATTTGTTGGAGAAATACAATGTGGCTTTTCATAAGTCGTCTACTTACCGGCCACAAACCAACGGAGCAGTTGAGGCCGCCAACAAGAACATCAAGCGCATACTACAGAAGATGGTGGAAACCTATCGGGATTGGCCAGATAAGCTGCCGTTTGCTCTGTGGGGCTACCGGACTGCAATCAGAACTTCAACTGGGGCGACTCCGTATTCATTAGTTTATGGGATGGAGGCCGTTCTACCTATTGAGATCGAGGTTCCGTCTTTGCGAGTATTGGCTGAATGTCAAATAGCCGAAGCGGATTGGCAGCAGAACAGATTTGAGGAACTCATGCTTTTTGATGAAAGAAGGTTGAAGGCACTGTACCATGTTCAGGGTTATCAACGCAGAATCGCCCGGGCTTTTAACAAGAAGGTTAAGTCCAGGAATTTAAAAGAAGGAGATTTGGTACTCAAGGACAACCGAGCTCCCATCCACGACCCAAGGGGCAAGTTCAGACCCAATTGGACTGGTCCTTACATCATCAAGTCAATCTGGTCAGGTGGAGCTGTGGTTCTGATGGATCTAGATGGCTTAGAGTTTTCCCAACCGATCAACATGGACAAGTTGAAGAAATACTACCCCTGAGAGGCTCGCTAGGCCGAAAACCCGAAAGGGCGACCTAGGCAAAACTCAGAGCACAAAAAAATTTGAAATTATAAAAACTGAGCTCGCAAGGTTGAAAACCCGCAAAGGGCGGCCTTGGCAAAAGTTAGAGCGCAAAAGGAGAGCAAAAATACCCGAGCGAACCTAAGCCTGAACTACGTAAGGCTTGATTCCCACATTTGGGATACGTAGGCAGCTTCTTCTTGAAGTTCAGCCAGAAACATTTTCCCCGATCAACTTTGTCCATTTTGATCATCTCAGTCATCCTTGTTCATCAGCGTTTATTGCGATCTCCGGTCCAGTGCTATTCAAACTAGGGGCAACTTTCCGTTGCAATGAAGTGTTACGACATCATGCAGACTAGGGGCAACTTTCCGTTGCTATGAGTTGCCGAGGCACTTTTCAGACTAGGGGCAACTTTACAGTTGCTAGGATCCGGGGTTGTGCACCTCAGTGGCAGATCTCAGGCGTGTCCAGTTCTGATCCATATCGAAAATAGTTTTGAAAAGTTTTAATAAAAGTTGACTTTGTTCAAATTAATCTTTTCACAACTAAGACCATTTTTGGACCAAAGTGGAGAATTTTCAGTACCACAACCTTCAATTTCATTGATTTCGAAACAGAGTTCTTTTGCTCTTGCATACAATTGAAGTTGCTTTTTATTACACTCATAACGAAAACTTGAAAGTACTAATAAAGCAATAAATTTGGGGCATAGTCAAGTCAGGTGTCCCTGCGCCCCCTTCCAGAGCTGGTTGAAGCCTCTGATGCCAACCTTGGGCCCAACTTGTGCTTCTTCGTTGAGCCAATCCCAGCACTCGTCAGACAAGGTGCAACTGAAAACAGGGGCGGGGGACAAGAGCTCTCTGGTCCTCCAAGCTGTAATATGCCGGGCAAGGTGTGCACCTCGGACTGGGAATGTAGCCGGATACTCTATCCCCTCCGGAGGGCAAGTCTGATCATGGCCGAACTGGCGCAGAATGCGGAATGGGAAATAGAATACATAGTGAGTCAAGCCGATCAGACGGATCCCGGTATCCTGGAACATGCTATAGCTCATCTGCCGATAAATTGCACATCCATTCAAACCACCAGCTCTCATCAGGAGCATTGACTAGGCGTTGCCGAAAGAAGTAGCCACGGGCTGAGTAAGCAGGGCAAGAGTCCACAACTTGCAATTTATCCATCAACCATATCTGGGGAGGGATGAAAAATGAGAGAATGAAGAATAGAGAGATGTGCGATGAGAGAAAAGTAAGATAAGGGTTTTGTGAAAAAAAAAAAAACGAGCCCGAGGGCCGAGTGATGTGAGCAAATATACATGTGAGCTTGGGTGGGAAACATTACTTGCAGCAGTAGTGGACTCCCTGCAAACCTGGTTGTCTCCCGGCGTTGGAAAGCATCCAAGCCCATCAGTGTTTCAGCCAGAGTCATGGCGATGCAACTCTTTCCTTCTCTTAAACCTTGGGCGACTTCAATCAAACGGATGCTAGCTTCTCCGGAGCCCGAGACAAACAGAAAATGAGATAGTAGGCACAAGCAGAGGGCATGCTGTCGGAAACCTTGCCAATAGTGGTCGTTACGGTCACCAGCATCGGAGAATCGGTAAATCAGGCTCGGAATGTCCAACATTCCATCACCAATCAGAGATCTAGCATCATGCGCATTAAGACCGCACATCCGCCCTAAGGCTTGGGCATAGCCAAAATTGAGCTGGGGCAGAATTTCCTCGCCTCGCTCGGACTCCATCAAGATTTGAAAATCTTCAAAAGTAGGACATACCTCTTGCCCGCCAAAGCTAAAGACGTGCGTCACCGGGTTCCAAAACCTTGCCGCGGCATGGAGGAAAGGAAGATGCAGTGGAGTCCGGCCTAGCGTGAACAGTGTATTCAAGCCAAAACCCCGGAAATTCAACTTCTCCGAGCCATCTAGAGCAGAAATCCAAGATGTGAGATTCTCTGCGAGAAATGCCTCCATTTTGTGAGGGAAGATGATGAAATGAATAAGTTCCAAGAGTGGAGCTTTTATAGGAGGCCAAAACACTATTCAAAGGACACGTGTCAACATTTCGGTGGTTATGGGAGAGGTGGCCGGCCGGCCACCTATCCTAGTAGGCCGGCCACCTTTTTGTCTTCAAAAGCGAAATGTTTTCAGCCTCGTGTTGGTCCTGTTTTGCCCGCCGGAAGGAAGTTTGAAGCATTTTCATGCATCGGGAATGTCGAAGGCCTCCATTTCTCTCGGTTTCGGGCACATTCCATCATCTGGATTGTCCGTCCGAAGTACGTTTTGTTGTGTTTTGCTTATCGAGTTGTTGTTTTGTTTATCGAGTTGTAAGTTTTGTCGAGCTGTCGCTTTTTTGTGTTTTTGAATTGTTGCTTTTTGGTTATACAATTTTGTTAAGTCTTGTCTATTGAGTCGTTAACATTGTTGTATTTTGTTTATCGAGTTGTAAACTTGCTAAGATTTTGTTATTTCTTAGTGAGTCGATTTGTTTTTATTTGTTGCGTCGGTTCATTACCTGACCCGGTAAATACATGAGGCACATTTTCATTTAATTCCATTTTGTGCAATGCTGCGATGCGATGCTAAGAATTTCAAACACAAACATCTTTTCAAAAGCTGTTTCATTCCATCATGTTTTACAACAAAATAAAGGTACAAGTTTTTACAGAAAACAGAACTGCCTAACAATGTGCAAAGTGCTACAAACTACTAGCCAAAAAGTAAAATAAAGCAGGAAATAACATCAGTGCCCTCGGGAACGGGAATGGGGAGGCCCTCTCATCCTCTTCTGCGGGATAATCTCTGCATCATCATCACCATCTGGATCGGAGCTGTCATCCTCCGGATCCCCCTCAGGCTCGTCTCCGCTCCCGGAACCAAGACCGGAGCCTCCTTCCCCAGGAGATGTCTCTGATACGTGGCCTGCGGCCTCCTCCTCCTCATCCTCGACAACGGGTGCCCTGCGTCTGCGAGACGACCCTGCTCCTCGAGCTCCTCGGTAAGGCCTGGATGGCCCAGCTCCTCGAGTCTCTGTACCTCGAGCAGGTCTAGCACCTCGACCTCTCTGAGAAGGCCCTGGTGGCCCGCCCCGTGTCGAAGCATATACGGGAGGCATCTGAAAATGAAAGGTCCAAATACATCAGTCCAAACATAAAAGCAGGTGCAAGTACAGTATATGAGTGAGGTGTGTGCCAGATGTGCTCTACACAGCCTATCAATACAGCAGAATGTTCAAAACCAGTATGTCATCGGGAGTATGTTAAATACAGGAAAGGTGAACAGTACCTGCACGCCCAAAATGGCCAGCTGTCCCTCCCTCCGTAGGATCATGCCCTCGAATGTGGCCAGCATCCCGAGCAGCTCATCCGTATACTCAACTGGAGGCTGTAAATGCCAATGCAAAACTATCAGTAAAGGAATGAATGTCCAAATATCTAACTGATAAATCAAAGTGGAAAAACATACCGGGGGCGAATCAGGGTCTTTGATATATCTGTGGTCAGGCAGAGGAGGCTCTAACAGAACCTGGTAAGGCGTCCCATACTGCCACCCCCGTCAACTCGGTCGGCATATCTGGCCATCCAGGATGATCGAGAGTCGGAGGGATCGGAGGAATCGAACTACCTCTACCTCTAGATGTACCAGCCCTGCTAGAAGAGGGGATGTCTGTAGCACGAGCACGACTCGAAGATGGTGCGCCCGTGGACCTCCGTGGTGGAGCCCGTACTCCCGTCAAGGGGGGCATCAGATATATGCGGCGATAGGTGGCGTAGTTCCCCTCAAGGAGATGTAATAAAGCATCACTGCCCTGCATAGCACTACTGACCTCCTCAGGGGATAATCTATCAGCAGTCCGCATGGTGTCTGGAGGCACAGCAGGAGGGTCTTGAGAATTACCCCCCCATAGCTGGCGCTGGAAGCGTTCCCCCAGGAACCAAGCTCTGCCGACTGGTCCCTCGAGCAGGAATCTATACTGGGAACTAGTCGACCCTCCGGGGTACTGATTCTCGAGATCATCACCGAAGACTGCCCAGGGCTGCCAAGTGATCTGCGGATAACCAGTGTACAAGTCAATCAGAAGTCAGAAATATAGAGCAGATCAAAGATGAAAATGAAAAGGAACTGAGAGTTCTGAAATACCTCTGTTGCCCGAACAGTGTCGAAGTACTATCGCAGAGAGAAGAGAGTCTCTCGAGGCCTCGGTAAGTGCTCGCCCTCAAACATCAATGAATACGGGGTCATAGGAGGTCCTGCCACCTCCATCTCCGGGGCTAATGTGGGAAAATATGCATATACCCATAGCTGAGAAAAGCAGTGCGGGATGTGAATACAAGGTGCTAAAAGGCAGAATACAGAATGCAAGGTGCGCCGTGCGTGCAGTGAACAAGTAATGAGGAGCAGAAATGTAAATCAAGAGGACGGAGTGTACCTCCCAGGCTCTCCAGTAGCCGCCGAGTAAATCCCCCCGCCCGCGAGAGACTACGCTCATGTAACAATAAAGGGTAGCCAGGCCAGCGCCGCCCCAATCATACTGACCGACCTGTGATAGGTCTACCAGAGCGCTCAGTAGGTACAACCCTACCATGTTCCCTCTATCGGCAAACAAGGTGGTGCCGAGGAGGTACATGAGGAAACCACGGGCATACTGCTCTGCCTCCTCAGGAGTATCGGGCTCCATCTGTGGCCGCCGGAAATGGGAAGAGAACCAAGTATAACGGACTCGCCCCGAACCTCTGTCTACAGGCGGGAGTGCCCCCAACAGATGCATCCAAGCAGCCTCCCACTGGCCCATATCCTCGTCGTAGGGAATGGGTCCACCGCCTACGTCTAGGCCGGTGAGTATAGCGAAGTCCAGTGGGGTCATGGTCATATCCCCGGCCGCAGAAAAATGGAAAGAATTGGTGGTGTCCCACCATCTCTCCGCCAGAGCAGCGAGTAACGTCCTACTGATGAGGCAATGAGATAACCCTCTGCAGAATGGCCCGAATCCTGCAAAGTCAACCAACTCCCGGACAGCTTCTGGAAGCTCAAAATACCACTCCCTCGCGGTGACGGAGCCATATCCTCGCACTGTGCGAGAGCGAACCTGCATTTAGAATAAATGTGTAGATCAGCAAATGAAGTGGAAACAAGCTGTGTGCAAATGAAGTGGAAATGAGCTGTGTGCAAATGAAGTGAAAATGAGTTGTGTGCAAATGAAGTGAAAATGAGTTGTGTGCAAATGAAGTGAAAACGAGCTGCGTACAAATGAAATGTTTTGGGCTGTGTGTTCACTTTAACGAATCTGGGCTGCGTGTTCAGTATATTTGGTATTTGGGCTGCGTGTTCAAATTTCAGAAAATCAGTGGGCTGTGTGTTCACTTTAACGAATCTGGGCTGTGTGTTCAGTAAATCAGAGTTTGGGACTGTGTGTTCTACTCTTAATCAGTGGGCTGAGTGTTCGCTTCAACTTTGGGCTGTGTGTTCAAATTTCAGAAAATCAGTGGGCTGTGTGTTCACTTCAACGAATCTGGGCTGCGTGTTCAGTATATTTGGTATTTGGGCTGCGTGTTCAAATTTCAGAAAATCAGTGGGCTGTGTGTTCACTTCAACGAATCTGGGCTGCGTGTTCAGTATATTTGGTATTTGGGCTGCGTGTTCAAATTTCAGAAAATCAGCGGGCTGTGTGTTCGCTTCAAATCTGGGCTGTGTGTTCAGTACATCAAAGTTTTGGGACTGTGTGTTCTACTCTCAATCAGTGGACTGTGTGTTCTACTCTCAATCAGTGGGCTGTGTGTTCGCTTCAAATCTGGGCTGTGTGTTCAGTACATCAGAGTTTAGGGCTGTGCGTTCTACTCTTAATCAGTGGGCTGTGTGTTCACTTCTTCAAATCTGGGCTGTGTGTTCAGTAAATCAGAGTTTGGGACTGTGTGTTCTACTCTTAATCAGTGGGCTGAGTGTTCGCTTCAACTTTGGGCTGTGTGTTCAAATTTCAGAAAATCAGTGGACCGTGTGTTCGCTTCAAATCGGGACTGTGTGTTCTACTTTTTATCAGTGGGCTGAGTGTTCGCTTCAACTTTGGGCTGCGTGTTCAAATTTCAGAAAATCAGTGGGCTGTGTGTTCACTTCAAATTGGGACTGTGTGTTCTACTCTTAATCAGTGGGCTGTGTGTTCGCTTCAAATTCGGACTGTGCGTTCAGAAAATCTGAGTTTTGGAACTGTGTGTTCTACTCTTAGTCAGTATGTGCTGTGTGCTCATTTTCAACTTCGGGCTGTGAATTCCGCGAATCAATGTTTGAGCCGCGTGTTCAATTTCTAATTAATGTGCACTGTGCGTTCACAATTATTCAATGAGCTGTGTTCACGAAATTCAAGTGGCTAAGTCACATGCTCAGGATGCAAGTACTATGTCATGAGCTAAACTGTGTGTCTAAGCATGGCAGGGGAATGAAATACATGAAAAAGCAGGAAAGAAAGTAAAATACCTCTGCATCATGAGAGAGATGCTGCTCTGGCTCTCGTAGGAGAAGATCCCCTGGTACCCGATCGTTAAATTCGGTGAAATGACGAAAAGTGGCTCGCGGAAGCCTATGTACCGCTGGAGCATATCGATCGGGAATAAAAGGGCGAACCCTCGGGGGCAATGTCATAAGATCAAAATCATCTCCGGCGCCGGGAAAACCTCCACCGTGAGGGAAATAGCCCGCCATTGCAAGAAATCTGCAAAGAGGAGCAAAAATGAGCAAAATGGGCCAAAGTTGGAAAAAGTCAACAAAAGTCAACTCTCGGGAAATGAAAAGTCAACAAAAGTCAACCCCCGGGAAAATTTTCCAAATATTGAAACAAACTTACCTCAAGTGATGAAAATGGGAAGAGAAGCCCCGGAATCAAAATTTAGTCGGCTTAAAGTGCTCAACACAGGAAGATTTCGCAGAAACAACTTGCGTGGGAGGCCGGGGGACGCGTATAAAATGCAGATCTGAAGGAGAAAATGGTCTAGAGAGCAAGAGGAGGAAGTTTTGCAGCCTTGGGTGTGATTTCGGATTGAATGGAGGTGCATATATATAGAAAAGTGGAAAATGACCAAAATGCCCCTACTTTGGGCAGGTGGCCGGCCGGCCACCTTTCCTGGCTGGCCGGCCATCCCCTTTTTCCCCCTGGGCGATGGCCTCTCCCAGGGCAATGGCCTGGCCGACCATGATCCCCACCCCCTCCCCTACCTCTCTGCAAATTTTGAGAAAAATCGGAGTTCCCGGGACCTGAAAAAGTTCAAGAAAAGTGCACTTTCTGGCGCCGAATTGCTCCACCGGAACTTTAACTGCAATTTCTGACATGTGTTTCATCATTATTCATCAAAATCAGAGTGTATCCTTTTTAAACATGTTGTGACCTCTCCGGGAGGTGAATCAGAGGCCGCGATTGGGTTGCCGTCGCCGAAATGCGCGTTTTCCGGTTCATCATTTCATGTCAAACGGGCACCCTAATTTATACTCGTTTTGCGTTGTTGCGCATATAACTCGCATTCTCATGAATATTTTGCATTGTCATGCATGATTTCTTGATGTGTAGTACTTCTGTACTTGAACATGCGTTGTCGCGCATTATCTTTTCTCGCGTTGTGTTGCATTCATTCACCGGCACTGTGTGTGTCGAACTTTTGGAATCATAGGAATCACGTTGAATATATGTTGTTAGCATATTGTTCTTGTTGAATTTCTCTATTTTGCAGGCACGATATTGCATGTACGGTTCATTTGAGGCTGGTGCAACCAGACGAATCACGCAGGTATCGTATCTTCTCCGTGTGAGACGCGACGAGAATTGAATAATTCTCCGCATTCTTAACTGCATGAGATGTAGTTGTTGCTTTGCATTCTTGCTTAAAACTGTTGCATCTATTTGTCAATACTTGCTTCATTACAGCTTGTTGCACTTGCATGATCATCTGGCTCCGTGCCTCTCTTTTGCATTTTGCCCCTGCCTGCGGGCACGCCTGCGGGCACATATCATCTCTGTTTGTCTTGTATGATTGTCTAAGTCTTCGGCCTTGTCAAAAATGGGTCGTCTCTGGGCTTTGACATTCACTCCCGTCATTGTTATGACTTCCGAGTTCTGTCAAAGAGGGGCAACTGTAGACACCCCATTTTTGACCGACCTTAAGACTCAGACGTCACCGGTTGAGCGCTCGGTGATGTTGCGTACTGTGCTCGTTCAGAAGTCTCAGAGTCGTGGCCGTGCGCCCTGCCTCCGGACTTCCGAACTCTCTTCTCTACCTTGTCTCGGTTTGCGAACCAGGCTCGATTTTTCTCTGTTTTCTTTTCTGAGGGAAGGGAGTGGTCCGGTAGGCTATCTCCCGGTGGCCGTGAGCTACTTTTCGTGGCCGTAGGCCATTTTGCCCATTTCGGAGCCCGGTTCCCGGTTTTCGGAGCCGTCAGGCCGTGTGCCTCGGTTTGGGACCGCCCAACCATCTCTGTTTTCTCCGGTTTTTGGCAGAGACCTCTGTTTTAATATTCCGAGGAACCCTGGGGCCCCTGATGCCCACTTCGTGGCCGTATGCCACTTCCGGTGCCTGCAACCGGTCTTCGGGACCCCAAACCGCGCGGTTTTGGTCCCGAGCATTCATTTCGCATCCGTTTTCTCCGGTTTTTGGCAGGTACCTCTGTTTTGTCATTCCGAGGGACACTGGGGTCGCAGATGCCCACTTCGCTGCTGAACACCACTTCCGGCACCTGCAGCCCATTTTCGGGATCCCGAATTACTCGGTTTTGGCTCCGAGTGTTCATTTCTCATTAGTTTTTGTTCAAACTTGGTAGGTACCTCTGTTTCAACATCAGGAAGATCACTGGGGGGGTGAGAAGCCAGCAATTATCCCAGATAACCAGTTTCGCTCCTCCGGAGCCCGTTTTTCTCACTTCCGGGCCAATGTTGAACACCCTGGGGGTGTTTTCTTCCAACCAAAGCTACATATTTGTGATCAGGAGATATGGGAGGACCCTAAACAAGAGTGGTCGGCCAGAAATTGTCCAGTTCAGTTTTGAGCCTCTCCTTCAAGTCCAATGTTGTGGCTCCTGCTTCAATGTTGCCAAATTCCAACCTTGGATCCTTGTTCTACACATCTGGGAGGACACAAAAAGCTGGTGGTCGGCCAGTAATTGTGCATTTCATTTTTAAGCCTCTCCTTCAAGCTCTATGTTGTGGCTCATGCTTCAGAGTTGCCAGATTCCAACCTTGGGGCCTTATTCTACACACATGAGAGGACACCATTGCATGGTGGTCGGCCAGCAAATGTTTACTTCATTTTTTGGGGGTGGCCGGCCGGCCATGGTGAGTGGCTGGCCGACCAGGTGGGGTGGCCGGCCGGCCACCTCCCAGAAAGTTACCTGGCCGGCCAGCTTCCTGCTTTCCAGCTCAGTACAGTTGTCCGGATATTTTTGCTGAAATATCACCCCATCCGGGGGATATTTTGGGAGGGAAAGCTTGGGTGCTTTTCCCTCCCCTTTTACACTCTTTTTTGGCCTATTTAAAGGGACCAACAGCTCCTTTGCCTAGGTTAGAAAATTTGCTCTCAAGAACACCTCTCCCAAATCCTCCATTTCCATAGCTAAAAAACTCAAAAAAGCTTCAAGTGTCAAAGCCAATCCTTCATCAACCCTAAGCACTACCATCACCATCTCCATTCGAGCAGCAAAGAGGTGATTTTCAGTGGTCAAGGATCAACAAATTCAAGTCAAGAATCAAAGAAAGACTTGTCTTCAAGGGTAAGTCTCAAATTCCATTTTTCTACCCTTTTCTTGATTCCTATTTCTACCCTATTTCCTTTTGTTTTTTGGGCTCCGACCCCTACTGGTTTTGTGCTTATTTTGAGCCCCTCTACAACTTTGTAGAAGGGCTCAACTTCATTTGATGCTTCTATGATATACTTATTTCAATATCACTTTTTATGCCATTATCTTGCATGCTAGTTTTGGCCTATATATATTTGTTTTTTGGGTTTCGACCCCTACTGGTTTTGGGTTTATTTTGAGCCCCTCTACAACATTGTAGAAGGGCTCAACCTCATTCGGTTCTTCTATGCATGAGCTATCATTGTAGCCTTCTTTTGGTCCATATATTGCATGCTATTTTGAGCCTATCTAAATTCTGATTTTGAGGATGTCATTCACTGTAAATATGCATATTTTGGGCTCCTCTTCAAAGTTGTAGAAGGAAATTTTGTGGTTTTAATTTTCTATATACCACTTGCTTAACAAATCCCCTTATTTCCCCCTTTTTTGCAAGCTAATGTTGCCATACTTGTGATCATAATTTGGCCTTGTTTTGTACTAAAAAAATGCTTTTTTTGGGACTGTCTTGCTACTGTTTTTGCTGCCATGTGTCAATTTTGCATGTATAGCATAGCTGTAGGCCATTTCGGGGGGTAAATATCGCATTTCGGGAGTATTCCGGGCATCGGGTGCATTTTTATCATCATTTTGAGGCTGTTTTCCCTCCATTTAGCTGCTGGAATTTAATTTGCATGCTTGCATATCATTTCCCATGTCATTCCATGCCTTAATGCATTGCCTCGGTTTGCGCGCCAATGGGCACGCACTTCGAGGCACTCCGTTTTCATCCATTGGCAGCCTATGTGAGTGCGGCTGAGGCTCTCTCATGTTGGCGTAAGCCCATCACTGCATTCCGTATGCCATTTTATGCATTCCTCGGTTTGCGTGTCCGCGGGCACGCATTTCGAGGCAACTTTGTTTTTACCCGACGGCGTCTTATGTGAGTGCGACTGAGGTCCTCTCATGTCAGTGTAAGCCCAATCTGCACTTTCTATGTCATTTGCATCGCGTATGCCACCGCCTCGATTCGCGTGCCCGTGTGACACGCATTTCGAGGCACTTCGGTTTTATCCGATTTGCATTTCACATCATTGCCTCGATTCGCGTGCCCGTGTGACACGCATTTCGAGGCACTTCGGTTTTATCCGATTTGCATTTCATCATTGCCGCGATTCGCGTGCCCGTGTAACACGCATTTCGAGGCACTTCGGTTTTATCCGATTTGCATTTCACATCATTGCCTCGGTTTGCGTGCCCGTGTGACACGCATTTCGAGGCACTTCGGTTTTATCCGAGTTCTATTTTGTCACCGCCTCGATTCGCGTGCCCGTGTGACACGCATTTCGAGGCACTTCGGTTTTATCCGATTTGCATTTCACATCACCGCCTCGATTCGCGTGCCCGTGTGACACGCATTTCGAGGCACTTCGATTTTATCCAATTTGAATTTCATCATTGCCTCGGTTTGCGTGCCAGTGGGCACGCATTTCGAGGCACCCCATTCTTATCATTCCGGCATCCTATGTGAGTGTGGCTGAGGCCCTCTCATATTGGTGTAAGCCCATCATTGCATTTCGTGCCTTTATGTCATCGCCTCGGTTTGCGTGCCAGTGGGCACGCATTTCGAGGCATCTCATTTTCATAGCATTGCGCATGCTAGGATTGTATGTTAGCTGCATTTCATGCATATCATGGATATTGCACGGGAAACGAGGCACGTTTCGTACTCCGAGTGACGGAACGGGTCTCAATTCCCAAGTCACCGACACTCCGGATTACCCATGATGGAGTTAGGTTTTGTTGTAGCATTCACATGCATTCATTCTATACTGGGTTGTGCAATTCGGCTCCTCGGCCATCATGCATCGGTATGCGTGATTGGTGGCACGAGGATCGAGGCATGCATATATTTGTGAAATACATTGCCATGCCCTTTTCCTGCTCTCTGTTGCAGCAAAATCCAGAAACAGCAACTTTTCGGAGTCCGGCGCGTATTTCGAGAAATATTGCAAACAGAGGCTAATTGGGGCATCCCAATGGATTTCTGCGAGAAAACAGGCAGCATTCATCAGAAGCAAGGCAGTCCCTGGCTTGCATGCCAGTTTACAGCTTTTCTTAGTTAATTTGTCAATTAATTGGAAATCTGTATTTATTCGGACTGTATATTCGGACTGTATTATTCTTTCATTTGGGTCTGTATTATTCTTTATTCGGACCCTCTGCGCGAGGGCACAATTGTAATAAGGGTGTGTGAGTGTGATGTATATCTTCCAACCCCCATTTCTTTCTCCCTTTTATTTATCTGCTTACGATGATTAGATATAGGGCATATTTCAATTAGCATACAGTATGACAGCATGTTTGCATCATTCATCTGTTTTGCATGCACCGGGCTTGGCGCATCATACAAACTGCATTGTATTTCAATTACAAGATGAATACATGTTAGTTGTTGCATTTCACATGCCATGTTTAGAATAGCCGAGCCTGCCATCTTAGTTGCATCTTTGCATGTGTTGCATTAGGCATTTTGTATACTTAGGATCATGCATGATTTCTAATCGGTTTTTGTTTTGGCTTGGAGTACTCGGTGAGTTTTATGCTTTAGCATTCTTGCATGCGTGTGAGTGACTGCCATGATAGCATGCTTGCCATGAGGCTATGTGCTTACGTGATATAACTGCCTTGAGTGCCTGTGGGTGGAGGTTGAGTTATTTGAATTGGGACAATGCATCGACTGTTTGTTTTAAGCCCACTAGATAGTGGCAACATCACTATTTTCTAAGCCCACCCGAGGGTGGCAAATCCGCATTTTAGCCTACCTGCGGGTAGCACCATCAAACCATTTTCAAGCAAACAAACATGAAATGTTTTGTTCCAATTCAGACGGCCCAATCTATACTTGTTTACTGCGAGCATCACATAGTAACCTAGGCTAATAATCGGAATAAGAACTCACAATGTTTTCAAAAACAGATATCATGGTTAGTAGAGGCCGGTCTTTGACCGGGCGAGCGGGGGTGCTCACGATGTGACCTTCCCCAATCGTACCCAAGTTCCCGAGCCAACTTTGGTGATGACGGACACGTGGCCTTTCGGCACCGAGTCAGGGTTTCCTAAATTTTCCATTTTAAAAATATTTAGGTGGCGACTCTGTTATCTGGCAAAGCAGTCCATGTTTGGCACTTCTTTCAAAAAATCTGTTTTTCTCAAAACGATTTGCCGGATTTGGACTCTTTGGTTCAAGATTTGGAACCGCAACAAAATCGAGTCCGAACTGTAGCGAGGTCCCTCGCGGGCTTGTTACATCTTATTTTCCACTCTAACAAACATCCAAAAAGAGATAGGTCAGATAAATGAAAAAGTAAATTTGAAGGCAGGAAGCACACAACGACAAATCCACAAATCCAGAGAGGCAGTGAGTGAGAAGAGTTTGTTCCTTAATCATTTCAGTCATAGAAACTGCAAATAACAATCCTATCAATATTGACAACGCAAATTTATGAGGAAATATCTCAGCAAGCTTATTGAGGACTTCACCAGATCACATCACATGCATCAAGAATAAGAATGTACATGGATCTTTATTAATAAGTACACTTGTTTGGTAAAAATATTATGTGGATTTCTGAAGTAATAACGAATTACAAAAATCAAACCTATATAGCACTTTAGATCTTACATATATGCGTTTCGTTTGTATATATATATGCACAGACAAATATAAAATAAAATTAGATACATATAAAAACATACAAACAAAATCGGAGAGAGAGAGAGATTACGATCAAACATTACACAGAGTAAGATTCGAGCGATGAAGATGAATCGATGAAGATGTGCCAAACATTACAGAGAGAGACAAAGAGAAGTGTTTAGGCTTACCAATTATGAATCTCGATTATGGATCGATCGAAATCTTCATCAACAGCAGATTGAAATCTTCAAATCTTCATCAACAATCGATCAAAATTTTCAAATCTTCTTCAAAGTGAGAGTCTAGTGAGAGAGACTGAGATCCGAGCGAGAGAGTCGAGTGAGAGAGACATATTTTGAGAGACAGAGAGTTCCGATTTGGGAAATAAGGGGAAAAAAGGGGGACGGGTCAAGTTTTTTTAATTGGTTTGGGGGCTTTTTATTTTTTTATTTTTAAGAACACTATTGGGTCAATTAAAAAGAGATTTTTTGCGACCGCAAAACAAACGGTCGCAAAAAAATAGGCGCAGAAAGTCATAATTCTAGTAGTGGAAGCTTCTCTCAAACTCCATTATGTGTTTAAACTTGTGTAACTCATCTCTATTATCTAAATCTTTGATTGCTTATTCTGAAAAAAAAAAAAAAAAGCTTGTACTTTCAGCCACTTCCGCTCTAACAATTGGATTTGGTTCTTCTGGTAATCTTTCTCTTTCATAGATGAATTGGGATAAAGTTCAGGTGTATGTCAACCCTAAGGGTTAGCTGAATGGCAAGTTCAGTCGTGATAAGCATCGTAGGAACTATGTCATGAGTTTGAATCTCATGAATCTTGATCCCCTTCAGCCACTTCCTAGGCTTGTACAGAGTATTTGTATGGAACAGAACAACATGTATCCTAGAACTAGTTGAGTGAAGTCTAGCAGCTGCAATAAAGGCTGCTAGATATGTATAGCGCAGGAAAACTGCAATAAATTCTAGCAGTTGCCAAAAAAAAAGTTCACCTCGCCGTGCCCATGCCGTACGCACGACGGACCTAAATGTATTTGCTGTACTCAACACATATTCGGTGTACCGGTACATGTACCGCCGTACCAGTACACGTATCCGCACCCGGTAAGTATCTGGTACTTGTACTACACCATTTTTGAAGTACTCGTGCTTCATAGCCTATGGCTTGTTCTCGATATGTATAGCGTGGGAAAACTGCAAATCTAACGACTAGTTAGGACAAAGTTAAAAATAAAGTATAGGACCGTAGTGAAAGTTTTTCATCAACTAATTGGGACTATTTCAGTTGGCCAAAATCCTTAAACTTGAGATAAAAGAGTTCAAATCTTATCATATGCAAAACTGCCCCTCCCTGGACCTCCAATGTACAACATAAAAAATAAAACAAAAAAACTTTCATCAATATATGACCAATAATTGGGAATATCCTCAATAAATTTTGAAAAGCTAAGGGTACTGTAAGTCCTCCACAAGGCAGATTTAAGGTGAAGAAAAGCTTCTTCACCAATTTGTTGGTTACTAATTTATCCAGTCTCGTTACGAAGTTTCTTCAACCAAATAGGGCTAGCTCGACAACCAATTGGGACTAGTTAAATTGACTAAAATCCTTACACTTCACAAGACGGTCAAGAGTTCAAGTCTTACCATAAGCAAGACCTTCCTAATTTGACCTCCAATGTACCAAAAAAAAAGAAAGAAAGAGATTTTCATCAATATGACTAATGATTGGGAATATCAACAATAAATTTGGGAAAACTTTGGGGCATTTTAAGACCATAAAGGGGCAATTTGGGAACTTGCTAAAAAATAAGCTTTTTAACTTTTTTAGACAAAAAAGTCAGTTTTTTTTATCAACTTTTCAAAACACCACAAAGTCAGAGTTACACCACAAAGTCAGAGTTGAGGTGAAGGACAATTTTTTCACCAATTTGTTGGTTACCAATTTTTTCAGTCTGAAGATTGGACATTTTTGCAAGTTTCGTTAACTTTCTTGTGTCCTTCTATCTCTTACTTGTGTTTCATCACCCAAATTTGAATCTCTTATACACATTACACTCTTTCTTTCTTTTCTCAAACAGGCAAGTGTTGGCAACTCCAAGGACTAGTTTGGCATGGAAAAAACTGATTCTAGCAAGGAAGTTTCAATAAAAATTGACAAGTTGAACAAACTATTAGCCTGTTCCCTCAAAAACAAACTGCTCCATGAATCTCCATCCCTCTCCGAGAATTCCATCTTCAGAGTCCCTAGAACACTCAGACAACACAATGAGAGCATTTACGAGCCCAAAATAGTCTCCGTTGGCCCTTATCACCGTGGCAAAGACAGACTTGCACTGATGGAGAACATAAAACTATGGTACTTGGACACCCTCCTAGCCCGGTCACCCCTTCCTCCAGAAGAAACCTTGCAACAATTAATAGAATGCATTCGCAAACTAGTGAAAAGAACAATCAACTGTTATGCAGAAAGGGTTGACATGAGTGAAGATGAGCTCGTGGAAATGATGATTGTCGATGGATGCTTTTTACTAGAGCTTTTTAGAAGAGACGCGTGGTTAGTCCCTCGAGACAACGATGATCCTGTATTCAACTTGTCACGCCCCAAGCTCCGTGACAACGCCGCACACTCATATAAGTGAGCATGCAAGGCTAAGAATCCAATCACATAACCCACAATGTAAAATACTCAAATTAAATCCTTAATTGTCATAATGCCAAAATCCATAAAAATAAATAGTTCTTATATGAAAATGTCCACTAAGTCCACTAATTTAATCCACTAACAAAACAATAATCCAAGTACTTAAATCATGGTCCTACTCTCGGCACTCCCATATGTAAAAAAAATCCCGCGCAGCTCTACTCTTCAGAATCTGAAAAATAAAATAAGGGTAAACCAGACAGCCCAGTAAATAACTAACCATCACTGCTAGCTGGATCAAGTATACAAAAATAAATAAATAAATCGATGACCAATAAATATAATTTTTCTACAGTTCAATAAATGAACAATTATTTGTAAGATGGTTTCATAGCTAAAAATAAACAATGTACAATACGTTTTAAATGAAAAACCAATGTGATAATTCAAAGTAATTCGTTGTTCAAATCGATGGTTCGATATTCAGATAGTTCAATTATTCGATTCACAAAACTCAAGTCTTAATGACTACGGTCACTTAGCCCGTGACAAGGCCCAGAACCACACATAGGCTGGTGGTAAAGCCCCAAAAGAAACTAGTTTCTGTGCCAATAAATAACCCCCATTGGCTAGGGTCCAAATCATAGTCAGACTAGAGTGATGTTCAAAATTCAAACAATACACAACTTTCAAATAAAATATTCGATATTTTCGGAATAAACATTTGGTACAATTTTCAGAATAGTTTTACAAAATATTCAAATAACTTTCATAATAATATTCGATGTTGTTTTATACTTGACCCATGTTTTATTTTAAGAGAACACGAAGGCTATAAATATATATTTATGATTTTAAACGATTCGATAGGAATAAAAATGAACCAACAGTGATAGAGGGTTACTTACCTCAAAAGCTTAGAAATAATATTCCAACACCAACTCCAAACACCCAACTCCACCACTTCAATCACACAAACCTAATAAATAAAACCTCAAATAAATTAATATTTTTTTACATGTTACATATACCCATAAAAGCCCCACTATATTAGATTAATGTATTGCTTTAATATCCAAGAGATCAAACCATTCAACACAACTTTAAAGCCAAACACACCCTTACCCATGATACAAAACTCCATTGTTTCTATTACCCACCCAAAGCAAAGTTACACTTACACATTGTACCCAATTCTCAAAACCTAAGTAGGCACCTATAGATCTTCCAAATCCCCTTAATGCATTGATTGTTAAATTCCTCAATATAAACTTAATAATTAACAGTAAAGACAGATTTTACCTTAACCAATGGGTGTCCCAAAATCACCAACGTGCTGCCTCCAATCCCTATTGCAACCTCCCTTGAACCTCTTTTCTCTTTTTCTTTTCTTTTTTCTTTTACCTTCTCAAACCCTAGCCGCCTATGGAGCAATTCACAGCCTCTGTTTTGTTTGTTTTCCAAGACTTATAGGTGGGCTTATTAACCTAATTTCTCAAAGTTACAAAATTACCCATCTAAGTAATAGGAAATATAATGCCATCTCATAACTAATTCTTTGATATTAATAAATGACCCATATAAATTAATTTAATTACTAATCTATCCAATAAAATAATCCTGCACACAACTTGGGTTTTACACAACTCATCCTGGATGCATGAAAATCTCTACCACGACTTGATTTTGCTCGAAAATCAGATTCCTTGGTTTGTTTTGCACTGTCTGTTTCATCTAACCGTGTCAATTCATGAACAAGAAACAAGTTTCCTAAGCTTGTCCTAAAATTCTTTAAAACAATGATGCTGATGACAGTTCCAGCAGAGTTCAAATCAAGAGGCCACAAAATCAAGCATATTTTGGACTTAATCCGGGGTAGTTTGCTGTCATTGTCTGAAAATACCAAACCAACAAATACAAGCTGGGAACTTTTCCCTCCGGTAACAGAACTCCTACGGGTAAGGGTGTTCAGCTCTGGTTCAGTTTCACGATTCTAAGCCAGAAAATTTATCGCTATATATCTAAACTACATAGTTCAATAGAAAATGATTCTATCTATGCATGTTTTTCAAAAATTACCTAATAAGCATACTTCAACTTTTGAAATATTCTCCAAACTAACTCTTAAAATTTGTTAAAACAAAACAGATTCTTCAATAATTACTATAAAAAATGCAATTATAAGAAGGGTAAAAATCATATAAATAATGGCGAAAAAAAAAAACTAAGTGCTTTTGTTAATAGGATGAATGAAGGCATCATCTACGTTAGAATGAGATTGAGGTTAGAAGAAGTCAATGAGAAGAAAAGTAAGTACCTTGTAGAACATTCTGTACATAATAAAATTAATAAAAACATCGAATGGTTTGGTTTAGTTTTATTCGATTCTTTTGAAACTTAATCTAGAAATTGAACTGCAATTGATGGTTCTTAATTTTTTGATACCAGAACCAATTGTGCCCTCAAAAAACTGGTTTGAACTAGTTCAGATTGGTTAAATTATGGTTTGACCAGTTTTTTTAACACCCCTGACCTACAGGCCGGAGTCCAATTCAAGAAGGGTCCTCCTGACGACCTCCTGAACATCAAGTTTTGCAATGGCATGTTTGAAATCCCACCAATAAAGATCCGGGGAAACTCTGAATCCCTTTTTCGCAACCTCATAGCGTACGAGCAGTGTAATCGCCAGTGCACCGACAAATTCACATCCTATGCAGTGTTCTTGGACTGCCTAATCAACACAAGCAAAGATGCAGATTTGCTCTGTGACAAGAGAATTGTAGTGCTTGCTTTGAGCACTGAAGACATGTCCACTCTCTTCAATGGACTCTACAATGACACTCTTGTCTATGATTTTTACTATGGTGGTGTGTCTATGGAGGTGAATCAATATTACAGGTCTCGATGGCCTAGGTGGAGAGCAATTCTCAAACATGATTACTTTAACAATCCATGGTCTATTGTTTCTTTTATTGCTGCTATTGTAATGCTTGTTTTTACATTTTTACAGACCCTTTTTACCATTCTGTAAAAACATCTCTTACTAAGAGATCATGCTCATCAATATTGTAATTTTGCAATATATGTAATAATTGCAATGCTTGTTATTTCCTTGTCATTATGGTTGCAAGAAAAACTGGTAGAACCAATAGATAAGTGATTAATACTACCCATTTTGTAATAAAGGTAATAGTGCCGCCCCACCTTCTGTCAATTTTTAGTATAAGATGTTTATGGTACACACCGTTATAAAATTTCTCATAGTCCAATGATCATAACATGCAAGAAAGTTATTTTTATTATTATATACGTGTCCTTATTTCTTTGTCAGAAAATACTGTGACACCCCCCCTCTACTGATCGATACAAATGTTTGACATTCTTTTTTGTGTAAATTATATTTTTTACAACGATTATTTGACTCTAATTTTACTTTAATATTCCTTATTGTTTTAATTTGAACAAATGGCCTAAACTTTTAAGTATCTAAATTTTCTACACGTATTCCTCGTATGACCAAGACGTGTTAAAAAATCACGAATTGTAACATCTAATTTGGACGAAATGACTAAACTAAAACTGGATCGAAAATTTAAAGTTAATATTGTTGAAATTGAAATAATAAGGACTAAAATAAAATTTAGATCAAATTATAGGGTGAAAAGTATAATTATCTCTTTTTTTATTTGTACATAAATGTTCCTACATTCTATAGAAAGAGTGGTCATCCTCAGAGGTCATCATATCCAAAACTCAAATTTCATTCACTTGTCTGAAAATTCACTTTCACCAACAAAGGTAAGTCCTAATGAGAAGCCTCTCTCAAACTCCATTATGTGTTTAAACTTGTGTAACTCATCTCTGTTATCTAAATCTTTGATTGCTTATTCTGAAAAAAAACTTGTACTTTCAGCCACTTCTGCTCTAATAATTGGATTTGGTTCTTCTGGTAATCTTCCTCTTTAAATCCTCTTTTTTGAAGTTACATTTTAAAGTAGTTTTTCATTTGCTCATAGATGAATTGGGAAAGTTCAGGTGTATGCCAACCCTAAGGGTTAGCTGAATGGCAAGTTTAGTCGTGATAAGTATCGTAGAAACTATGTGATGAGTTTGAATCTCATGAATCTTGATCCCCTTCAGCCACTTCCTAGGCTTGTACCGAGTATGTGTATGGAACAGAACAGCATGTATCCTAGAACTAGTTGAGTGAAGTCTTGAATACCTTTTGATGCAGGAGGATTAGGGACAGGCTGTGAGTACTGTAAAACAGACTTTCTGTGGTTTTTATGGTTGCTTAAAGCTGAAAATCAATAAGAACTTTAGGAATTCAAGTAATGAGTGGAATGAAACCGGGTGAAAGAGATCAAAACAGGGGCTGTTCTGGGAGTGTGAACAGTATCCGTGAACAGTAATTAGGCTGTGGAAGTGCTGAAATTTAAGGAAGAAATAAAAGAAAATAAGAAGACAGGTCTAGACGTCGCCCCTAGGGTTTGATTGCATCACACAACTCATAAAGAAGCTTCAAATTATAAAATATCAACTCTATTGAATTATAAGCATTACATGATTTTATATAAGATTAAGAGACTTCCTAAACCAACTAGAACTAAAATAGGAAACTACCAAAATATCTTTGATTTTCAAAACTAATTTAAGACTAAATAAAAAACAAAAATAAAGACTAATTAAATCATTTAACTCACAAGACGACTCATGGGCGACTCCTACAGCTCATGTAGGCAAATATAAAATTACCAAAATACCCCTTGCCTAAAAATCCTAGAAACATAAAAATAATCATAAAATAAAACTATAATAATATTAGAAACGTGATTATGTATGGCTCCTATCGATTTCTCTTTGAAACCATTCCAATTTCCAAATATCATCACTTCTTTAAATTTACTCTTCTTTGAGGTTCTCATATTCCGCATCACCTTTGTTACCCAAAAAATAAGGTATACAGCCATAGTGAGAATCTTCATTAATCAAGTGGGGTTAGTTCGGTTGCTAAAATCATTACACCTCACTAGAAGTTCAATCTTAATAGATTAGCTGAGTGACAAGTTGAGTAGTGATAAGTGCTTCAAAAAACTAGATTACAAGTTCAATTGTCATGAAGCGCTTGACTCCTTTGTGACCATCCTATGACTTGTTCTCGATATGTATAGAGCAGGAAAATTGCACATCTGACAACTAGTTAGGACAAAGTTTTGACTACCCTTGTAACTAAAAATAAAGTATAGGACCATAGTGCAAGTTTTCATCAACTAATTGGGACTATTTCAGTTGGCCAAAATCCTTGAACTTGAGATTAAGAGTTTAAATCTTGCCATATGCAAAACTGCCCTTCCCTGGACCTCCAATGTACAACATAAAAAATAAAACAAAAACATTTTCATCAATATATGACCAATAATTGGGAATATCCTCAATAAATTTTGAAAAGCTAAGGGTCCTGTAAGTCCTCCATAAGGCAGATTTGAGGTGAAGAAAAGTTTCTTCACCAATTTGTTGGTTACTAATTTATCCAGTCTGAAGATTGGACATTTCTGCAAGTCTAGTCAACTCTTTTTTCTTTTCTTTTTTTTTAATATATATATATCTTGTGTTCATCCCCCAAATTTGAGTCCCTCTTATACACATTGCACTCTTTCTTCTTTCCTCAAACACGCAAGTATTGGCAATTCTAGGGACTAGTTTGGCATGGAAGAAACTGATTCAAATAAGCAAGTTTCAATAGAAATCGAGTTGAACAAACATCTAGCCTGTTCCCTCAGAGACAAGCTGTGCAATGAATCTCCATCCCTCTCCGAGAATTGCATCTTCAAAGTCCCAAGGACACTCAGAAGGTGCAATGAGAGCATTTACAAGCCTAAAATAGTCTCCATAGGCCCTTTTCACTATGGAAAGGAAAGACTTGCACCGATGGAGAAAATAAAACTGTGGTACTTGCATAGCCTCCTGGCCCGTCTACCGCCCCTTGCTCAAGAAGAAACTTTGCAGCACTTCATAGTGAGCATTAGGGAGGTAGCGAAATACACTAGCAACTGTTATGCAGGAAGGCTCAATCAGAGCAAAGATGAGCTGGTGGAAATGATGATCCTCGATGGATGCTTCCTACTAGAGCTTTTCAAAAGAGAAGCATGATTAGTCCCTCGACACAACGATGACCCTATATTCAACACGTCCTGGATGCGTGAAAATCTCTATCATGACTTGATTCTGCTTGAAAACCAGATTCCTTGGCTTGTTCTCTGCCACCTGTTTGATCTAACCATGTCTACTAATGAACAAGAAACCAATTTCCTAGTCAATCTTGTCCTCAAATTCTTTGAAACCATGATGCTGGTGACAGTCCCATCTGACAACCAATCAATATGTCGTGAAAATTTCAAGCACATTCTGGACTTAATCCACCGAACTTTGCTGTCCTCATCATCCGAAAATACCAAACCAACAAACACAAACTGGGAACTTTTTCCCTCAGTGACAGATCTCCTACGGGCCGGTGTCAGGTTCGAGAAGGGTCCTCCTGACGACATCACGAACATCAATTTTCGCAATGGCGTGTTCGAAATCCCACCAATAAAGATCCGAGGAAACTTAGAATCGTTGTTTCGCAATCTCATAGCGTATGAGCAATGCGATTGCCAGTGCACCGACAAGTTCACATCCTATGCAGTGTTCTTGGACTGCCTCATCAACACAAGCATGGATGCAGATTTCCTCCGTGATAAGAGAATTGTTATGCCTGCTTTGAGCACTGATGATGTGTCCATTCTTTTCAACGGCCTTTACAATGACACTCTTGTTTATGATTTTTACTATGGTGATGTGTCTAGGGAGGTGAATCAATATTACAGGTCTCAGTGGCCTAGGTGGAGAGCAATTCTCCAACGTGATTACTTTAACAATCCATGGTCTATTGCTTCCTTTATTGCTGCTATTGTAATACTAGTTCTTACCTTTTTACAGACCTTGTTTACCATCCTCTCTTACTAAGTCTAAGAGATCCTATCCATCAATATGTAATATGTAATGTAATAATTGCAATGCTTGTTATTGTTATTGTTCCACCTTGTCAGTGTGATTCGATAAATTTTATAGAACCCATAAAGTCTTATGTGAATCCATCCTTGATACAAAACTGAAAAACTTATCCTCCAACTTGTTGGATTTGTGGTGTCTGATTAGTACTATACATCTCACCATGTGCAATCATGGGTCCAACTGGTGACGTAAATCCTAGCATATATTTTGTTGTTTCTTTTCAATATAGTGAAAGTGTGAGATGTGGATGTAGACAATCTTATAGAATCATGAATATCTTTGTGTTCTGCTTTTCTAATTTGTGATTGATTCTACTTGCTATTGTGTGTGTGGTTTATTTCAAAACACAACCAACAAAACTGAAAGGTTCGGTTCAGTGTAAAATTTTCTCTCAAGATGTGATAGCATCTAGAAGAAGAGAGAATTTTTCAGATGGAAAGATCAATTCTGGTGATAAAAATTTGCCATTAACTTGGAGTTTTTGCATCTTTATTGACATATTTGGGGGGAATTGTAATCGATGGCTCACTAATTTGGGACCAACTATAATGTTTTCATGTTTTTGAGAAGTTTCAATGCAGTTTTAGATGTTAAAACCTTCAATGCAGAATACATTTAGCATCTCATTCCTGACCTTGCAGTATTTGTTTTATCAGGAATGTTTGTGCTTCGTTATTGTTGCCACTGTTGTGATTGTTTTGAGTGTTTTTTTCTTTTTTTTCTTTTCCTCCTTGATGCTTTGTGCAAACATCAACAATGATATATATAGCCCCATAGGTATTGCTTATGAGAGTCAATAAAAGATAGAACCTACAGAACTCAAAACACATGGGAAACAACCATAAATCAAAACCCATGTAAAAAACATCTGTTTTAGCAAGGCAAATCCAACCATGAACAATCCTACATAGTAGAATTCACAAGAAAATGATCAAAACATCAAAATCCATGTAAAAAAACATCAGTCTATGAACACTCCAACTATGAACAATCCAACAGAGAAGAATAAAAGCCCATATCAAAAACATCAGTCTATGACGACAAGTTTGCTGTACTCTTCACCAGCTATAGCTAATTCCATGGTGCTTTCAGGGCTCGAAACCCCACCTTCCTCCAAAAACATCTTCAGCAAGTTCTTGGAAAACCCGCTGACAAGCGCCACGCCTTTCTGACAACTTGGCACCGGAGTAGCATCTGAGTTTCGAAGGTTCCAAAACACAATTTCCGGTACTGATTTGTATCCACTCTCATCAAATTTTCTACATATTGCTTCGTAGTCAGTCTCCCAAGGATTTGCAGAAGCTTGATCAAACTCCATATCACTGAACACAAACAGCCTCTTTATCATCTGTTCTTCACTGAGCTTTCCTTTATTTGCTACTTCCAAAATTTTATCAAACACCTTTTGAAAATCCGTGTTCATTGACCAATTCATTCGTTCTATGGATCGAACCTTAGACAAAAGAGTGTCTCCTTCAATCACATGGAGTTGTGGATCATGGCTGAAAGTGATTAGCTTCCCTTTCCATGGCTCTTCACTTAACTCTGAAACTAGCAATCCGAGCGCAACAGAGACTTCAAGCGGTACACCATACATGCTTCCCGAGACATCACAGATGGCGAGGCAGTTTTTCAGCTTCCCAATCATTGATAAATCATCGACTATTCTTTGCCATTGTAACCCTGCAACTTGGCCAGATTCTCCAGAATCCAACGAGGCTATGATCTCATGGGGAAGCAATGCTCCGGCTGCAATTTTCTTCTTTCCATGCTTCACATTGTCAAGATACTCATGGAATCGCTTCTCGTCATGCTTTAAAAATAACTCTTTGTAGTTTCTCATCGCGATTGAGGTGACTCGGGTATAAGGAAGCACATTCCATTGATTAGCACTCATGTAAATCTCCGGTAACTTGAGGACTTTACGGAGTGGTACTAAAACTTCTTTGCGTAGACGGTCTCTGACTCTATATGCATAATGAGCTTCATCAATTCCTTCATATTCTGGATGTGAATCTCGCGGAAATAGCCTCTTTGCTATGCTTTCACATAAGAGAGTCGAACGATCAAAAAACGAATAAAGAGAAGGACACCATTTAGCAGCAAAGCTAATATTTTTCAAGCTACTAGCATTCACATTGTCTAAATCAGCTTTGAGAGCATCAGCAAAGACTTGGGCCACTTGATTGTGTAAAAACTGGAAAATTGGATCGTTGTAGTACCTTCCGACACCCTTTTTGGCTGCATTGATTCTGTCCTTTTCGCTTGTGCATTTAATTCTCCCTAAATACCAAGTACTTCCCTTTGTGGCCTTTCTTTCCTTTATCTCTGCCTTCTCATGTTTTCGAACATCAGGGCCTTCAAGCAGGCGATAAAGTATTTCGAGCAAGTCCTTGAAGTACCCGAATTCTGCAAATGATGTGACATTGCAAGCTAGTGTTTTCGGGTGATTTTGGTGTATCCACAAGGCTGATGCATAGAACCCCTCTCTATCCCCCTTTCCGGTCCCTCTAATACCTCTCAATTGACAAACAAGTTTTAGAGCTGTCAATGGGTTTTGATCCCAAGCCAATTTTAAGCGTCGCGTTACTTGATCTGCCGGTGTATCAGGGACTACATGGAAGAAAAAATCAACACACGGGTTTCCACTGGAAAGGTACGTAGGAGAGTGGTTTTCGGTGAAACCCATAAACGGTTTTGGTGGAGGAAAGAGGTGGACAGTGTTATTGTAGTTTGAGACCATCAAATTCATGAAAGGGTCAGTGATAGTTTCTGGGCTTTGATCAGTAGGAGTAGATTCTGACTTTGATTCACATTTGAATTTTCTATTTACTCTCTTGGTGAGTAAGTTGGAATTTAGAGAAGGCGCGGTGACGTAGATTTCTGGTGGGCCAAGGAGTGGAAATGGAGGAGGATCGGTTTCTGATCTTTCCATGGTAAGATGGGAGACACCGCGGTTTATGAGTTGATGAAAATTCATAATACAAATTCCCTTTAAATTGCTAGTCCACCTGAGAGTTAAGGGGCTCATTTTTTTGGTATCTGAAAGAGAAAAGGATCATATTAGCACAAAAATATGTATACATTTTTAAAAATCATGTGCATTGCTTGAACTGAAACAAAACAATTTGGAAGCTAATTGTCTTTGGCATGGAATGAAAAGTCTGAAACAGAGCATAATATCATACCTAACATAAAAGTTTTATACTTTCAAATGTACAACAAGAAATACGTATACATGATAAAGAAAAAAAGTTTACCCAAAAATTCAATACATTAGATGAGTATCTATTATGTGGAATGTTCCTATTTCTTACTTCGTAATTGTGACCATACTTATTGCTTGTTCATTCATGGCATACAATGTAAGACTACGTACATCTGATTTTAATTAAATATGTATTAGCAAGAGTCTTGCGCATTAGGACTTTCTTTTAATCTCTTTCAAAAAAAGTTTGTAATGTTATCAAAATGAATGATAGATGACACAATTCAGACATTAAGAACCAACCCTACAGTGTTAAATTATAATTGATTTAATTTAATCACCATAAAATAGTGTACAACAATGAATATATACACAGTATCTGTTTAGCAACAACATCATATGATGGCAAAAGCAAAGAAAATCCAAGGAGTCCAAAAACTAGGGTTAAAAAATTGCCATAAATTTTGGGCTTCAGCCTAATTTATAAAATTACAAAAAAAAAAAAAAAAAATGGACATATAATACTAAAAGAAATGGAATTGGAACACCTAGATAAGGAAAATTACAAAAGAAACATATAAATATGGGCCAAAACCATAAATGTGACATCTTTTGGGAATATACAAGATTGGAAAATGATTCAGAATTATGAATTATTATAGTAGGGGTTTTGATTTAAAATGAAATGCCAGACACGATGATTGTGTTATGTATAAAAATTTTGCAAAAATATTTTGTTTATATATCATTTCTCAAACCCATTAACTTGCAATTCCAATTTCGTTAACTAAACAGATCTGAATACCCAGCCCAAAGTAAAATTACAATACAAAACAAACGATATTTTAATGATAAAAGAAAATAAAATTATGATAAAATGGTAAGAACATGAAGGAGAATAGAATTACAGAAGATTAGAGTTGGAGAATCAAAGCCTTCTAGTAGTTATTTACTGGAGGTGAAAATTTAAAAATTGAATTATAGTTTTGAAAAAAAGTGTGAACAATTAAATTTTTTATGGGTATACTTGAAAGCAAAAAAATGTACACTTTACGGAACAACTGACCTTAAAGAAAATTGAGAAAACTTTAACTAGTGTGAATGTCCTGGAGAGAGAGAGAGAGAGAGAGAGAGAGAGAGTGGGGTTGGGAAGGAATTGTTAGGAGGTTTAAGAAGGGTTTAACAAGAGAGAGAGGGAGAGAGAAGGAATTTTGTAGAGGTTTAAGGTTTTGGTAATTATCGAAGAGAGAGAGTTTTGTGAAAGAAAAAATTGGTTGCGTGGCCTTCAAGTAATTAATTTCCGTAAAATGACATGCATTTTTGGTTTTAGTTAATTTTAAAAAAAATTATGCTATTATTATTTTTTTTTTTTTGTAAACATTTTTTTTGCCTACACACTACAGCACTTTGTTTCCAAAAAAAAAAAAAAAAGAGAGAGAGAGAGAAGAAAATTATTTAAAACAAAAACAAACCAAATTTTGTCAAAGCCTATTAAAATTAGTTTATGTTTTCTTTTTCAATTTTTTATTTTATTTTTAATTTTTAGGATCCTTTAATCTAGATAGATTTAAAAAATAATATACTTTGATTCAAAATTGAAAAGTATTCATTAAAGACAAAAATAAACTTAAAAAATATTCGAACTTAAAATTGTATCCAAGAAATCCTTAATCTTACTTGAAAAAAAGAGAAAATTTTATTTTTACTCCTATACTTAGTCACGATTTTCAATTACACCCCAGACTTCTATTATTTTCAATTTTACCCTCATACTATGTAAATTCCTATCAATTTTACCCCTGCTGTCTGTTTCCGTTAAGGAAGTGGACGGAATGGATGACGTGGCCCCCTATACTTTTGGATAGAGGGAATATACAATGGTTTGGCTGACCACAATCAATTAGATAGATTAGGGTTGTTTAGAACTTCCCAAATCGTAATTAGGGTCACTACAAGAATTTTCATGTTTGGCGACTAAAGTTTTAGTCACCAAAAGTTAATTTTTAGTCGCCGAAGGGTTTCAGGAACTAAATTACTTGGTTGCAAAAGTAGTCACCGAAGAATTGTTGGTAAAGGTAATTAGCGACTAAAATTATTTTAGTCGCCAAATGTATTCAATTTCCAACTAAATTTTTAGTCTCCAAAATGTTGGACATTAAATTAAATTAGTACATTTTTGGCGACCAAACTTTTAGTCGCCTAAAGTCTCACATTTTTAGCTGCTAAAATTTTAGTCGGCAAAGAGTTCTTGTTTTGGCTACTAAATATTTGGTTGTCTAAAGTCCCGCATTTTTGACTACTAAAATTTTAGTCGGCAAAGAGTTCTTGTTTTGGCTACTAAATATTTGGTCACCTAAAGTCCCACATTTTTGGCTACTAAATTTTTAGTCAGCAAAATTGTTTTTATTCATTAGCTTTTGTTTTTAGCTACAAAATATTTTAGTCGCCAAATGTTTGATTTTCTTTTAGCTACAAAACTTTTAGTCGCCAAATGTCTTTTCTTTCTTTTTTTTTTGCTACAAAACTTTTAATCGCCCAAAGTATATTCCCAATTTCTTTTTAACTACTAATTGTTTAGTCCCTAAAAACATGATAATATGTTTTATCGCAAAATTATAATTTCTCCACAATCTGTCTATATTCCATGCAACCTGTAATATGTATATAAACAAAATGATACATACTCTCAATCATTCCACAATCTGCATCCATATACTAAAAATAAATAATTTTAAATGTCAAAATCTATACAAACCAACTATTGTCCAAACTAAAATGATAATTCCATACAAAATATATCATACAAAAATCAAAACCCTTCATATACAAAAAAAAACATTTACTATCAAGCAAAATTACCATTTGGCATGGTATAAATTACCAGCATAATCTGTACCACAACAAAAGGTGATATATGTACTACGACAAAAAATTTCTATAGACCATGACAAAAGGTCATATATGTACGCCGACAAATGGTCATATATATGTACCACGACAGAAAGTGATCTATGTAACCACGACAAAAGTTTTTCTATAGACCATGACAAAAGGTCATATATGTACGACGACAAATGGTTATATATGTACCACAACAGAAGGTGATCTATGTACCACGACAGTCATTATCTGTTGATTGCCAAAAGTTTTCTGTATCAATAATAGTGAACCACACAAAAGCAGAGGACGACAAAAGTATTATATTAGTTCTATACAAAAGTGAAAATTCTTCTCCATACACCAAAATGGATTATCCACAAGTCCATGCAACAAAGCCATCTACAAAAAAAAAAAGAAAAAAAGAAAAAAAAGAAAAAAAAAAAGAATTGTTACAAAATATCAATTTAGTTAGCCATAGGAAACATATTCTAACATGCATTAAAGGTAGAACAATCGAGAAATGTCTTCTTGGAAATAAAAGAAAGTATATATATATATGTATCATGTAATATTTATTCCTACCAACTGCACAAAAAATCTAGTATGTAATTTCTTCATCCTATAAATATATAAAGGCAATTATTAGAATATGTAGATGTTATTTTCATAAATTATCGCTCTTTAAACTAAGTGTTATGAGTTTTTCGACTAAGTGTAAGGTGTTTTTGGCTCAGACTCCAAGCCTACGAGTCCTAATCACATTCCGTTAGTGATCACAGGTCGTAATTATCATGGGGAAGCAGTCCGTGAGAGCCACATGGTGGTTCGGGAGCTGTTTTGAATTTTTGCCCCCGAAAGGCCCTTTTTCGAGTAAGTTTAAAGCGTATTCGGCTCTAACTCCCAACCTACGGGTCCGGATTACATTTCGTCAGTTGTCACAAGTCCCATTTGTCATGGGAAAACTGTCCGTGAGAGCCACACGGTGGTTCGGGGGCTATTATGGATTTTTGCCATTGGAACGCCCTTTTTCGAGTAAGTTTAGGGTGTATTCGGCTCTAACTCTCAACCTACGAGTCCGAATTACATTCCGTCAGTTGTCACAAGTCCTATTTGTCATGGGGAAGCTATCTGTGAGAGTCACATGGTGGTTCGGGGGCTGTTATGAATTTTCGCCCCCGGAACGCCCTTTTCGAGTAAGTTTAAGACGTATTCGGCTTTAACTCCCAACCTACAGGTCCAAATTACATTTCGTCAGTTGTCATTAGTCCTATTTTTTATAGGGAAGCTGTCCATGAGAGCTACACGGTGGTTCGGAGGCTATTATGGATTTTTTCCCTCGGAACACCATTTTTTGAGTAAGTTTATGGCGTATTCTGATCTAACTCCTAACCTACGGGTCTGAATTACATTCCGTTAGTTGTCACAAATCCTATTTGTCTTGGAGAAGCTATCCGTGAGAATCACATGGTGGTTCGGAGGCTATTTTAAATTTTCGCCCCCGAAACGCCCTTTTTCGAGTAAATTTAAGGCGTATTCAGCTCTAACTCCCAACCGACGGGTCCGGATTACATTCCGTCAGTTGTCACAAGTCCTATTTGTCATAGGAAAACTGTTCGTGAGAGCTACATGATGGTTTGGGGGCTGTTTTGAATTTTCGCCCCGAAACACCCTTTTCTGAGTAAATTTAAGGTGTATTCGGTTCTAATTCCCAACCTATGGGTGTGGACTTGACTTTCTTCGTGCGCCCCCCTTTCGGAGAGGCGCGAATTGGTCCTACAGTTCGGACTCCTGTCACGGTTCTGAATCTAATCTCACAAAGTGCAATGTGAGACTAATAAACACCAAAGAGTCTAATCCGGCAAATCATTTTGGAAAATCAGATTTTTAAATCAAATAATGCCAAACTGGACTGCTTTGCCAGATTACAGAGTAGCCACCTAAATATTTTATTTTGGGAAATTTAGGAAACCCTGACTCATGCCAAAGGCCACGTGTCCGTCATCACCAAAGTTGTCTCGGCTCAGGAACTTGGGTACGAGAGGGGAAGGTCCTGAAATGAGCACCCCCACTTGCTCGATCAAAGATCGACCTCTACTAAGCATGATATGTTGTTTTATAAATGCATGTGTTCTTATTCCGGTTATTAGCTAACTTATTATGTGATGCGCACAGCATATAAGTATAGAAAAATCGCAAGAATTGGGACAAAACAACTCATGTTTGTTTTTCGAAAATGGTTTGAAAATGCCACCCTCAAGTGGGCTAAAACGCGGATTTGCCATCAAACATGATGGGCTTGAAACATGATTTTGCCACTTCGCAAAGTGGGCTTAAAACTCACATTTGATGAATTGTTCCAATTCAAGCAACAAAGCCTTCATCTACCGGCATTCATGCAGTTAAGCATTTGAGCAAGTAGCCTCATGGCAAGCATGCGAATCATGGCAATATAGCAATCGCACTTATGCAATATGCTAAAGCGTAAAACTTACAGTGTACTCCGAGCCAAAACAAAAGCTAGTTAGAAATATGCATGATCCTAACTATGTTAAGATGCCTAATGCAACACATGCAATAATGCAATTAATAGGCTCGGCTACTAATGTGGCATATGATTTGCAACACTTTGATAACATGCTTTGAAACACGTATTCAATGAAGTGTATTGAAATTGCGATGCAGTTTGAATGATGCGTCGAGCCTCGGTGCATGCAAGACAAATGAATGATGCAAACATGTAAGTATAAGGTATGCTAAGTGAAAATGATCCCTAATCTAACCATCGAAAGTGGATAAATAAAAGGGAAAAAGACGTGGAGTTGGAAGACATGCACACACACACACACATTTATTACAACATTGCGCCCTCTCGAAGGAGGGCCCGAATAAAATAAGCTAGCTACTGTCACGTCCCAAGCTCCGTGACAACGCCGCACTCATTTAAGTGAGCATGCAAGGCTAAGAGTCCAACACATAACCAACAATGTAAAATACTCCAATTAAATCCTTAATTATCATAATGCTAAAATCCATAAAAATTGATTATTCTTATCATATGAAATTATCCACCAAGTCCGCTAATAAAATCCATTAACAAAACAAATAATCCAAGTACTTAAATCATAGTCCTACTCTCGGCACTCCCACATGTAAAAAAAATCACGCGCAGCTCTACTCTTCAGAATCTGAAAAAAAATAAAATAAGGGTAAGCTAGACAGCCTAGTAAATAACCAACCATCACTGCCAGCTGGATCAAGTATATCAAAAAGAAGTAAATAAATAGTCGATAACCAATAAATATATTTTTTGATACAAATCAATAAATGACACGATTATTTTTAAGATGGTTTCATAGCTGAAAATAAACAGTGTAGCAATACATTTTAATTAAAAGTCAATGGGGTAACTCGATGAAATTTCGTTATCCAAAATTGATAGATAGATCGATATTCAGATGGTTCAATGATCGATTCACAAAACCCAAGTCTTAATGACTACGGTCACTTAGCCCATGACAAGGCCCAGAACCACACATAGGCTGGGGGTAAAGCCCCAAAAGCAACTAGTTTCTGTGCCAATAAATAACCCCCATTGGCTAGGGTCCAAATCATAGTCAGACTAGAGTGATGTTCAAAATTCACACAATACACAAATTTTAAATAAAACATTCGATATTTTCAGAATAAACGTTTAGTATAATTTTCAGAATAGTTTCACCAAATATTCAAATAATTTTCATAATAATATTAGATGTTGTTTTATACTTGACCCATATTTTATTTTAAGAGAACAGGAAAGCTACGAATAAATATTTATGATTTTAAACAATTCGATAGGATTAAAAATAAACCAACAGTGATAGAGGGTTACTTACCTCAAATGCTTAAAATAATATTCCAATACTAACTCTAAACACCCAGCTCCACCACTTCAATCACACAAACCTAATAAAATATTATACCACATAAACAATTATTATTGATCACCATGATGCATCTATCATTCTTTTCTTTATAATATAATAATCTAATAATAGTCTACAAGTAAAATCCAAAACCCCAAACCCCAAAATACAGCTTCCTCAATCTTCAAGGCTTCATCTATTCTATTGTTATTTTTTTTTACATATATAAACCCATAGTTGTTAAAAGTCAAAGCCAATAGGATTGCTTATCACATATCAGACCCAAACACGCACACCCAAACTGCATACCAGATACTTGTAGAAAGGAATAGTTAGGAGTACCATAAAAAAATCTTACCTCCAAGAGATGATTAGATCAAAATCACCAATCTATGAATCTTCTTTCTTTTCTTTTCTTCTTCCTCTTTTTCTTTGTTTTTTTTTTTTCCTACTCCTAAATCTGCCACAGCAGCCACAACATCCAATACCTCTATTTGTTTGTGCTTATATGTTTCCAAGACCTAAAGCCCAAGTGGGCTTATAACCCAATCTCCCAAAATTACAAACTTAACCATCTAAGTAATAAAAATTATGAAGCCACCTCATAACTAATTCCTTGATAGTACTAAATGACCCATATAAATTAATTTAACTATTACTTTATCCAAAAATAATTCTACACATAAAAATTTGGATTTTACAGCTACACTAAGCTAAGCTAAGCTATTACAAACCAAGAATTAATTAACCACACTAGTTAACTAATTATTATAACTCAATTGAATAACTAGCTATGCTAGGCTAATTAAAATATTACAAAACGAATTGATTAACTAGTTACACAAACTAATCATAAGCAATGAAATGGCCTCGCGGGCAAGGGAGACATGCATGCTCGGTTGGCGTCATCTCGAAAATCCATTGCCTTGCCTTTGGCTGCCTCTGTTTGCACTCGCCTTGATTTTTGAAAATTGTGCCAATCTCTAGACTGTCTTTGCTTCAAAATAGGAACCCTCTTGCATAAAATGAACTGGTGGCCTGCCGGCCACAAAAGGTGGTTGTCGTCCACCCTAACTGGCCGGTCGGCTAGTTTAGGTGGCCGGTCGGCTACCTTAAGTGGCCAGTCGGCCACCTGCTTTTCCAAAATGCTGTTTTTGCCGCAACAGAGAACAACAGAGGCAAAGCAAGGCATTTTGCAGGAAATGTATGTGCTGCGACTCTCCTCATCATTTCTCAAGCTCAAAGGAGTGTGGCGCTTGGCTCTCAAGCCACCAATCAAGCATCTCAATGCATGATGGCCAAAGGACCAAGCTTGTACAAGCTTCATGAATGCATACATAAGACTCATATGGCCACCACCCTATCATGCATGATTAAGGGTGACGGCGACCAAGAAATGTGACACGTTTCATCACTTTGAGTATGAAATGTCCCGCATTTCTTGTGTTTGGATTAACGTCTGATCCAAACACATGCAACGCAACACAAATGCTTATCTTGTTTATGTTTTACTTGCTTCATTTTGTTTACACATTTTAAATTACCGATTAATCTTTTAACCGATTAAGTCCAATATGAGTGTTCTCTAATGAAAGAGGGGTCAACCAAAGGATGGTTTAAGACATGAGAGAGCTCATGCCTTTGGTTAGAAGGAACCCTCAAAAGAGAGTTAAAGCCATTGAGCACAAACTCTATCTCAAGCTTAAACACAATCATAAGGTTAACCAACCCTCAAAACAAATGAAAAAATGAAGAAATGAGGGAGGTTGCAGACTTTTTAGTGCTGAAATGACATGCTCAAGACACTAAATCATGCAAGATCATGCAAGCAACACATGCACAACATGTTAAAAGCCAAGAGTATTAAACTAGTGAAGAACATTACACTAGAGGCATGCAATATCAAACTTAAATGGACAAACCAGCTCAAAACAAAGTTTAAACATGCTAAAACAGCGGCCTAAACATACTGAGATTGAAGCACAAAAGACTAGAAAAACATGCACACATGTTAGCCCACAAACAAGGCACAATACACAACCCTCAAAAGCAATGAAAGAGTAAAATATGTGAGAGTATGACAGAGGTTTATGCACTGAAATCACATGTTAAATGATGCTATATCATGCAATCATCTCATGCAAAGCATGTTGGAGGCCTTGAAACACAAAGCTAGTGAAGCCAACTACACTATAGCTATGCAAGGCAAAGCACATATGACCAAGACCACCCAAAACAGAGCTAAAGCATGCTAAATCAATAGCTAAAACACACTGGAATCAAACTAACACAAGCCAGAATAATAGGCTAAATCATCGACTATGTTAGGCTAGTAAGCATGATTGCACTACAAGTACAAAAAGCAAGCAAGAAGTGTTCCAACCAAACAAAAACAAAGTTGAAGCATGTCAAAACAAAGCCAAAAACATGCTTGAACTAAGCTACAAAAAGGTAGAAAAGCATGCTCGCATCTTAGGCCATCTACACATGCAAACAAGATACAAGGAGGGGAGGCCACCCCCTTCTATTTTGGACCTCAAAACCAACTTTTTACCACTGATATTCCCCTGGAATTTACTGGTTAAAAGGCCAAGAAAATGGTGTTTTAAAAGCTTTAAAAGATGGCACAACACTTAGCAAACAAGCTACAAAGGAGGGTGGACTACCCCTAACTCCAAAAAGGCCTTAAACCACCATTTTTAAACCTTAAAAAGAAAGGTTTTTGTAGTTGAAAACCAGGCCAAAGACAACATGCAAAGGTAGCCAAACTAGTGTGCAAAAATAAGCTTGAAAGGGGTGAGCTTTATACCTTTGAAACACAGCAACAAACAGCCACTTTTCTGTGCTAAAACCAGCTTTGAGAGTTCAAACAAGACCTCCAAGAACCTCAGCTCCAAGATGAAGGTGTTTGGCTAAGGGTCTTAGTGCAAAAGTGTAGAGAATTCTGACTTTCAAGCACAAAATAGGGAGAGAGAGAGGATTCTAGAGAGAGAGAGAGAGGAAAATTTGCTCACAAATTTTGTAACCCTCAAAATGGGGGAGCGACCTCCCCTTATATAGGAATACAAGCCAAAGGCTTGCTTCTATCCCTTCATACACGTGTATGGAGGATGCATTTAGTGATCAACAACTGGCACATAAAATATCTGAAAAATGAGAAAAATGGTCGTCGGCCACTCACCTCCCCTAGCCGACCGGCCACTTCAAGTGGCCGACAAGGGGGAAAAGTGGCCGACAATAGCCAAAAGTAGCCGACAAGGCCCTCTCCCTCTCCAGGCAGGAGGTAGCAAGGTCTGGCCCAAAAATAAAGCCAAAACACAGAGAGTTTAGAGGCTCAAAGACAAGGCGTTTCGCCGAGAGCTTCAGGCACTCAAAACAAGCACAAACATGTACAATCATCGAGTGCGCAAATGATGACATCTGAGTCTTGAGGTCGGTCAAAAATGGGGTGTCTACAACGGGTCTGAATTACATTCCGTCAGTTTTCACAAGTTCTATTTTTCATGGGGAAGCTGTCCGTGAGAGCCACAAGATGGTTCGGGGGCTATTTTGAATTTTCGCCCCAGAAACGCCATTTTTCAACTAAGTTTAAGGCGTATTCGGCTCTAACTCCCAACCTACAGGTCTGAATTACGTTTTATCAGTTGTCACAACTCCTATTTGTCATGGGGAAGTTGTCTGTGAGAGCCACAAGGTGGTTCGGGGGTTGTTTTGAATTTTTGCCACCGAAACACCCTTTTTCGAGTAGGTTTAAGGCGTATTTAGCTCGAACTCCCTACCTATGGGTCCGAATTACATTCTGTCAGTTGTCATAGTCCTATTTGTCATGGGGAAACTGTTCGTGAGAGCCACATGGTTCTTTGGGGGCTGTTATGGATTTTCGACCCCAGAACGCCCTTTTTTGAGTCAGTTTAGGGCGTATTCGACTCTAAATCCCAACCTATGGGTCCAAATTACATTCTGTTAATTGTCACAACTCCTATTTTTCTTGGGAAAGTTGTCTGTGTCCGTGAGAGTCACACAGTGGTTCGGGAGCTGTTTTGAATTTTGGCCCCCTGAAATGCCATTTTCGAGTAAGTTTAAGGCGTATTCGGCTCTAACTCCCAACCTATGGGTCTGAATTACATTCCGTCAATTGTCCCAAGTCCTATTTGTCATGGAGAAGCTGTCCGTGAGAGCCACAAGGTGGTTTGAGGGCTATTTTGATTTTTCGCCCCCGAAATACCCTTTTTTTAGTAAGTTTAGGGCGTATTCGGTTCTAACTCCCAACCTACGGGTTTGGATTATATTCTGTTAGTTTTCACAAGTCCTATTTGTCATAGGGAAGCTATTCCTGAGAGCCACAAGGTGGTTCAGGGGCTGTTTTGAATTTTCGCCCCCGAAACGCCCTTTTTCGAGTACGTTTAAGGCGTATTCGGCTCTAACTCCAAACCTACAGATCCAGATTACATTCTGTCAATTGTCATAAGTTCTATTTATCATGGGGAAGCTGTCCGTGAGAGCCACAAGGTGGTTCAAGGGTTGCTTTGAATTTTCACCCCCGAAACGCCTTTTTTCGAGTAGGTTTAAGGCGTATTCAGCTCTAACTCCCTACCTATGGGTTCGAATTACATTCCGTCAGTTGTCACAAGTCCTATTTGTCATGGAGAAACTATCCATGAGAGCCACACAATTGTTCAGGGGCTGTTATGGATTTTCGACCCCAGAACGCCCTTTTTCGAGTTAGTTTAGGGCGTATTACTTCCAACCTACGGGTCCGAATTACATTCTGTCAGTTGTTACAACTCATTTTTGTCTTGAGGAAGCTTTCTGTGAGAGTCACACAGTGGTTCAGGTGCTATTTTGAAATTTCACCCCTGAAATGCTCTTTTTCGAGTAAGTTTAAGGCATATTCGGCTCTAAATCCCAACCTACGGGTCCGAATTACATTCTGTTAGTTGTCCTAAGTCCTATTTGCCATGGGGAAGCTGTCTGTGAGAGCCACAGGTGGTTCGGTGGCTGTTTTGATTTTTCCCCCCCGGAACACCCTTTTTTTAGTAAGTTTAAGGCGTATTCGGCTCTAACTCCCAACCTACAGGTTCGGATTAAATTCCATCAGTTGTCACAAGTACTATTTGTCATGGGGAAGCTGTCCGTGGGAACCACAAGGTGGTTTAGGGGCTGTTTTGAATTTTTGCCCCCGAAACGCCCTTTTTTGAGTAAGTTTAAGGCATATTCGGCTCTAACTCCCAACCTACGGGTCTGGATTACACTCCGTCAGTTGTCATAAGTCCTATTTGTCATGGGGAAATTGTCTGTGAGAGCCACATGGTGGTTCGGGGGCTGTTTTAAATTTTCGCCCCCGAAATGCCCTTTTTCGGGTAAGTTTAAGGCGTGTTCGGCTCTAATTCCCGACCTATTGATCCGAATTACATTCCATCAATTTTCATAAGTCCTATTTTTCATGGGGGAACTGTCTATGAGAGTCACAAGGTGGTTCGGGGGCTATTTTGATTTTTTTGCCCCCGAAACGCCTTTTTTCGAGTAAGTTTAAGGCGTATTTGACTCTAACTCCCAACCTACGGGTCCGGATTACATTCTGTCAGTTATCACAAGTCCTATTTTTCATGGGAAAGCTTTCTGTGAGAGCCACAAGATGGTTCGGGAGCTGTTGTAAATTTTCGCCCCCGAAACACCCTTTTCTGAGTAAGTTTAAGGCGTATTCGGCTCTAACTCCCAACCTACGGATCCGAATTACATTCTGTCAGTTGTCACAAGACCTATTTGTCATGGGGAAGCTGTCCGTAAGAGCCACAAGGTGGTTCGGGGGCTATTTTGATTTTTTGCCTCCGAAAAGCCTTTTTCGAGTAAGTTTAAGGCGTATTCGGCTCTAACTCCCAACCTACAGGTCCGGATTACATTTCGTCAATTGTCACAAGTCTTATTTGTCATGGGAAAGTTGTTTGTGAGAGCCACAAGGTGGTTTGGGGGCTGTTTTGAATTTTCGCCCTCGAAATGCCCTTTTCCGAGTAAGTTTAAGGCGTATTCGGCTCTAACTCCCAACCTACGGGTCTGAATTACATTCCGTTTGTTGTCACAAGTCCTATTTGTCATGGGAAAGCTGTCCGTGAGAGCCACAAGGTGGTTTTGGGGATGTTACGAATTTTTGCCCCCGAAAAGCTCTTTTTCGAGTAAGTTTAAAGCGTATTCGGCTTTAACTCTCTACCTACGGGTCTGAATTACATTCTGTCAGTTGTCACAAGTCCTATTTGTCATGGGAAAAATGTCCGTTTGAGTCACACGGTGGTTCGGGGGCTATTTTGAATTTTCGCCCCCGAAACGCTCTTTTTCGACTAAGTTTAGGACGTTTTAAATAGGTTTCTCAACTTAAAAGCACGCTTCTGCTCCTTGAAGATACTGAGTACATATATTTTAATTCTTCAATTGCATGATCTTAGCTTGTCTTCATGCTTAACAATAAAGAGATAATATTGTTTAGTGAATATGTAAATCTATGTTTGTATAAGTTTTAGTATGATATGAATAAAATTTTTCTTACCAAGCACGACGATGACCGTCTGAACCCTCCAATAGTGTTGAGAGTTGTAAAACACAGAGTTCAAATGATTAAGTTGTTCTTGTTGCACCTTTCTGTCTTTTTTTCCTTCTTCTACTTCTTTCTTCAACTCCTCTCTCTCCTTCATCGTCTTTTCACGATCTCTTTGGCGCTCTTTTTTCTCCTTCATCAAATCTTCATGAAGAACCTCCATCTCAGATCTCATTACCTCCATTTGTTTGTCACGAGATCGTGCCGCACTATCAGATGGCGAATAGGGTCATGGGCCAATCCCAAATCCACGCAAGTAATTCTTTCTCTGTCCAAGCACTTGCTGTGAGAGTTCCTCCTGTGTCAATGGGATCCCCGCATCCGTGGCTGTCGCTTGTAGATTCACCATCGCATGTTGTCATTACCAAAAAAAATAGACTATTCAACATAGGCACAAAGAATGACATTCAATTTTGTGCTAAGATAGGAATTAATATTAAATACAATTGGAAAAAAAAGTTTACTCCTTACATGTAGCTCACCACATTTGGGATCAATCCATTTGTTTGTTTTCTTCGATTTGTGTGATTTGGAGTAAAATTCTGAAAAATCCAACTCCCCATTTTCATCTACCTGTTACTTTCAAATAACAAAATTAATTCGTCACAATAGTAACCATAACTTTTGGTTACATATATAAATGATGAGAAATATGTTCCAAATGCATCTAGCTTACCATAAGCGACATTGCTATTGGAAAGGAGTGAGATCCACTGATGTGATTGTATGGTAGCAAACTCCTATTTGCTTTACCAGCTTTAGAGCGTTTCTAAAAAAAAAAAGAATTATTCAAGAATTAGTACATATCAATGCATAATACACAAATAAAGCAATAGAGT